>VYXC01003310.1:809091-962172 GCA_013397175.1 Platysteira castanea
TTTTTTTTTTTTTTTTTTTTCCCAGTGGTTGTTCAGGACAGGACAGCGATCACATGAAGATTTTTTGGATTCTGATTGTATTGGTTTTATATATTGTCATCACCAAGCATTTTCTAATGTAAAACATGAGTAACTACCCTAGTGGAAAAAAAAATCAATTTAATCAGTTAATCAAAAATACAGTCAGTCATGATGTATAGTGTGCCCAAAGATCAAGAACAGTCTTAAGTAAAGTTTGTCTTTGTAACTTATATTTTAAGTAGCAATATGTTTGGGTTTGTTTTTGTTTGTTTTTTTTTGATTTGAATGGTTGTGCTTTAAAATGTAAAGTAGCGAATGAACCTGATTATGGCACATTGAGAATTTGATATACATTGCCTTGCACCTTGGATCACTTTGCTGAAATATTTGCATTGTGATTTATTCCCTCAGTCTTAAATTGGAGCAATCAAATGCATCGCTGGCCATAGCAGCCTCTGATAATTCCGAAACAATTGATAACTAGTACTGTTTTGGAACTGTTGCATGTTTAGGTGTCTCCCATCATTACAAGAATGGTTTTATGGTTTGAAAATGTTGTCCAGTTCAAGGTGAGTATAAAACATTAATGGATCATTTTGCCTACTTATTTGAACAAGGATAGTTAATTTTAAAAAATACACAAAGCGGTGAAAAATGGGGCTGGTGCTGTAAATTGTGTTCTTTAATGTCTGCCTGGTCATAAAAGTCTATTTTGGCATCTAGATAGACTTTGTATTTAAGAATTGATTTCTAGATAAAGTGAACCATATCACCTTTCTTTTTTACTATGTATATAATTCTTCCATCTGTCACTCTTTCAGTACATTCTTCACAATTTTATGTCTGAATGCTTTCATATGTAATAATGCAGACCTTTTATTAGTGTTAAGTTTTCTACTTTGCACAGTTTTTAAGCTGAAATTGCTAGATTATCAAACCTTGACCTGTGGTGCTAACTTCTTTCTAGAGATCAAGCAGTGTAGGGTTTGTTTTTTTGTTTTCGTTTCATGTGGCTGGGGTTGAAAATTTTTAGCCATTGCTCTTGGCTTGCCAGTACAGACAGGAAAAAAAGAAACAGGAGAAGGGCAAAGTGCAGTCTGATACTTTGGAAATGCAGCATAATGAAAAGGTGAAATGTTATGGTGGCAAAATTTAATTAGCTGTAAGATAAGAGAAAACAAATCATGACATTTATTTCTAGGAAGAAGCCTCCCACAGAGAACTCAGAATACCTTACAGAGACAAGCAGGCTAAAGGGGGCTTTTTAGAGTACAGATATTCTCATTAAGCAACAAAGCAAGAAAGTATCTTTAGAAACTGAGGTTTTTGTTATTGTTGTTGTTACTACTATTAACAATACCACCCATGGAGAAAAACAGGTTTCTCCCACAGCCACTAGAGACATAACAGAGTTGGAATCCTAAGAAAACTGGGGATATAAGCAGCTGCTTTTTCAGACTAGGTATTCCAAAGAGAATATACTGCATGTATTTTTGGTGGAAGAGGGAAAATAAGTAAAATGTTAAATTGAGATTGAAATGAGAGAATAAGGTAAAGTGAAAAAGGGGAAAGAACGGTAGGAAAAGCAAAGTTAGAAGAAACCCAATAAAGGGCCATGTAAGAAGTGCGAGTGTAGACTGTGGAAATTAGTATAAATGGAAAAGAGCTTTCTTTTTGCACTTCCTTTTTATCTGAAACAGTATTTTGCTAACTCTCAGCTTCCCGTATATTAGTCTGAATTAGCAGATGTCCTGATTCTCTGGATGGGGTCCCATTTTGTACAGCATCAAGCTACAGGATGCAAAAGGCCCTGCTGTGTCTTTTACATGATCAGCAAGAATAATAGCTGAAGAAATACAGAAATGGGATTTGTTGTCTTTATCTAGGTCATATGAGTATACTTAACCCGTTGCAGGCAGCTGTGTTCAAATAAGTGTTTACACATATAGGTGTGCCTCTATACGTGTGTGTGCATTGGGTTGGTTATACCAAAAGTCAATAAGACAGGGAATAGTCAGCAAATGATAGATGATGAAAAGCAGGAATGGACAAAAAGATTTGCTTTATATCATAGTGCTACAACCAGTTTGCCCTTTTGTCATGGTTTGAACCCAGCTGGCAATTAGGTACCATGCAGCCACTAGCTCACCTTTTTCCCCAGTGGGAAGGGAAAGAGAATTGAAAAGAAGGTAAAACCCATGGGTTGAGATAAAAACAGCTTAACAACTGAAGCAGAATATAAAAATTGTAACAATAATAATAAGTGTAATGAAAAGGGAGACAGCACAAAAGAGAGAAATAAAACAAAGGAAAAAAAGCCCCAAGTGATGCACAAAGCAATAGTTCACCATCCACTGGCTGATGCCCCGACCAACCCTGAGCAGTGATAGGCACCTCCTGGCTGATTTCTCCCAGTTTATATACCAAGCATAACGTTCTGTGGTGTGGGATAGCCCTTCGGTCAGCTGGGGTCAGCTGTGCTGTCTGTGCCCCCTCACAACTTCTTGTGCACCTCCAGCCTGCTCGCTGGCAGGGAATGAGGAGCTGGGAAGTCCTTGACTTTGTATAAACACTACTTAGCAACAAGTAAAACATCAGTGTGTTGTCAACATTATTTGCATACTAAACTCTAGACACAGGACTGTACCAGCTACTAGGAAGAAAATTAACTCTATCCTAGTTAAAAGCAGGAGATCCTTCCTCATTCTTGCCACATCCTGCATCAGTCCACAGTCTCTGTATTCACAGCTATGAAGAGATTGGAAATAGCACTTAAGTTTTCATCAGGAGATGCCCGGAAAGAAGTTGATAGAAGTTGTATATAACAGGAATGCTGTGTGTTGGGTAACACCCAGTTGGATGTGACAAGTCTTTGTGTGGCTGACTACTCCTGTAGGTGCCAGAATTCAGACAGAGTTCGCCTACAGTTCAGCTTTGGCTTGTTTAGATGTGGTGTATCTGTGTGCAGTGACTCTGTGCAGCCTTTAGGCTCTGGGGGTTGCATAATAGTCTGTGACTGTTGCTGCACTGGGTGAATAAGTCAACACTGGCCCTTGTCTGAAGCCCTGTGGAAAAAAAAAAGACTGAGGAATAATAAGCATTCATTCAGTATTTCATTCCTTATTTGGTGGCAAGATAGTCCCTTATGGTAATTAGTACATTGTTTGTTTAAAAATCATCCTCTCCAGCTCAGCCAGAGGGAACTTTTGCCTGAGTAGACAGCTTAGAATCCAGCAGAGGGCAATGCTGTATTGCACCTATACAGATACTGCAAATGAGTCTACCTCGAGGACCCTTGAGTTATCTTCCCTAATGAGAAATCATGCATTTAATTCACGATAGATTACACCAACCTTGTGGCTGGGGTTTTGCAATAAAGGCCTGAGGTGTTTCTGGAAAAATCACTCCCACTGGAGGCAGATGTGTTGCCAGTGCAAGAATGGGCTGAGTACATTGCAGGTTTGAGCTATGCAGAAATAAACCAGTAAAGACTTGTCATAACTTTATACCAAAACTATCAAGAGTTAACATCTCCCACCTTTTCTTCTTTCCTTCACCCTCCCCTCCTCAGTACCTGCCTATTAACTTCAGCTACTGCAGTTTTATTAAGGCCTTTTCCCCCCGTCAGTATTTCTTGCAAATTCACAAAAATGAGAAATGGCAAACTCAGTAGTTAAAATAGACTGTGTTCTTGGGAGACTCATTGAAACTGAATTCCTTTTTTGCAGAAATTGTAAAAACCATGCATACCACAGCACTTTTCTGCTTATTAAACCTCTGGGAAGAAATTAGAAACAAAGAATCAATGGGAAGTACCATTTAGAGTTACAAATATATTCAGCTCTCCAACCCCTCGTGAAGAATATAAAGAGCAGTGGAAAGCTTACAAGGTCTGGTGCAATTCTAGACAGCTTCAACTTCAGAGGTTTATATGACACTGATTTTATTGGAGGTGGATGGCACTCCTGTTGTCTCAGGATTCTTGTGTGTGTAATTCTGCTGTAACTGAAGAATCCAGAGCCTTCAGGAGCTCTTTGCTCTGACAAGGGTCCCTG
The DNA here is from genome assembly GCA_013397175.1 of Platysteira castanea. Classification (NCBI taxonomy): domain Eukaryota; kingdom Metazoa; phylum Chordata; class Aves; order Passeriformes; genus Platysteira; species Platysteira castanea. The sequence continues at coordinate 813,168 of VYXC01003310.1, forward strand.
GGCCCAGAGAGTAGCCCATGAAATTGGTCTTTCAGTCACACACTAACTGTCTTTATTAGCACTACAGCAGCTCACAGAAGTAGTACAGTCCCTGGAAAGCTGCTTTTGCCATGCTAGTCTCCAAATTCCTCAGTCAGCAGTAGCAGTAAAGACTTTCAGTTAAGTTTATGGGAACAGCAACAAAAAGTGTTCACAAGGGATTCTGTCTGGAGTAAAGCATCTCTTTGAGAAACCTTGTGTACTTTTCCTGTTCTCCCAGCTTAGACTATTCTCTGGAGTAACCTGCAGAATGACTAGAAGCAGCAACTGGAGAACTTCACTTTAGATGTCCAAAATGTGTGTTTTCATCACACTTTGTAATTTTTTCCTGTTCCTAATTCCAAAACAAGTTACCGGTGAATTCCACATCTTGCAAGCCAGGGTGTTCTAGGGGACTAGCCACACTTATTAGGATGCAGGGCAGAGAATCCATTTCCTGTGGTTTGCATATTTGATTGTAATTGCAGAGAGCAAAGGAGAGGAGAGGGTGGAGGGGATGAGGCTGTGTTTCCCACTGGGAAAGGGTGGTGCTTACCTGTAGGGTGGTAAGGATGGTATGATACTGAGGGAGGGTGTATTGGAAGGGAAGGAACACAGTGGAAAGCCTTACTGATTTGAACCATGGGTGATACACCTTTTTGTATTTAAATATTGGTGTCTTGGAGAATCCAACTTATACAGAGAGAGCTTGCTGGAGAAGAGCAGACAGATGCCATCCTTGCTTTGTCTGAGGGATTCACACTGTTACTCCTGTCCTGGACAGGCACCACATAGAGACATCCAGCCTGGGACCAGCAAAATGATGGGATTGATGGTTTATACTCCTTTATTGTAAAGAATAGAAAATCAGAACAAATTCAGTTTTAAGGAGTTCATGACTGTGGATTACATGAGGGAGGTAGGGTTTTTCAGTGACAAACTCTACAGTCTGGGGTTTATAACTGATCTCCAGGCAAACTGTTTTTCTTGATCTGTGCAGAAATGAAGATGACTTAAAATTCAAAGTCTGGAGCCAGTCCCCTCACAAATTCGGTGTGTGTGTGGTGCCCTGAGTGATACAGACTGCCTGCTGTTTTCTAGGAGAGCTGGGCTCCTGGATCAGAGCTGTAAAGCTCATGCTGTACAGATAAGTGTCTTGAGCTGCCTCCTCAGAAGCCAGTGGAGCAGCCAAATTGTGTCCCGGGAGGAGGAGCTGTCTCAGGTGCTGTCCCTGGTCTGTACCTACCCCAGTGAGAGCTTCGAGGTGCTTTTGGGTTTTGGGTCCTGTCTGTCCCCACCAAATCTAGCCCCAAGAAGAGGTGTTAAAAGTGGATGAGAAAATGATACTTATTTGTGTAGTAAACAACAGGCTATAGATGCAAAGAAGGATGAAGGCAAGAAGACTGCCATGGCATTTCTCTTCAGTGAGAACTAAAGCCTCCGAGTGTTGTTTATAAAACAAGTCTCAATATCCAGCTTTTCTTAAGTCTTTAAGAGTGCAAATATAGCTTGCAGCCAACGAAATTTCATTGTCTCTTCTCTGTGGCCAAGTAAGGGTTTTAATTATATATTTTTTTAAGGACATTCGGACCGGGTCTCTGAATACCAGGTCCCGGCTGAGCATGAATTCAAATGACTGAGGCCTAAGCCCCTGATAATAAGGGTTTATTAAGGAGGCACTAACAGAGCTGAACTGGAGTGGGCTGAATGGCTAAACCGAAATAATGGGATGCTTGTGGCAACCAGAAAATGATTGTTTATTGGCATAATCCCAGGATAAACTTCTGCCAAGAGCACACAGTCCTTCCTTGCCAAGTTCTTCATATGGGGAAATACAGTACTGAATTTCTGCACGTATTAGCAGTGCAGAAGCCTGGGAGGAGGAGAAGTGGCAGTCTGCATGAGGAAGGGAAAAAAAGTACATCCCAAATGGTGTAAACAGTGTGATCCCTAGAGCTCCACTCAGCAGCAGGCTCTAAAGAGACCACCTGGGTTTAGACTTCAGGAACGTGGTCTGAAAAACATGGATTTAGCTATGGAGTTCCATACTAGAATCTCTTAAGTATCCCCGGTGCATCATGCAGAGAGCAGAAAAATTTAGAACTTTTTTTCTAAAAACCCTGCCTCTGTGGTTGTTGAAGTGCTTACAAGCAGTTTCTCTCACGCATGACAAACAGGACTGTTTTGCAGCTCTGCTGGGAGACACATTTTCTGAAGAAAATTCTGTTGAATAACACTTGGCAAATATTTTATTCACTGAGAAATGCAGTTACACAGCATAGCTACACATGACTGCAGGTTAAGTTTAAAAGTTTGTGGAATAACTGCTGTTCATACAAGGAAGAAGAGAGGCTACTCTATCTCATACTGCCTTGCCTTTATCTAGTAGTCTTTTGAATATGATATTTAGTGAGGGAGTCTTGATCCACGTCACCTCTCCATTGTGCTGGAAAAGATTTTTCTTTTCAGCCCCAAACTGGCATATCTGAGTGACATAAATATTGTCCTACAAGGCACTTTAGATTGGTAGTTTCTCATATCTCCTGCGGAAGCTAAGCATGTGGTATAAAATACTTCAATATTCTCTAGGGCATAATAATTTCACCTTCCAGGAAAATGCCTTAGAGGCCACTAGAAATATCTGTTATAAAAAACAAGTCCTCTGTATGGGTGATTGAGATACCAGCCTGAAAAATCTTTGAGCTGTAGCTAGGGCTGTTTTGAGGACTAGGAAGCAGTAATTAAAACATCAGCTCTCAATTACAGAAGGCAGATCTTCCAAGCTTTAAAATTTTGTTTTTAAATTAAGCATAACCATAAATGATTTTTCTCTTTCTTTTACTTTCTGCTGGTGAATTAACACTAAGTTTGTGTGACTAACTGATTGTTCAAAGTCCCAAAGGGGTGGTTCTCAAAGAGCTTCATCCAGAGCCTCGTTGCTGTGATATAAGGTCCGAAGCTGAAAACCAGTCTGATTTGGAAAGACATGGAAAAGGATATTGTCTGGAAACAATCAATCAGTAGATCAGCAAGAAATCTGAGTTTTTCTCAGCCTGCATTTTTTTTTCTTTTTTCCTTTTAGTTATTACTGCATTTGGATATGTGGCATAGATGCAACTTAAAAAAATTACCTTATTTATATGTAATAAGAACTCAGTTTGAATAAAACCTGCCTTTCAGCAGTATTCAACATCCTCCAGGCGGTAGCCTCCCTTTGGAGGTCAAAAATGCCAATTTCTTCCTTCCTAAATGCAATCTTACCTTTCTGGCGTCTCCTGGCCGATTCTGTAATTCTGTGGTGATACAGTAGATCAGTAGTATGACCTATATCACACAATATAGATGCAGAATCTGGACACCACTGGATAAAATAAAGAAATAAAAATGAACTAAAATACCTCTAGCCATTGTGGTTTGGAAAGACAACTGTCTAGAAAGCTTTTCACATGTGACCTGTTGCATTTTTATTTATGTGAATCTTGAGTAAACTGGAAAGTAGTTCTTGGGTCATTTTGTTATTCTCAGCTTGCTATTAACTCTCTCCACCAAAGATAGTGGGTTTAAATGTCAATGTTTAGTACTTTTTTTTTTAATCTCCTTTGAGTATCTAGTTCTCCTGTTTGGACTCTCAGGATAACAATGGGTCTAGTTCTCCTCCTGTTAGCTGCCAAAGTCTTCAGTTGTGTCCCTGAGATTTTCTGGCTCCTACTTGCACATTGAATACAGAGATCTGTGGCAGATGCAAAATGAAGACAATGGGAACAGTGTGAAATGCATATTTGCCTGCCCACATTTTAAGAGGAGTTTCAGCTTTGCATTGCAAATTTTGCATTAGTGTTACTAAATGAAATTTCAGTTTTCTGATTATTGTTATGTATTATCTTCCCATCAAATAATCTGTTAAATGCTTAATAGTATAAATAACTCCTCCAATTTTTTTCCCCATTGTGGTGTAGTTTTGTGTTCTCCCAATGCTAGAAATTATTCCTAGTTTCAGAGACATAGATGGAATAGAATATGTGTCTAGTTTTGGAAGGACATAGCTTTCCTTAGGAACTGTCACCTTCCGGTGGTTTTGTGAATGCTACTTTCTGGTTTAGACAGAGGACATTTTATTTTATTTTATTTTATTTTATTTTATTTTATTTTATTTTATTTTATTTTATTTTATTTTANCTAATCAGCCATCAAGACACATTCCCACCCTGCTTGGGTAGATGAAAACAGACTTTTAAAGAGTGGAATGTATTTTGACCTGTTGCACTGCTGGAACGTAGCTGAGGCACAGTGTCCTTTCAGCAGTAAGACAGGAGAATGCAGCCTTACTCTGTAGCTACTAACATGCAAGTATGCAGATCTGTACTGACTTCCAAAATGGAAAGATTTCTATGGAAAGTAACAAAAAAGCTCAACAGTCTAAAACCCAAAAGGCTGCACTGAAGTCTTGCCTCAGATGTGTTGCATGTTGTACAACTTCATCCTCTACCATCTGAAATGATATAGCTACAATATTGTTTGACGCTTTTTACCTTGGATAGAAAAAATAAAACTTATTCCAAAAAGGTAAGAGACTGGACAGGATCAACTCTGTCTTCCTGAGCATATTTGAAAGTGGGATTTTCTGTCTAGGATGTTTTTCTCATTAAGGTGAAAGACTATTTTCTCTGAANAGTAACAAAAAAGCTCAACAGTCTAAAACCCAAAAGGCTGCACTGAAGTCTTGCCTCAGATGTGTTGCATGTTGTACAATTTCATCCTCTGCCATCTGAAATGATATAGCTACAGTATTGTTTGACCTTTTTTACCTTGGATAGAAAAATGAAACTTATTCCAATAAGGTAAGAGACTGGACAGGGACAACTCTGTCTTCTTGAGCATATTTGAAAGTGGGATTTTCTGTCTAGGATGTTTTTCTCATTAAGGTGAAAGACTATTTTCTCTGAAAGAAGTTCTCTCTGTCACACACATTTTTTTGGATAATTGCAAGCAGTTGTCTATAAACCTCAGTTTCTGTTCTGCCAAGTGATGTTGGTTGTACTTTCCTTTCCTCTGCTGGCTTGCTTGTTTCCAGGACTATCTCCCGTGGATGGAGGCACATGGATGTGGTGCTGACACCATCAGTGAACAGCCTAAAGCTGCTTCACTGCAGCTGTCTAAAAGTTGTTCCTGTCTTAGCACTGATATGGTCATGGTGAGCACTGGCCAGTCTCCAGTACCTGAAAAGGGAATGGCAGGCATTCCAACTCCTTTTTGCTACTATTAAATGCTATGGTGAATGTTCTTTCATGAATTCAAGGCAGGGTCCAACTTCAGTGGTTGCTAAATTGCAGTGGAGTAAGCGAGGCAGTTCCTAAGTTTTAGCGAAGTGGGAAGGGCTGGGAAGCACCTGACAGGAGGTTAGAGAGGTCAGGGTCAGTCTCTTTTCCCAAGTAACAGGTGCTAGGATGAGTGGAAAAGTGCCTCAATTTGCACCAGGAGCAGGTTTAGATTGAATATTATGAAGTATTTCTTCACTGAAGGGGCTGCCAAGCACTGGAACAGGCTGCCCAGGGAAGTGGTGGAGTCATTGTCCCTGTAACATGAAGATGTGACACCGAGAGACTTGGATTAGTGGTGGTCTTGGCAGTCTGGGTTGATGGTTGAACTTGATGATCTTAAAGGTATTTTCCAACCTAAAATATTCTGTATTTCTCTGAATCAATTGCAAAACGTGAGGTCTGGGCTTTTGTCCTTATTTGCTGACTGGTGTCACACTGGAGGGCATAGGAGCCTTGGAGATGCTATTTGCTGGCTGGCAAAGATACATAACACGTACTCATACACAACTTCTACCCTCTGCTCACTGTTTTTGGAAAAGAAGGATTTAAAAACATATTCTAGACCTCTGTCACAACAAGGCTGAAACACAGATTTCATTTCACATAGCCTTTGTTTCAGTTTATTTAATTTTTTCGTAATTCATTTTTGCATAGCTGTCCCGATGGCCTGATATTTGTCACTTGAAGCAGAGACAATTTTTCTGAAAAAAAAGTATAAATTAAGTCCCTTGGAAAGATTAATAGAGGGCATTGGTGAGAGGCTCTGCGCTTTCAGCTTAGATAGTTTTCTTATTGTACTGCATATTTTGGAATGTCATCTGAAGGGACAGACAGCAAAGGGGACAGAGTCATAATGAATACAAGAAATAAAATGGGTTATTTTCTTTATGAGTATGGAGTATTTCCCAGAGCCTGATTTGAAGTAAAAAAAAAGCCAGTAAAAGTTCTCCAACCTGTCAGTCATCTCAGGCAAATCAAAACTCAAATATTTGCCAGAATTTGTTTACTTTTGATGAAAGGTAGTTATCAGAGATAAGGGGGGTTCTGCTGAGTCTGGCAGCTTTCCTTTAGCACCATGCTGAGCCACTGGGAGTTGCACAGTGTTCCTGCTGCTCTCCACTGCTTGGAGGAGTCTGGCTACCCTGCTCAAAACCTGGAACCATGGAGGCATGAGGTGCAGGAAAGTAGAGCAAGCTGCAGCTGATGCTGGATAATAAAATGATCCCCTCTTCACATAATCATTTTTATTATGGGTTTCTCAGTGTTCTTTTAAAGGAGGCAAGTGCTATTATCCCTGTTTCATAGATGCAGAAGTGAGGATAGTGACAGATGCTGTGATTTGCCTACTGCCATTGAGCTGAAAATGTCTTCATTGGGGCAGAGGGAGAAAATGAAAATGGAAATACAGTGGAGGCATCTGTTTGGCTTGTACAGTACAGCTGTTCATTATGCAAATCATGTCACAGCTTAAACAGCTCTCAAACCATGATTCATTCACAATAGTGGTGTGACCACTGGGACTGTGGTGACATCAAAGTGTATCTGCACAGTTTTTGTCCTCACAGTAGTAGTAATAATCTTTGGCTCTGCCCCCAGTTACAAAAACAGCTGTATTCCTTGATCGCTCCTTTTTTCCCCCTTCCTGACTGTGATACCCGTAGGATGTGGTTACAACTGCAATGGACAGGAAAATGGGGCTTCATAAACTTGCTCTGTTTCAATGAATGTATTTATATGAGTAAAGAAAACTTCCTCTTGGATAGACAGGGACAATGATGGGAACATGCCGCTCCTTACTCTAACATTTTTCAGAAGGTACCCAAATTAATCTCTGGTAGATGAAAACACATTAGGGAGCCAAGTAGGTGCCAGCAATATTCTTTATACCAGAATGCTCTCTTTAATAGTATTTATTTGCCCTTGTCTGGTCTTGTAGTGTCATGGTAGTGGAGTAGTTCGGATCTGGTAGAGGCTTTGAAAAACCATGAAAAAATTCATTGTGTTTTAACAATCTCAGGCAACCAGAAGATCATTAGGTAAAGCAGATCCACTACCTAGTTTGGGGTGGGAAAAGAGGCAGAAAGAATACCTGTGCTAAGAGCCTGTTTTCCCTCTGCTATCATCAAGTAATTATATCTTTTGCACCTTGGGGGAGCAGAGTTGAAAGAGAATAGAGAGAGAGGATTTACCAGTCGTTGTGGCACTCGTGACCACAACACAAGGAGAGAAACAGTGATGCAGAGGATGCACAGGACAGTTCCGTCAAAAGTTTGGCCTCGCTGTCACTGAAGCGAAAACCTTTGGAGGGAAAGGAGATCAGTCTCCTCTGGTCTTCCTGGTGATCAGATCCAGGAGTGTTTAATCTTATCTTTAGTCCTGGAGAATCAAAAGTCTAGGAAACCAACTGTGATTTTATCGATACTGAGACAGCAGCTGTGATTGTTGTGGGAAGAGCAGGGAGGGAAGAAAATGGCAGTAACAAGTGGCTTAAAATGTCTTTCTCAGTTAAGATCTGGAAATACAGTAGAATGAACTGAAATATGAGTTGGTTTGGTTTGGGTTTTTGTTTTGTTTCTTCAGCCTCTCAACTGGGGCAGTGGGAGTGGAAGATTAATAGAAGAGGTGGTTGCAGAAGTCAGTATTAGTTATCAGTTCAGAGCCCAGACTTGCTCAGACCAACAAAGAGCAAAAGAGAGGAAGAAAATATGTGTGTTGTGGATGAGAACAAAATAAGAGCTTGGGGAATGAGAGAAAACTGATTTCAACAGCAATGTTCATATCAAAAATCTCAATTCTAAGACAATTTCTGAAGGCCAGGGCTAAGAAAATGATCTCTGTACACTCACTGGAGACCAACAGAAAAAAATAGCAACTACCTCTTTTACATTAATAAACGTAATACTTCTTTTGAAAGCGCAGCATGTTTTTTCATCTCTTTATAGACATGGCTGGTTTCTTAACATCAGTTTATGATACTGAATGAGGTTTTTTTTGTTGCTAGGTTTTTCGTTGTTTTTTCTTTTCCTTCCTCAAGTATTACTGTTTAGAAATATTAGATGGGTTCCCTAGGCTTTCTGAAAAATAAAATAATTTTTAAAAAATCTCATGTTGGAGGTCTGGAAAGAGAAAAACATAAAATTTTTAATCCCCTTGAAAGTTTTGGCCATCTCCACTAGATTTTTAGTTATTTGGCCTTTTAACCATCAGTACTGCATATGGTGTTTTTTTAAGACTGTGTTTCCACTTACTACACTTTTCCTCTGAGGAAGGAATTATTTGCTACCATTATATTTTGTTCACAATTATACTGCATGAATGCTAAAGTTTAGCCCCCCAAAATGACAGCTTTTATAACTGATTCATTCTTCTGTGATCAGATAAAGGGTAATAGTGGCTTGGTTTAGCAAAACTTTGCTTAAACTTGCAATAAAGGAATTGCACAGTTCTTGGTGCTCTCTCAGAGAGAGAGCTGGCTAATGAGAAGTCCAAACAGAGGTTCAGATTTGTAGTTTGGATGTTATGTTGCAGAAATATCTGTAGAGTTTGCCTATGAGAAGCAGTAGGATCCTCTGTATAGCTTGTGTAAAATTATGTTTGTAAGGGAAGGGAATGCAGATGTATAGTAGTGAGCTTATAAAAACACACATAAGTTTATTTTAATTCATAAGAATGCTTTTAAAGACTTGCCATCCTTTGGAAATTGATGTTCTCTCATGAAGCACTTTAATTTTGGCAAAACATTTTGGAAAAATGAAAGAAATGTTCTGTCTGAATTTGTTTGTACCTTCCATTTTCTTGAGTCTCACACCAGTCTAAATTATGCTCAGCATTTAAAGGCAGAATTCATATACCTAGGGGTATCTGTTATGAACTTGAACTATTAATTTATGTCTGGGGAACTAAAAATATAAAATATCCACAGCATGTGTGTTTGCCTTAGCCTGATGTGAGAAACAAAGATGCAATCAGCTAAGCAAATATCAAAGGCTAGGGGAAGTGTTATCCACAACTTAACTAATTACTTTAGCTTATTTACTTGAACAAAGCTAGATGGGATGTGTTAATAGGTCATTGTTTTTTACTTTTTTTTTTGTTTGCATGTTAACAATTTTCTTCAGTCACGTAACTCTTGGTTCCCTACTTCTTTTTATGGCATTGGCATAGCTCACTGACCTCATTGCTCATTTTTCTGGCCCTTATAATGTCCACGTTGAAAAGAGAACATAGAATTGGTTACATGTTGAAAAATGTTGTTCCCAAGCTGCACACTGCAATTTTTGGAATGAAGCGTTTGACTTGGGCTTATCAGAAAGGTCATGCTATGGCTTTTTTCCTCTTTAGCTAGCTGTTTAATTCTGTTTTATTATTATGGTACCCTGTGCTGTAGCTGAGCATAAATGCTAGTTTAAAAAATACAGAAAATTTGTCAAATATAATTTCAGCCTTCTAGAGCTTTCTCACCTCCCCCTAGCTGATCTGTGTCCACAAACAGATAGTTACACTCAATTTTATGTTTTTCAAATTTGCCACTATACTGCAGAATAAATTGCTGCTTACCCAACTCCTTCTGGGACTGGCTCACCTTGAAGCAATTGCCTCTTCCCTCCCAGCTGCTGCTTGCCAGCCTTTCCCCTCCTGCATGGAGGGAGAGCATTGATGGAGCTGCTTCTGTGTGTGGTGGCCCCTCTCTCTACCCCCAAATGGAAACAAAGTACAGGAAGGAAAAAAGATAAGCTGAAAAGTGCCTGCTAGTTGAAACTCCCTGATTCTCTTATCATTTTGCTAGACAGGACAACCAGTCAGCTGCCCTGGGTTGTGAGTTCTGAAGTGGGGACATGAAGGCTGTTGTTGGGATGCTGGCTCTGCTCCTGAGCTGAAAGGCAGGGAGCTTATGTTCAGTTTCCTACATGGCTTTGAACTGTCTTGTTAGCACACAGGCTCGGAGTACTGGCATCCACTGTTTGGTGTTACTGATGGAGCTGCCAAAATTTCATTACTATGGGCCAGGAGGAAACCAAGCCCTCACAGGAAAGTCACAGAAGTACGGAAAATGAGCACACAGGTTTTGCTTTGGGCAGAATTGCAGTGGCTTCAGGTCTGTGAATTAATATTGGGGAGTTTTTGATACACTGACCAACCCACTCACTCCGACCCTCCCAAGTGTAAAATATGATTTAATTACTTTATTTGTCCAAAGAAGAAAACTGAGTGCTTCATCATTATCCTAGTAGGTTTTCTTTAACAAAATCATTCTGAAAGATCACTATTGTTATAAATAAGATTAAGACATGGTTTTTCAGCCAGAGACCATTTGGCTGAACAGTCAGTTATTATAATTAAAGGTTCTTTCTTTAAATCTTGGCTCAGTCTTAGGCTTAGACCACTAAGGCTATAGTAATAGTTTGAAATGAGCACAGCATTTCTCTGATCCATGAAGGAGCAATGAAATGATGGAGGCCAGCAAGTTGGCTCAAGATTTTGTGCTCTGAGAAGAGTTTGGTGATCTTTACCCTTGAGAAAGTATACAGAGTAATGTATGTGATATCTTTGCCTACTTTTCGTACTCAGGAAAGGAAAAGTAAGGTGAATAAAGACTTTGCATTGGATAAAGGAATGACACTACAGTGGCAGGGTAGGCAAGATAAAGAACTAAATTAAATTGTACACCACAGTAGTCAGGATGGAAAGCAGTTAAGGAGAAGTTGCAACCTGAAAGACATTTGGGTGAGAACAGTGAGAAATATCAGGTGCAGATGGCCTGGGAAATTAATTGGAGAAGCTGGAAAGAGGTGTAGTACTTGCAAATGAAAATCATTGGGTTAGCTCCCACATGCTGTAATGGTAGTCATGACTGGTTGACAGAATTTGAAGGTCCAGAAAAGGTTCAGAACATAGACAAGCCACAGCAAAGGGAATATAGCTGGAAATGACTGATATGCACTAAATAAATAAATAAATAAAAGCAAGCTCTTGGTATACTTGCTTTGTTCAGCCTGGAGAAGAGACTGAGGGGAAACCTCATTGTGATCTTCAGTGAGGGGAGGCGGCAGGGCAGGTACTGTTCTCTTCACTCTCATGATCAGGGACAGGACTTGAGGAAACAGCCTGAAATTGTTTGGAAGGGGTTGAGGTTGGAATATCAGGAAGAAGTTTCTCACCCAGAGGGTGGTTGAGCACTGGAAAAAGCTCCCCAGGGAAGTGGTGTCAGCACCAAGCCTGACAGAACTCAAGAAATGTTTGGACAATGTTCTCGGGCACAGGGTGTGATTCTTGGGGTGTCTTGTGAAGGGCCAGGAGTTGATGATCCCAGTGAGTCTTTTCCAACTCAGCATATTCTGTGAGTCTATGATACATAAGATAGTTTTGAGTCATATGAATCTTATCTTGGAGGAGTATGGAAAATCGTCTATTAGCTTTGTGTCGTCCCAAAGTTGGATGTGGACAACTTTAGTCAGAAGCCCTTGTGTAACTATGCATGGGTAGAATAGAAGGAGATCTTTCATTACTCAAGGGTTTATCTTTCACAACTTAAAGCAGAAGGTAAATGGTACTTATAGTAATAGGGACTATTTATTTGTGGATGTGATTTCTTCACTACCTACCACAGGAGTATAAACAGTTGAAGTATTTTAGAATTTAATTCAGTATGACCTTGTATCTCATCTTAAAGCTTATTCTTAAGAATACCCACTTGTATCGAGTGTTGAGTTGCTTTATGTTGCATAGGAGCATGAACATAGATCTGATTAAAGTTTTAAATTTTAAAAGTTGTCTTTTGTGAAATTAAGTAAACTGGTGATGTGTGTTGGACTGATGCAAGATTTTTAATAAAGGACTGATTCAAATTTATTTGCAATAACGTAGAAAAAAAATTGGAATTTGTTTCCTCTAGAAAAAGAGTGAGAAAAAAGCTGTAGGGAGGAATTCCATATCTAACTGGGGATCAACCCACTGAAGTGCTATTATGAGCTTACAGAAATTTAAAAAAAATGGTAGTGATCGTCCTAAAAAGTAGTGTCTTGAAAGTCCAGAGGTGGAAAATTGCTGAGACTCACCAAAAACTAAGCTGGCTTAAATCTTGCAAGGGAAATGAAAAGCAAATCTAGATTTTTAATTGTGTGTCCCTAGTAGTGCAAATGAAGACAACAAAGGAAACGTGTATATGTGTGAAGGAAGAGAGAACATGTTACAAGTGGAAGATTATGGTTCATGAAGGTCTGGATCCAGAAGCATGTGAGCATTTTCTGTTCTCAGTTTTCTATAGGGGAGATCAGGTAGGACATGGGGGCATGCCCCAGATGGTGAGTGAGGTAAAGACAGGAGAAGCAAAAGATTCTTCAAGTGTTTCTGAGGTAAAAGAGCCAAGAGCCAATTGCTCTTAATTTCTCTTTTACAGAGAAAACTTGTGTTTCCATCTCTGAGTACTGTAAAAATGGCATTTGACATTTCAGATTCATTAAGACCATTAAACCATGGATCAAATTTTATTTCCTGCTATTGTACAACTGGAGCTTAGCAAATAAAATATTTACATTTAAGAAGGGGGAAAGAAGCAGATCCAGGTGGCTGCAGACATATTCATCTGCCCTCGATGGACTGCGAAGTAGAGCAGATTTTGAATAAGAGAATAAATTAGGTAGTGCAGTTAAGTATTAAGTTTCATTAAACACAGCATGTGTTTACCGAAAGGAGACTGATGTCCTAAACTAGCTCATTTAAAAATTGATTCTGTAGATGTGACTAATCTGGCACTAATCAAACTGTAATTTATTAAAGTATTTGTTGTGGGACTTGATGAGAAATTATTCATTCAGGAAAAAAGAAGGATTAATGCAAAAAGTAGTTCTAACATGGACAAGGAGTTTAAAGAGGGCTTAAAATGAGCAATGTTTTGAAGAAAAATAATGAGTTGTAGGAACTTCTTAAGTCTGCACCTGGGATGCATTTTTATTTGTGGTCGTGGGATGAAAATAATAGTGTGTGAAGCTGGGAGTCATAGCTATGCTCAAAATACTGTTTACTGCAAAAGAGGAACCATACCTTTTTTTAGACAGTTATATTAAGCCAAAGATTTATTGTTAGTATAATTTAAATCTTAATGGTCTAATCCAAGGATAGTTATTGGTGCAGGTGTAATTATTTCAGGAAAAGATTATATCTACGCAGGTGTTATAATAATGTTAACAACAATGCCACCACCACCACCGTTAAAATTGTTATACATAGACTTAGATTCAGCTGCTTTTCCTGATGTTATGCTGACCCATCCCAACCTCTTCTTAGCCCTCAGGTTGGTGATTTCGTTGTGTGGGTGGTGGGGATGGTTATGGTGACCTGTCATCATCTGGGGTCCTTGGCCAGGAGGATGTTTGTGTTGCTGCTTTCTTTCTCCTTGCTCTAGGATCAACCTGGGGTTGGTTTTTTTTTTTTCTTTTGTTTGGTAGCATGATTTGGTGCCTTTCTGTCTTTTTTCTTCTGTTTGCACTCATGTTATATCCAAACTTCCTAGAGATGACCCCTTTTATATATATTGGAAACTACTTCTGCTTTCTGTTTCTTACACCTATATCCCGTTTTGTCCAGGTCCATGTCTGCGTTTCTTTATCTGACCTTGGGACAGTTGTTTGTAGCAAGTGTTTGTGTCTCCATTGTCAAGCCAGTGCCCCATCTCATATCTTCCATATCTGTACTCCTCTACACTGCATCCTGTGTCTCCACTTCCCAAGGCTTTTGCTAACATACCAGCCCTGCATTTCTTTATGGTACATTATCATAACAGAGTTGTAAAACCTGTGTGGCTCCATACACTGACAAAGAAAAGTAAATCAAATCAGCCACAGCTGGTTGGTCAATTAGAAAAAATGCTATTGCAGCTAAAGCAAATGTGACAAAGCTGTGGACAGGCCAAGGAATGCTCAAAAAGGGCAAACCTCGACAAGCCTCGGTCCAGAGCCCTGGCAAGCTCTCTACAAAGCCCGTGGCCCATCGTTAGCAATGGCAATACCTTCAGTTTTGCTTTACATGCAGCTTAACACTATCATCAACAGCTGCTGTTTGGCACATTATACCAGAAGAGCTGGAGGATAAGGGCAGGTTAAATCACGTGAGAAAACCTGATTGTTCAGAGTGTTAGTTGGCACTCATGTGGACTATTATTAAAATACTGGCTTCTATAATCTGAGACCTTGCCAGTTGCTTTGCAAAGAACAGATGAAGGGAAGGGCTTATGCATAAAAGTTATTAACAGCAAAAAAAGCCACCTGTAAAAGGCATATGCGATCCTGGGATGTGCTGCATATGCCAGCTTCAGTCAGGCTAGGAAAAATAAACACCTGCTCACCAATACAGCTTCATCTGAAATTATCTGCTTTGTTCTGAATGCTTGTGTTTGGGAAAGACTTGTTCAGGTTCAGGAGTTCGCGGGTGTGAGTGAATTGTGTGAGTGCAGATAGAGTCATCTGGCAAGCTTGACTTGCACTAACAGAGATCCAGAGGTGTAAGAAGCACAGCATGGAAGTGCCTGTGCTGCCTTGGGCTGCCCACTTGAGTGGGATTGTAAAATCAGGTTGGGGGTAGTGTGAGATTTAGACTGGGAGACTCAGCTCTGCTCAGAAGGTTCCTTAAACTGCAGCCATAGAGTGATTTCTGCCTGATTCTCCTTCTGGGGCTCAACATGTAATTGAAACCATGGACGGATAGTTGATGAAGTCATTAATTCTCTAATTGCCTGCCATTTTAAAATTTTCCTTTCGTTTTTTACTCCCAAGCAGAGATTGACTGTGAAATCAACTGTAAGGCTGAAGTAATTCCTATGCCTTGTTTTTGCTGAAAGAAGCTACTTGCTGTGGTGTATCTCAGCTGGTCTTCAATTTCACTTCATTATACACTTCATGTTTTTTTAACGCTCTCTCTTTTAGTGTTTAACTATCATTAACTACTTCTCTCCTCTCTTTCCTGTTTTGGTGCTCTTTATGTGATTACTCTGTTTTCCTCATGTTGTTCCAACTTCCCATTTAAAATGTTCTAAGCTCTCCTTCTCTCTCTTTACCTTTTCTTCTTCTGAAGTTTCCTGTAGCAGTTTCAACCTCAAATATCTCTTTTCTTTCTTTCATTTTAATCTTTGCCTTTCTGTGGTTGTAAATACCACTGCCGTTTGTTTAAGTGCTGCTACCTTGCTCTATTTAGGGGCTTTCATACAGGATTTTAGAGATGCTTTCCTTTCATGGCATGTGATGTACTTGTTACCGTTGGTGTAGCCAGAAGACTTATTACAAAAATCAAAATGTCCAAGAGGAGTCCATTTTGTATGTAGTGTAATATTTTTAATTTCCTTTCCATTAGCAGTTTTGGCAGTTCTTTAAATCAAAGGTTGAACAGGAAACGTTATCAAAGAATCTAATAAAAAGGAAAAACTGTCACTTTTGAATTTTGAAAAAGTAAATCAAAAAAGTTATTTTCAGTAGCATGTATTGTTTGCAGAAACAAGTCCGGTCTGGTGAGTTTTTGTCTTAATCTATCTTTTAACTGCCAACTGAAATATTTGCAAGAAAAACTGAAGATTGGAGTCAAATACTTGCTGGTAGATGAAATTTTCTGGCCTTTTGAAAAAAATATCTACTATTTCATGAGCACTACATATGNTTAATAAAAAGGAAAAACGGTCACCTTTGAATTTTGAAAAAGTAAACCAAAAAAGACAAAGTTATTTTCAGTAGCATATATTGTTTGCAGAAACAAGTCCGGTCTGGTGAGTTTTTGTCTTAATCTATCTTTTAACTGCCAACTGAAATATTTGCAAGAAAAACTGAAGATTGGAGTCAAATACTTGCTGGTAGATGAAATTTTCTGGCCTTTTGAAAAAAATATCTACTATTTCATGAGCACTACATATTTGTAGTGCATGAGCTGTTTGTAATTTTGTGAGAGCACTCATCTTTGCTGTTTATCATGTGCAAAACAGTTAAATGGTTTCCTGTGGTCGTACTGGGTACATCAAATTCGAGGCGTTGGTGTGGTGTGAGGCAAGGTCTCCATTTGTACAACATAGCTTTTGAGGTGTTGGTATAGGAAAGGCACTTCAGGAAGCAGCCTGGGTCTCTGCAGAGAGGTGAAATATCTATCTCTCTGCAGGTTTAGTGTTTGCATTAGACATTTGGCAAGTTTTTGGCTGTATGGAAGTCTTGAGTCTTAGGAAAACATGCTATATTAAGGCTCTGTGGGGTTTTGTTCGTAGGGCTTCTGGAATGTTTCAGACTCCAAAACCTAACTATTTTCCCCATCTGTTTTGCTGAAAAGAATGTCACTCAGATTTAATTTGAGTCCCTTTCAACTCAATATGAGGCAGCTTCCCTAGTAACAGTTATCCATGACTCCCAGTGACTGCCAGCAGCCTCTGGGGTATGTGTGACCACATCCCAGGTCCCTGAGGTGGTAAACCAGGATGTAAGAGGCAGCCCCAAACCTGTGGCCATCTCTTGTATTTGGTGGCATCCCGTGGAGTAAAACCACTAGTGCTGCCCTTGCTTCAGCTCCTGACATCCCGCAGAGAGTGACTTGAGATTATGGAAGTGTTTCTGTCTCCTTCTATGTGTGTTTCCATGAAAGCTCTTAACTTTCTCCTTCAATGAAGGATTCTGGTAAGTTGATTGGAAGAGATGAAGTTAGAAGACAAGTTATAGTGAAAATGGGATATTAGATGATGTACAGTGTTACTGGTGGGGAGGCTTCTCCAAAGGAAAGGGACAAGGGACTGAGTGTGGAGTTTGATTTTTTAATAGTATGGCAACTGTGTTTGAATCATAGAATGGTTTGTATTGGAAGGGACCTGAAGGATCACTTATTTCCAGCCCCCTGCCATGGGCAGGGACACCTTTTTACTAGACCAGGTTGCTCAGCGCTCCATCCAATGTGGCCTTGAACACTTCAGGGGTGAGGCTTCCACAACTTCCTTGGGTAACCTGTTCTAGTGCCTCACCACCCTCACAGTAAAGAATTTTTTCCTAATATTAATCTAACCCTACTCTCAATTTGAATTCCTCTTTGTTCTATCACTACATGCTCTCGTAAAAAGTCTCTCTTCATCTGTTTTGGGGTCTCCCTTCAGGTACTGGAAGGCTGCAATTAGGTCACCCCAAAGCCTTCTCTTTTCCAGGCTGAACAAACACAATTTTCTCAGCCTTTCCTCATAGGAGAGGTGCTTGTTTGATTATGGAAAAGCAGCAAGCTGAGCTAAAAGGCAGGTTGCATATTTAGTTTTTAATTGCTTATTTATTGTATTTATTTATTTATAAATTTTATTTATTTAATTAATTTTCTGTGAAACATGAGAGGCTCTGAGTGGAAACATGTAGCAGAAGAAAGGGAAAAACAAACCCAAGCTCTCTGGAAACTCATATGCTCTACTCTGGGCTCTGAGTTTGCTGGAAACAATGGTGGTCCTTTCTTTTTGATGGGAAATGATACTTTCTTTTGAAGTAAATGAAACTGGTGCTAATGACAGCTCTTTCAGGCATTTGAATACCAGGTCTCTTGCAGTCTTCAAATGAGCTTTATTTCAACACATCTATTAAGTTGTCTCATCTGACTTCTAGAATGATATTAAAGCCAGATACTTAAAAGTTTCTGTGTTTGGGATTGCTCTCGTGTTTTCCATGTCAGTTATAATTATGTTGCATTTGAGCAAGAAGTTGCCAGCAGAGAATACTGAGGAGTGCCAAATTGGATTTCAAATACATTTTGTTCTTTGTTCATGTTGAGAAATATTTCTCCTCTAAGGTTGCTGTGCTCAGCAGATGAGATCAGTTTAATGCCATTAAACTCTCTGTAAATATCAGTCTAGCCGAGTTTTAAAGGCTCTCTTAGTGGCACTGTTACACCTCCTCTGAAGGCTGGTGTAACATGAACGTCATGGATCCTGGTTTGAAGAAAAAAACAAACAAACAAAAAAAAATGGGGAAACCTTCCTTTTGTCCAAGCAATCTCTAGTCCACTATCTTGGTACCTGGCGGCCTACTAGAGGAAAGGGAAAGGTTGCTTATTTTTAACATGTGTATTGAAGGCCCTGCGTTCTGATAACCAGTGCCAAAATGAGACAATTCAAATTATAGGCATGGGAAAGGGAAAGGTCAGAATGACTTTTGGTGACTGATTAGTGACTGATGCTTCACTCCCAAGCAAATGTATTTAATTCCTTTTTTGAATTTGAATATTTGTTTCCCAAATCCAGATTTTGGGTTTATTAGCATGCTGTGGATAGCCTCTAGCAGTGTGTGCAAGTCCAATCTCTGTGCCTACTTTGCATTTTGAACAATTAGCTTAATTTATATTATGAAGAGACATTAATTGGAGGGGAGGGAAAGAAGTAAGTAGCAACATGCCAATGACAATTAAGATAATGCATCATATCTCACCTAGTAAGTTTTTGTGACAGAAGCTCTCTTCAGATGTCAATTAAGCCTAATAAGAACTTGAAACCTTGCAAGGTGGACAGTAGAGTATTCCCTTCTTCATATGATTTGGTAAACTGAAGAATGAATTGTATATTTTGCTTATTTTTACACAGCCAGAGGTCAGAAGAGAAGAGGGGAGTTCCAGACCTGTCAGGATCCTTGATTCTCTAGCAGATTTCTAGAAGATAAGCAATAGTTACAGAACTTCCCATGGCAGAACTCATCCAATAACATCAGTGATGTAGATCAGGGATTTGATACACAGGCTGGAAAATAGTTAAAAATCTCCGTATTCTCTCTGGAATGAAGATAATTGCCCATTCCGGCAATAGCTAATTATGTTTGACCTGCTTGTGTCTTGTGGTCCTGAAGCAGAGCTTCCCAAAAATGCTTTAGTTGGAGTCCCACTTTTTACAGTCTCACTAACCATTTTTTTTCCTCTCTGACATTGATTGCAGAATGCAACAGCAACAGCAGCAACGTCGAATGTTTGCAGCTGCCCTCCTGGCACTTGTTTTCATTCTGGCAGCCGTGAGTACCACTGAGGCTGGCAAGAAAGAGAAACCAGGTAAGGTCCAGTCTCGTTCAGAGTTAATCCCCAAGATAGATAGCATGTGTGGGAGAATGTCAAGTGCTTCTGGTTTTGTTATGAAATTCAGGTCATTTGTTAACGTTCTGACATCAGGGTAGGATTTGTGGCTGTGACGTCTTCTGTGTTAAACAGGGAAACAGAAAGTGGTTTCCGTGTCAAGTGGCAGCTTGACAGCCCCAGAGACTGGAGCCCTTGGTTTATCACACAGTGCATATTGCAAAGCAGCTTAAAATGTGCTCCGTGAAGGGTTTCATGCTTGACTTAGGGAGAACCAAAGAGGAGTGGTGAAAGAGCAGTTATGTCACTTGTTCAGTGTTATAAGTGACAGTGCTACACTGATGCTGTGTGATGTGGAAATCCTCTGACAAAGAATTGTACTAACTCGCTGTTGCACAGGCAGCCAGACATCCAGCAGTACTTGCTTTCTGTCAGTGATGAACTCAGACCTCATTATAGGACAAACTGGCCTGGGGTGGAAAATTCATATCTGTCAAACTCAGTTTTGACATTTTTTGAAGAACATATATTTTTGTCTTTTTCTTAAAGTCTTATTATTTTCAAGCTACTTATACACCAGATAATATGGACTGTAAGTCTATCAGAATTAGTGTTCCCAGTTAAAAAAAGGGGGCTTTTAAACTATTTTAGCTTTGTGGAAATATGAGAAAAGAATAGCATAAACATGCAAGAACTAGAAGAAAAATAATTTTATATATTATATATATAATTCTATAGATTATATATAGTTAAAGCTACTTGTGATATTTTAGGGGCCTAAGTAATTATTGTTGTGAAAACCCTTGCGTTTGATAACCTTGCTGTCTTTTCTCATAAGACTTGGGTTTAAGGATCTAAATAAAATCATGATCCTTGCTTTTGTTCCTGAGCAACAAACCCACCTGAATTATCAGCACTCTGAATACACTCCTCCCTGTAGCTCCTTTGCCTTTGAAGTTTTGTTCATATTCTGGTATAAAATGTGACATGTTATAGCAAATCAAAAGTTTGCATCCCCCAGCTGTTTCCTGAAGGTGCTCGAATCCTGTGATGCACAATGTCAACACATACATTTCTCATTGTTTGGTGTGCAGTGCTTCAGCTGGAACTGAGGAGATTTGCAGGCCATCAGCTACTGGAGACAGAAGAGTGTCCTTTCTGAGTGAGGGCCCTCCTGTGTGTTTTGGTCAGAGATACTTGTGGGTTTTTAGATTTCTGAAGATCAGAATCCACTTGAAAATATCCAAGAGGGCTAGTAAACATGTTAGTGGGACTGAGTTTGAATGATCATCCTGCTTTGGACTCAAAGGGGCTGACTTGTCTCTGCAGAATTGGGAAGAGCATGTCAGACCTTTTGCTTTTAAGCCAGTTGTGTTACGAATGTCTTCCTTATTCACCCTTCCAGGTGCTGTTACTTTGGTTAAATTTAGACAACTTCTCCATAGGCTCTGGGTACTGAAAACTTCTCTTGCTTGGTTCCTTGTCTCCATCCAGAGAAAAAGGCAAAGAAGTCTGACTGTGGGGAATGGCAGTGGAGTGTCTGTGTGCCCACCAGTGGTGACTGTGGCCTGGGGACACGTGAGGGCACTCGCACTGGAGCTGAGTGCAAACAAACCACCAAGACTCAGAAGTGTAAGATTCCCTGCAACTGGAAGAAGCAATTTGGAGGTCAGCATCGCTCTCTTAAGGGATTTACTTCGGTTTTTATTTTAAATATGGAGCAGGAAGCCTGTATTTTCTGCTTAGTTCTGCAAATGTCTTGGTGAAGGGGTTAGTCCTGTATCTCAGGTTCATCAGAACTAGAACATGCAAGGCGTCAGAAGGCAGCTTCCTTAGAGCTCCTCTGCAGAAGATCCTTATAACCTACTTAATATAAGCTCAGCCTTCCAGCACGCTGAAATCTGCTCTCGGTGGTGTTCAGCCCTGTGTAGGGCAGTAGTGCAAGTTCCCAGCTGTGAACCTCTGTGATGGCTATCACAGGCTTTACTGTGTGTGGTGTGGAGCACGGGGGGCTGGCTGCCTGTGTGTGCACTGAAAGGAGTGGGTGAAGACCAGTGGGTTTCATTTCGATCATTCAGTTCACAAGGTTCATATGTAACAGTCCCAGAAGATAGGTCAGGTCTGTCCTGGACAAAATGTCTGTCCAAAACTAATTTTTTTTTACAGAATCACAGAATGAACTGTGATTTGATTACTCTTGCAAACTAGGCTTTTTTTCTAGTAAACAGCTTGCATGATTTTGAAATTATTGTGACCTTACCAACACAATCAGTGCTGCAGTTTCAGACTTGAGAAGTTTATGGTTGCACATACATTCTAGAAACTGTTCAAGCCTTATTTGGTAATGTCTGGCATCACGCAAATGGAGAAACAGCCATATAGAATGTAAATGACATTTCCCATTGCTGTTTCTTTTTTTCTTTTTTAATTGTTTATATTCATAGCTGGATGCATTCTTCTTTATATGACAAAAATGCAATATCCATTCAAAAGCATGACAATTAAATTTTAAAACATTGGAGACTGCAATTACCACTGCAAACAATCTTTGAAGTTTTTTTGGGATTCTTTTCCTCAGCTGCACATCTTTTTGTGAGCACCAGCTGCCTGTGATATCCTGCTATACTCATAACATTTTTGTTTTCACACTCAGTGATTGTGTTTTAAATTTTGCCTTTTATTTCCTTGCTGCAGCGGAGTGCAAATACCAGTTCCAGGCCTGGGGAGAATGTGACTTGAACACGGCCTTGAAGACTCGAACCGGGAACCTAAAGAGAGCCCTGCATAACGCTGACTGCCAGAAGACTGTCACAATCTCAAAGCCCTGTGGGAAGCTTACCAAACCCAAACCTCAAGGTAAATTCCATTTGCTGAAAGCTGCATGATAGTTCATTTAAATAACTGGGTTTGTGATGTCCTGCATGCTTCAGTGGGAGCTCAGTTGTGCAGGATATTGCACTCTCATGGCCTTTCCTCAGCTCTGCACTGCTCCTGTCTCTCAGTGCTCAGGCAGGGAATATTCCTGAGCTGGATAGTCGGGGCTGTCTCACACTTGAAAGGTAAGCTGAAGATTAGAGCTCCAGTTTTAGACCTTTTTTAGAACTTTAGACTACCTGTACGGTTACCAGTTTGCTTACACAAGCACTAGACTTCCAGCATAAAGATTCACTTCATAACTCATTTGTTGATGGGAACAGAATAATAATAATAGCATGAAAAATATCCCTTGATAAAGTAATCTTTTATATAGGTTTTGTTTGGTATTGAATAATGACTAGTAGAAGAAAGGACTGCTTTCCTTCTGGACAAGAAGCATTGAAAGGATATTCTTCTCACCTCACACTGAAATGTGAAAATATTATTCACTCTTGGGGTTATTTATTCTTTATTCAAACATAGCAGGAAAGTTAGTACGGAATGTATATGTCTTAAGTGTGACTGACAGCATAATTTCTAGCATACAGAGGGACATATGCCCTGCATTTGTGTTTCCAGGTGGCCCTTAGAAAAACTTTTTTTTCTTTCTAATCATTAAAGCCTTTTAATGTACTCTTTTGTTGGAGTAGCAGGTGTTATGTGTATAGGATGATTTATAGTGGGAGCTAAAACTGTGAGATCTTGTTTGAGATACAAAAGTAATGTGTTTTAAGTAGATTATAAAAGCTATGCTACCCTGACATTTGTTTACTTAAAACCAGCAGGGTTTGACACATTCCAGGCTCTGAATACTTGGATAATAATACAAATAAATGTGATTAGGTGTGACAGGTGCACCTGGGACAAGCAATTTTCAAACTGTGGGTTGTGGTGCACCATTGATCGGAGGAGTAGCTGCAGGTGGCCTCCTCTGCTTGTGCAACCAGAGAAGCTGCAGGCACTTTGTGTTTGTGCATGCATCCATCTGCTTGGCAGTCAGTGTGGCTGTGGCTGGTTTTCCTTGCACACCGTCCGTGGAGTTAGCAGAGGAGTCTAGAACTCGTGTAGACAGTGACAGGCTGTGGAGCAGCACAGTTACAGCTAGATCTTCAGAGACCACCTGAGTTGGTTGAGCTGGCAACAATAAACATCATTTAGGGATTGAAGTAATGGCATGGGAATGCAGTAAGGCTTTGAGATGTGTGATTTTATTGTTTAGCAGTTGCGGGGGCAGGACTTTTTTTTCATGTTTTTGGGGTTTGGGTTGTTTTGATGGTTTTTTTTGGTGTGGGTTGTTTTTGTTTTTTTTTTCTCTAAGTTTCCATGCCTAAGTAGCATTTGGGCGTTTAGTGAATGAGGCTTCCTATTGTGCTGCCAGAAGGCCTCTGCCCCTGGAGCTTCTGCCTTGTCCTGCTTCCATTGAGTCATAAATCCATATTCTGTCAATGGCTGTCAGAACAGGGGGAGAGGGAGACAAAGCAGAGCATTGATGCAGCATTGTTTTGTGAGAGCAGTGCTCTTGGGTGGTACACACTCATTTTCAAGCTATAGTTTTAAAGGCAGAGCTTGAGAAATTGCTGGATTGGAGTCAACTTTAGCTGATTCTAGATTCTAGCAGTGAGTTATAGCCGAGACTGAAACTTGGATTGGGACTGACTGCAGCAAACAGTTACGGGGTTTGACTTAATTAGGAGACCTGACTTCATTTGATTTGAAGGAATGCAAAAAGAGAAAATAGGTACAAATGTGGGGTTTTAATCATAATAACTGTGGGCAGTTCTGCTCTCCTGAGCATTAGAAATCTCACGGCATCTTCCTGCGTGCCACCTGCTCACTCATCTGCTGTTGGCATTAGTCACACACACACAGCCTGCCTGGGCTCTGAGCTAAGTCCACATTGCAGATCTGTGGGTATAACTACATGGGAGCTACCCTGGACACTGTGTTGGCACCAGGAGGAGGAACTAGAGGAAGAAATTGGGTCAAGCAGATTAGTACTGTGTGAAAAGTTTTGCCCCACTGAACTTTATTTCCGAGTTAAAAATCGGAGTGCTGGAATGAGAGTGTTTGTTTTCTTCCTGAGGTGAAGGAAATTACAGGGTGGAGGTAAGTCCAAACCCACAACTAGATAAAGGAAAATAATTAAAGTGCATTCAATCTGTAGCTAGAATCTTAATGGATTTGCTTCTTTGGAGATGAGAAGTAAGAACTGGATTATGGCCTGAGCCCTTCAAATGGTCTACAGTTGTATGTTAGGCTCCTTTTGCACCCCTAGCTTTGCAACAGTGCCTCAGGACCATACCAGAAAAAGCCCATGTTGCATTATTGGGAAGCAGCAGGTTATTATCTGAGGCCCAGTGTTGCAAAAGGTCTATACTGATATCCAGCTAGATCTGTGAATGCTGATCAAGGGCTGTCCATTCCTCCCAGGATGGCCTGGAGTAGCAGGGCAGGGCCTTTCCAGCATTTGGGTGCTCTGGCAGCAGAGCAGTCAGTCAGGGGCTTAGCAGTTCCAGGAATCTGTTTTAGTGGGAGTGGTTACCTTTCTGACTGGTCTTTGCCTCAAGAGCTGCCCCAATGAACGTGTCTCTGACAGCAACAGGCTGAGAGTACCAAAAGCAGGCGTGACCTGACTGAGAATATTGCACTGAAAAATACTGATATGTTCAGAAAAAAGTGTTGTTTTCATGATTTTCCTGACCCGTTTCCTAACCCCCTCTCCAGCGAGGTGAACTTTTTCATTCTATTAGGTTGTGTTTGTAATGCCTCCATTACATCAGTTTTCCTTTTGTTTTCATATTGTAAATGAGGTCAGTAAAAGTCCCTATTTAACTTCTCCGATCAATGGTAGTTCTATATATCTTCTTCTACTTTTTTGTCACTTGCCATATTTTAAAAATAAAACTTCTGACTTAAGTATTTGTATAAGAATTTGCCCACAATAAGAATACTCACTACTGGACTTAGCTAAATTCCTTCTATTATTGCAAAAGAGTTTATCTTATGGAGAGACTGATTTTAAACAGTATTCTAAGCATGTTCTCTACAGATCTGTATTGAAAGAAGAAAATATTGTTATAATTCTACCTTTATTGCTCATTAGACCCACTAAATTAGCTAAATATAATTTTAATTTTGATCACTGATTGCATGGGGAGTATCTGAGACCTCTGAAATTCTTCCTAATTTAAAAAAAAAAAAAAAAAGTGATTATTTAAGAACCCCAGAAATTGAGTGGGTAAAACAGGTTATCTTGTGAGGCCTGACCAAAGAAGTGTTGTGCATCAAATTTCACCTGACCTGACATTTCCTTCAAGTGATATGGTGTCTGAAGTTCCTCCTCACCTTCTCTGTTCTTTGAGAAAAATGCAAATTGATTGATCTTAAGTGTAGCCACTGCTCTACTGTTGCTTATCCACCTTTCCAGCTCCTCAGCATATGGCAGCTTTGCTGATAGGATGAGTCTCTCTCCTCTCACTTAACGATTTCAAAAATGACTGGAGGAAAATCATAGGAGTTGGATCTGTTCTTAACAGAAAGGAAAATTACACTTGTAAAAGAATCACAGGGTTTATAATTTTACAGATTTGTTGATAAAAGTATAGTTTGGTTTTCCAGGAACTTCTGTGATCTCTAACAAAAATTGTGCTAAGTTAAAGCAGGAGATGCTCTTAAACTTTGGGAATCAATGCCTTCTTCATAAACTGGAGAGCTAAGCATTCTTACGGATTTCTTCTATAGTTAGTAAGCATTCATGGACAAGCTTTAAAATATTTTTTAAACATTCTTCATTATTTTGGGAGCTAAAAAATAAATATTTTCTTCTTAGCAACTGCTCTGTGTCAGTACTTTTTACTTCTGAGCAGCTGTTTTATGGATTACAACTATATTTAAGGGTGAGAGCAGATGATTAACCAGGAATTTTAATTTTATCTGGCTTCCTGACAAGCTCTTTTCTCCATAGCTTTGCTCACATGTTCTCAGACTGGAAGTCAGTAGCTTGGTCCTGGGCTGCTGGGCTAAATTGTAGGTAACACAGGATGACAAACATCTTTCCTTCTTGAATATTGTGCATTTGGACGGAGAGATTGTCAGCAACGTGACAGCGACGTCCCAGGCACCACGATTCATTGTGTATTTAGTACATAAATGAAGTCATGAGAAAGCCTGTCACAAAGTCTGGAAGGGATGAAGGGATAATTTTTATCACAAAATCCCAGTGGCGGCAGGCACCTCTCCTCTAGCACGCACAGTTGCATATCCTAATCAGTGTCTGCAAGGCCGGAGACGTTGAAGGTCTCCCTAAGCTGTCCTGACAGATGTGAGAGACTCGGGCACTTCTGTGGAGTGGCTGCTCTAATGGCCAGCTTGTGCTGAGGAGCACAAAACGCTTCCGACACCCTCCATCTGGCCTACTTCACACCCACCCAAACTTGATTGATGCTTGTTCAGGTTCCAGCCAGCCAGAAACCAGAAGAATGGGGTATTGTCAGGATTCAGGAAACATTTTGCTTTAACTGCTAAGAGAGGAGGAATTTATTTTCATTGAGCTGGGTTGCCTGATGGGCTTTATTTCTTTTTACACTCTTTCTGTCAGTCTCATTCTTTCTCTCTCTCTCCCCATAACTGTTGTACTTTCCAATATTTATTCTTCTGATTAAGATAAAATTAAATAGAATAAGCAGTTTGCCTGCCCTTTCTGCAACGTACCCTTCATTTTTTTGAGTTATGCTCCTTACTGATAACTTTTTCACCTGGCTGTATTCAGTTCTTTTTAATAAATCGCCCTTCCCAACTCTTTATCAATTCACGGTATGTCACATCTATGAGTTACTTTGTCATGGCTCAGCTCAGCCCTTGCCACACAGAAAAACTGTGTGCTAAGGTTGGCAAACATTAGCACTGCTCACACCACTGTTGTCTTTAGTAATCGGGGTGCTGACCAAAGATCACATCCTCCAACAGGCAGTGTTTGGAAAGATTTCCCACATGAAGGCAAGACCTAACTGAGCTGTCACTGGCTGTAATCTCTTCTGTATGATTCAGATCAGGTTTAGCATTTGAGAGCATAAGAAGGTGTCAGTACAGTTCCCTGTGTTTGGCACAGTGTGAGTGCTGCTGCAGTGGAGGAAAGACTGCACTCTGTATTTTTAATAATTTCACATAATTTGAAGAATTTTACGTCAGGGTTAAGTATAAATAATCTGCCCTACCTGGTTTCTTTTATCTACATATCTTTACAGGCAGCAATTAGCTAATCCTGCTGTCACTCCTTGGAGCTCAGGAAGTCTAATTAAAAGGAAAGTAGTAATTGAAAGTCAGAAAGGCTAAATGATTTCCCAGATTGACGACGTATCAGTGGCACATCCAGGCATTCAGCTAGTAGCTGTTGCTCCCTTTTATCATGAACTGGAGCAGACCAAATCATGGTCCGCAAATAAAATTATCAGAATGTGAAAATTGACTTCAAGGTGAGTGTCTGAAGTGCAGTCTTTAATTAAGGCCTTTGGTTTAGATGTCAGTAATCTCAGTGGACTCCCATCAGTGTTTAACACCATTTTACCTTGGATCTTCTTAGGGAGCTTGGTGTCAAATCATAGAGATGAACTTGTGTTAATGAGCAGGTGTATCCCTGTCTTTGCTTTGGTGGCAGGAAAAGAAAACAGCCTGTGGTTTTTGAGCACTCCAGTGACAGATTCCTGCCTGTAGGGAGAACATCTTACTTGCAGTGTGCTGCCAGAACAGACTGACCAGCTCTGGCAGGACGACTTGACTGCTGGGTGTTGCAAGGAGCTGATGGTGGCATATGAGTGGCTTGCTCTCCTGAGCTATTTGTTGCTCAGACAAACTGGGTGCTGCACCAATGAAGTTGGACCACTCCATTTTGCATGTTGGACAAGTTGCTCTTTCTGGGGTGCCCTCCCTCAACTTTGCCTTTGTGCAACAGCACAAGGAGCAGCTGGAAGGGGACACAGACTGAGAGGAAATGACTTGTTAGGGCTGCGATTTTCTTTTGTTTGTAAGATGCTGGTGTCTCCTGTTTTGGCTTCACAGTCATGCCGTATCTCCCTCTGTAGGTTTTAGAATTCCCCATCTCTAATGTAACTCATTAGTCGTGCAGGCATGCAGCTAGTGTAATAATTAGTATTACAGGAGGCAGAATAATAGAATCTGCTCAAACTAATTAGTTATAAAAATGAGGGATTTTCTCATATTAGGAAACAGCTGTGATAGCTAAAGAAAAACCTGAAAGGCAAAATTGGGAGGTTTTTCTCTTGTTCTAAAGGGTGAGACAGGTTTATTGAAGAATGGCCTCTGGCACTGACCAGGAGCCTGTAGTGAAGTACAGTGATCTGAGCTCTGTGGGATAGGACACTGGAAGTGTGTGCCCAGTGGGAACAGCATAGCTGGCTGTTATTATTGTTGCTATCATCATGATTATTTGTATTGCATGAGTGCCCAGAGGCCCCAGCTAAAAAAAGGGTGCCATTGTACTAAGCACTGCATAAACATTGTGAGAAGCAGTTTTGCCATGAATAATTTATGCCTTATGGCGCTGGGAAATGTGAAAACCAAGAGAAGAAACAGTGGTCCAGAGGGGCGAGACTGGGTACTAAATGCTTGGTTGTGTTTCCCGGTGCTCTGTGCTAGTCTGAGGACAAGGCTTGTGTTTCAAGATGAAGTAAAGCTCACTGGAAACTTTAGGCTCTGAGACAGATCTCTGTCATTTGGCTCCTTGCTGCCATAACAGGAGGGAATTTTATGTTTCTCAATTTCAGTAGGAATGAGAATAAGTTGTGTAAGAAAAACAAAACACAGTGGTGCTTACAGTGTGGACCAGCCTCAAGCTGCTTATAAGCTGCCAGTGCAGCCCATAACTAATAAAGTTTGGATGTTCTTTAATGGTGTTTTTTCTGGTTCCATTTCCTTATGTTTCTTGGAGGCTGTGCACTGTAGTTTCTCTTGAGACTGCTTTTGTACTTTTGAAGAATTTTCCTGTTTGGATAAATAATTTGAACGCCTTGTCAGATCATAGCATAATATCAATCTGATTGACACAACCCTAATTCCAGGGAGAAGGAAATGCATGGGGGAGAGGGAGAAAAGAAATATTTTTTTTAACTAAATATTTTTCAATTTTTTGTTGTTCTGCAGCTTTTATGGGTGTTTTTGATAAGAAAAACATTGGGATGTTTCATGGAAACCTAAGCCTCCATGTTTTTCTGACCCCCTAGTCTGTATTCCAGATTTGTTTTCTTTGCTACCCCAGAAAATGAACTGGATTTGACAAATTCTCATTTAACCCTCTTGTACCTGCAGGGGTTTCTTTTAGGGTTTAATGCAGACCTTTGAGGGTGAAAGCTTAAATAGCCTTGTGTGTGTCAGTTCTGTTAGGTGCTCATTGTCTCACTTTCCTGGCTCGTAAGAGCAGCCCAGCCTCCTTGGCATTAGTTAGTGCCCTTGAGCCATGAAAATGCCTTAAGCTATGGGATTTGCTGTGATAAAAGGTATGCCATCAGCAAATAGTTCCCAGCAGTGACACAGAGAGAAAGCCGTGTTCTTTCCATTCTGGCCTTTTCCCTTTCTACTTCTTCACTTCCTTTCCTTTCAAGCTTTCTTTTTTCCCCCCCTTCTTTATCCCTCCATCTCATTTTCTGCATTGCCATCTCTGTATCTTTCCTTCTATCTGTGCTTACTGCAAAACTTTTCCAGACAACTCTGCAGAGTGTGGAGCACTGATCAAAGCCTACCCCGTGTCCTGTGCCCTGAGGGTAGAGCTCATCTGGGGCAGATGAAGAAAGCACAGCTGAGAAGGGCATGTGCCTGGTTTTCAAGAGCTAACTAAATAAAATAGGTTCTCTATTCACAAATTATTATACCACAAATGACTTTCTGCTAAATAACATTTTATATATTATATATATCTATTTATATACTTATGTATAATACAGATCTCAGTTTGACGTGTGTGATCTTTTTGCTGTATAGGTATGTACTTAAGTACCAATGGACTATTAATGCTTTGTGTTTCCAGCAGTCTCCTGCAGACATGTGAATGCAGAGAGTAAACCCTGAATGTATCAGTCTGTGCCTGCACCTGTCCTGCTGGCATTAGAGGGGATCTTGTGTACAGCACAGACAGAGAAGGGGCTGAAGAGCCAGCTGGGACTGTGTCCCTGTTGTGCTGAGCACAGATCATGATGAAGGACAGTGAGAAAGTGCCTACCCTACAGGAGCAGCAGTGCAAATGTACCCGAGGTGGATGAGAAGAAGCCAACCGCAGAGCAAAGTGAACTACTTCTGGAAATCACTTAGCTAGACCCCTTCAGCAGACTCCAGCTGCAAACAGCCTTGGTTTGAAAAGTTTATCCATTCAATCTTCTGAATACTTAGGCTTAAGATCTAACATCTTAAGGGCTAACATAGATGTAAAGAAAATGAGCTGAAACTTTGATGTTCTTTGCCTTCGGGCTATTAGGCCATCTAGCAAAATCAGAAATTACGTGTGTCTTTGTGGTCTTTTGAGTGCCTGTGCATAGGCAGTTTTGGCTCTTTTTCTCTCAGATATTTGAGGGAAGAAAATCATCAAAGGGAATCCTTTCTGATGAAAATCCTTGGTTTCAACAAATTATCTCTTAAATAAAAGATCCCTGTAATTCCTGACTAGTTTAAGTAAGGATGTTAAGGGAAAGGTTTTAAAGGTCTTAGATCTGTATGTCAGATTCAAGAGATAGCTTCTGACTGTCTAAGATGGTTTCAGAGTTTTGTGGCTCATTGTAGAACAAATTGGGTTATTATTCCCCTACGTTTATTTCTTCTTGCAATTCCAATGAGGAAGAAGAATTATTTGCACACTTTCTGTGAGTGGTGACTTGGTTCCATTCCTTTGTCAGATATGTTAGTGTTTGTTACAAATATAAATCTGGCTACTCCCCATCCATAACACACTTGGCAGCATGGCTTTCTGACTTCCTTGAGGCAGCTGCACCCTTTAGGTCTCAATCAAGTCTGTCTTGTGTTCAGCTGGGAACAAATCAAAGTCTATCCAAAACAAAGCTTTAGCAAAGTGAGAGGCAGAACAAAACCTGATGGAGAGGATTGAGCACAAGTGTGAAGAAATTGAGGAACACAGAGAAAGCTGCTAAGGAGCGCAGGCTAAAACATAAGGGATGTAATCCATTGTAATCTATTAATGAAGTAAAAGTCACATCAAGGTCATTGATTGATTGGAGAGGTGCCTTCTGCTGCTGTTCAGATGGTGGATTACTGCTTTTTTTTTGCATCCAGTAGAACTGTGTTTCTGAAAGAGGCTTTACAGAAGAATTCATTATGGAACAAAGTTGCTATCGTAATATAGTTTTTCCTTCTTAAACCATTTGAAATACATAAATACTGTATATAGTACAGGAAAATAGGAAGAAGAGGCTTTAGATAGCCATGAAAAGTTCTCTTTCTCTACAAGAAAAAGAAATACCACATTTAAAGGGTTTTTGGAAATCCAGGGATTTGTTTTTACAGTCATGGAAATCACAAGATAATACAGTTTCTGTTCCTAGAGAGGAATGTCAGTCTCTTTAAGGTGAGATTTTTTTTTTTCACCAAGGTATAAAATCCTTGATTTTACCACAGTAAAGACTTCTCCATTCCACAGGGATTGGCATTTCATCCCCAAAATTCAGAAGCTCCCTGCACCCCATGGCACCATTGCCCTTTACCACTACAGCAACCTGGTGCTTTGGAAAATTTGCTCTAATGAGAGGTAGAGAGGCCTTTCTAAAACATGCCTTCCTCTGACCTTAGCAGGACTGAGTGCTAGGTCCTGGGAAAATTGTATCCTAAACATCTCATGTGGAATTTTTTTACTCTAACCTTCCATCAGCACAGGTTTTGCTATTTTGAATGATTTATGTTGCTTTTGGGGACACTGCTTGACTTTAATGCACAGGAGTTCAGCAGTGCCAAGAGTGAATTGTTACCTTCTTTTCAACAAATGAAAATAAATACCTGCAAATCTTGACTTACAAAACTTGACTTCCATTAAAATGTAATTACCTCCCTTTTGTGCCTTATACATTAAGATTGGCTTCAAATGGTGCGTGGCTCCTGTTCGATTAAATTACTTTCATTTGCTGCTTGCATGGTAAGAATGAGGTTCTGGAATAAAGATGTCTGAGGTTCTGTCTAAAGAGAACGTGCAGAGCTCCAAATTGCTTAGAGAAAGTTCTGCTAATCAAAGTAACTTCCTTACTCAGTGAGACCCTGACTGGAGTTTTTGTTACTGGTCATCATGGGCCCACAGAAGTGGGTCCAGTGCTTATCCATGACCACACAGTTTTTAATCCTGTGAATCATTCTAAGGCTTGCAGCAATTCACAGGGTTATTCCGGTGATGAATGATGAGATAACCCAGTGTCTGTGCATTGACACACTTCTCTCCTGCAGGGCTGTTTATTTTTTGTCTTGCTGGAAGTGCCTTGGGTGCAGGGGGGAGCAGAGTGGCTGTGCAATGCGTGGTTGTTGCACACTGCAGGGACTACCAGGCATTTGGAATTTGCTCTTTGCGTACACCCTGGTCCAGGATACTTGGCCTGGCTGAGCAGGTCCGCGAGCTGACCAAAGTCTGCTCTTCTCAAATCCAGGATTATCATCTTGCTTTTTGCTTTGCTCCTGCCTCTCTGGACCATGAATTCTACCACAGATAGCATATAAAGATACCTCCAGCTGGCGTCTGGCACAACTGGGCCGCCTAACTTGAAAGCAAATAGGGCAGTGAGTAGATTCAGATGAAAATTCTGTGTGGGCTGGTGTGAACCTGAGTTCCATCTGGTTAAGTGGTTTCACCAAAGTGTCCCTCTATATTTTTGGTAGCACTTGTCTGCAGCAAACACATTCCCTGAAGGCAAAGGACAGCTGGTGCACAGATCCATGGCTCTGCCTGTGGAAATTTTGTGCTCGATGGGGTGGGTGAGGTGGAGGAGGCTGCTGTAGGCCCAAAGAGCCTGCAAATGGCTGGGTTGTGCTCAGGGTAGTCCCTGTTCACTGGGCAGCTTTTCCTGCTTCCTTCTGGCTCAGTGGTGAGTGTTGCTGGGGTCACGCTGCTTTGCAGCTCCAGTGAGGTGTGGAATCAGCTTAGTGCCTTCCCCATCATAAAGGCTGTCTCGGTGGGGCTGCTTAGTGGGTCACTGTAATTTCTGATGGGACCACATTAAGATGCCTGGTAGGAAATGGCTGAACCGAAGGTCTTAACATCCAATCTAGGCTCACCTGCATTGAATTTTGATAATTTTCATGCATGGGACAGGAAACTGAAAGGGACTGTGGACTGTTGGACACTGTATTAAAAGGATCTTCCCCTCACTTAACTGGCAAAGGGCTACAGCTGATGCTGCAGTGTGGGGCTGTTGAACGGGCAGATAACTGGTGCTGTACTCTCGACTGGTCAGCCTTTGGAGCCTGGTGACCCTTTCAGCCATGCCTGGTTACTCTGGGGAGGGTAGCACTGGCAGGTTGATCAGGGTGATGTGGTTCCCGGTGTGGCTGTGTGAGCTGACCCAACAGCATGTCAGAGAAGTGGAAATAGTGGCATAGGGCGAACAGAGATGAGGACAATAACAGCCTGAATGACACAAATGCAGAGTAGGTCAGAGAAAAGAAAAAGCTTGAGCAAAGTGCATCTTAAAGCAACTTTACACGTTGTTAGCCGTGGACATACTGTAGTCTGTACCCTGAGCATAATCAAAACAGGTAGAGTGTAGCTGTGAACAGACTTGTGCATGAGCATATGAACATCAACATTTTCATGGGTCAGCACATGGGTATTGGTGTCTGTGGTAGGAATTTTAAAAGAGTCTAAGGGCCAGGAAATATTTGAGCAGTTTTCTTTTTTTTCCTTTTTTAAAAATATTCCCACAATTCTGTGTATGCATGTCATTTCATGGAGCAAATATGCTGTGCATCAATACAGATTACCTGTGTGAAAGATGAAGCCATAGTGGTGTGAGTACTTTTAATGAGGGAGGAATTACATCTGGCACATGACAGTTTTACTCCACTGAGGCCCAAAGCTGAGTCACTTGTCTTTGTAGGTAGATGGGTTTGGCAGTTTGGATGATGTGCAAATTACCACAGTGTAGACAGCAGGGAAGAATTGAGAAAGGAAGAGATGTGGACCCACAGGAATTAAGTGCAAATGGATAAACAGTGCGTTGTCTGGTACCTCAAGTGAAGTGAGGATCGGGACCTGGTGCATTCACATGACTCCAGACCAAAGTCTTCTTCTGGTGGTGATCTCATTCCTACCATGACCTGCACAAGCTCTTCAGCAGAGTCCTGTTCACAGTGTGCCTGCAATTATATGTCTCCTTTGCTCATAGTAAATTTGGTTGAAGTCTGCATAGTGCTCTTCTGCTTGTGCTGGGTCTAAATAAATTTCACAGATTCCAGTGCCGGTCTGACTGATGAAATGTCACTGTTTCTTTCAGAGAAAGTGGTGTTGTGTGGAGAATAAAAAGTATGAGAGAGAGTGCAATCAATACAGAATCCGGGAGGATCAGTCTTACAGAGAGGCAAAATTAGAGAAGTGGAGGATGTCGGTAAAAGAGGTTGTGGGGGGATACATGAAATTGGTGGGGGGAGGGAAGCTTTAGCTGAAAGCAAGTTAGATATTAACTAAATGAAAGATTACTTTTTCAAATGACAAGTAGTGAAGTAGTGTCAGATTTTGTGAATAGCTCCAGACTACAGACATTCAGACACATATGCAAGCACACACGCAGACACATGCAAAGGCAGGGGGGAAAAATTAATTTTCAAATGAAAACAAATTACTACTTCTTTTAAATTATTATCCCTTTGAAAGTTAAGCAAAGTTTTTAAGGGAAAGAGGTTTTAGAGCAGATTATATGACTAAACAAGTATTTTATTTTGTTTTGACTAAAGGATTTATGGAAACAATTTTTGTCTTGTTATAATAGGTGAAGAAAAAATGTTGGTTTGAAACACTAGGAAAGAGGAAAAACAACCATCAGAGAAATGTGATAGTCTAAGTTTGCCTTCTGCTGGAGGTACCTCACCCTATCCATACCTGAAAGATGTTGGTGTAGTTGCCTTGGTTTAAATAAAAGCAAGCTGTTTTTACCACAGCTGGTGATTCCTAGGCTAACTATTTTATGTAAATGAGTCAGAAGGAAAAGAGTCATGTTCACAAAGAACAGTACCACCCTAAGGGCCAAGTGCTTTTTTTATTCAAGGTGATAGTTGTTATTTAACCAGAGATAGTGTTCATGGCAGCAAGATTGGCAGACTTCAAGAAGTGCTTGGGCAGCACTCTCAGGTAACATGGTGTGATTTTTTTGGGTGGTCCTGTGCGGGGCCAGGAGATGGACTCAGTGATCCTTCTGGATCCCTTCCAACTCAGCATATTCTATGATTCTGTGATAGCTTTGTTTGGTTTGGTTAATGAAACCTGGGTTAAGGCAAACCTGGGTCTGCTTGCTTGCTGTTTTGGTGCGGGACAGATGCTGCACAGAAGCTCTATTTCCATCTCTCTGTGGTACCTGTTGCACTGTTTTGTGCTGATATCAGTAAGGATTTACTCATGTTCCCAGTGAGTGCTGTTATTTTCCCCATTACAAGGTGACATGTGACACAAGAGTACCTAATCCTCTTAATTTGTTTTAATTTTGTAGGTCCCTCTGTGAATTTCCTTTACCTGCAGAATACCACACTACCCTACAGTACGGGGAAAGCTACTGCAGGTGGTGGTGCAATACATAAATTTTCACTTGTACCTTCACATCATTCCCTTATTTACCTCAAATTAATTAGGGAAGCAGGTGCTCCTTAGGGCTTTGCTCATCCCATCAGTCCCAGCTGGCTGGACAGGCCGTGCCCCCATGAGCCCAGGCCAAGCTTCCATTGCCGCCCGAGTGCACATAGGTGTCTGCCCCGGGGGAAGGGGGAAGGGTTGGCAGTGGAGGAGCTGAAGAAACAAGAGAGCTTTCTCCCCATGCTCTGGAGCTGCTGGCACATTCAGAGAAAGCCAAAGGCTGACAGTGAGGCAGAAAGGAAGCAGGGGAAGGGTATATGTGTGGGTAGTGTGTGCAACGCTTTCTTCCAGCTCTCCACTGAGCTGTGACCCGGTTTCTCCAGGAGATGCCTGCTGTTTTCTTATTTTCCAAGCAAGTTCCTGAGACAATGCTTTGCATGCCAAACAGGGTCAGCCCCTCAGATAGGGAGGGTTCTGAATGGAACATGCAACTCCCTTTCCATCTTCTCTACTGCCTTTGCCTTTCCTGTTATTCTTTTCCTTCTCTTTTCCCATTCTTTGCTCAAAATGAGGAAATAATTCTTATGTCCGTGGAGAGAAAAAAAAAAGGGGAACTTCCACGGATTTTAAATGAAATTTATTGCAGTGGCTGCTAGACACTAATTTTTTATTGTTATTGTTATGTCTTGACAGAATCCAAGAAGAAGAAAAAGGAAGGCAAGAAACAAGAGAAGATGCTGGATTAATGGAGTCAACTTGGGCAGTGTGAGAAAGGGACATCAGCAAACATGATCAGTTAACAGTTTCATTTATACCTAGGCATTTTATCCTAAAATTATTTATAGCTTAATGGTACCATAGATGGAAAAAAGCAAACACAGAAAAAAAATCCTTTTTTTTTTTATTACTTTAGTATTTTTAATGTATAACCCTAACAGCAATTTTTAGAGGCCTGTAATAAAGGACTCAAAACTCATTTAGAAAATTACATCTATTGTATATTGAACAATGTAGAGGTTTTTAAAATATTTTTTTCTCAAGTCTTGCCATAGGTCTCAATCTGGTAATTAGTCCATGCAAGCAGAACCTGAGCCTGTGTGGAGCTCTGCTGAAGCCAGTGATACCCTGTGTGAACATAGCACTCTGGCTGGATGCATTTCTATTTAAGATTGGGACCTTATATCTGAAAAATTGAGGCCTATTTCTTAATTTCTGATTACATCTGCATAACTGTATGAACATTTTTGTTTAAGGAAAGGATTGGGGCATTTTGTTGAGTATTTACAAGTATGGATTTTTCTTGGACGTGTGCTTAATGTTCATTCCAAAATGTCACCATCTACAGGTAAAAACTAGTAACACTCCTTTCCTTTACTGTATTTTGAATGTTGGCAGTAAATCTAAAATCTTTCAACAGCTGGACATAAAAGAGTCCTAATTTTTCATGCAACAATTTTTCAAAGTGGAATGATGATAAAACTTTCCACTTTCCAGCATATCACTGTTGGTGGATGGTAGTGTCCTCCATTTTATCTATAAAAGCTGAAAAATGCTGTATTTTATTTGTTCATTTTGACAGATGGGAGAAAATCCTTTTCGTAAAAGATCTAGTTGAAATTGTTGTGATTCTGCTGACCCAGCTCCCTTTTATATCAGTGGCAATATTTCTGTTGATTTTAATTATAGCTGGTTAAAAAATAGAGTGTCTGGTGGGAAATAAAAGGAGAAATCTGCTTGGAAACCACCAGAGGTAGTTCATATTTTTGACCAAAAAAGGGACAATTTGTGGGACCTGAAACCAATAGGAATGAAGTTATTTTTGGTTTATCTTTTAGTAAAACAGAAGAGACATATAAAACCAGTACCTTTTGCTTTCTTCCATTTTTATATAAGCAAAAAGATCTTGGAAAAAACTCAGTCAACATAAAAATAGTTGTGATTTTCTTTTTTTTAATATAGTCTGTAGGGGAAAAAAGAAGAAAAAATATAACCAGCTGCTTTTCAGTTTGCTCATTCTTACCTAATTTAAATGATTCTGAATCCTGAGAGAAGTCATAAAGTAGAAAAAAGATCTGACAAATAGCTGGTCTGTCTCAAGATAAAGGGTTGGTTAACAAGCTGACAACAAGCAGATGAAAATTTTTAGAGGAAACATAAGGTATTTCAGTGCCCAAATTAAGTTCAAAATCATTGCTTCTGAATTCTAAATCTTAAAATTCAACAGCAAGAAATAAGCTTTGCCACTTGTGTAGGCTGCAGGCTTGCCTGCTGGTCAAGAGGAGCAGTCTCCCTTGTACTCTCCTGCATGGTACCCACTGACTTCAGTGAAGCTGCAGCAGGTTGTGTTCATCTGAGTAAATCACATTTCTCTCTTGGGATTAGCTTGTAGACAAGCAGAGTCTCTTCTTTTTTCATACTAACATCACTCCCTTTTCTATGCAAAAAAAAAAAAAAAGAAACAGTTGCAGAGCTTGCCCTCTTTTTTTCTCACCTGGAGGGTACGGCTGATCTGGACTCACAGTGAGGCAAGTCCTTCTGTTCCCAAACACTCCTGAAGCCTGCTAGCCAAGGCTGCACATAGCTTAACGTGGACTAGCCTCACGATTATTTTCCAGATTCCTTGGGTGTGTTTTGCAGTCTGTGTTGATGTTCTTGTTATTTTGACTATGCTGTGAGACATACTTGAGTCCGTGGTACAGTTAAAAATGTCCCCCACACATGGTGGATGTGCAATGACCAAATCTAAAATCATAAATGCTCATACTTAGGTGGTTTTGGGTGCTATTTGGTTTGTTCATGGTCTAATCAGGTCTACCTGTGTTTGTGCCTCAGACTTTAATGGTTTGGTAGGTCTGATTGAAAGCAAAGGGGGAAAGAAACTTTTTCACTCACCAAAGGTTTGTCTGTCTAAATGCTGCATCAGTTCACTTAAAGTGGTTCAGCTTTGAGTGCAAACACTGTTGCACCACTGTCTCACACTGGTTAATCTAGTCCATGTTTCACAGGGAGCTGGCAGGACATGGGAATGATGCTGAGACCAACACTTTGACTATCCTTTAGCAAACCTTAGATGTGACTTCTTATTTCCATCTCTGTGAGTATAAAGAGAATAAATTCCCCTGTGTTTCCTCTGACATCTTATGGTCCTTTCGTTTAACTGCCCTTCTGGCTTGTTAAAGGAACATTCCTAATAGTTTTTGAAGGAAGCCAGTCAAGTTCCTGTGGTGGCATAGGACCTTTGTGGAGAGTTTACAGAAAGCAAGGAAACAAAACAAAAACTATCATGTTAGGACCAGAAGAAAAGGCAGCAAAGGGTGTGAAAAAGGAGAACATTTCTTATGTGCTACTCAGCCATGTATGTTCAGATTTATATTGGCATCTTATTGTTGACAGCAATTGGAGTAATAGTTTATAAACTGAAAATGAAGAAAATTTCCAAGAAGCCAGAAGGAAACATTCGGTGGAAACTCTAGCTATTCAGGAGATGATAAGGTAATTCATGGCAGAACCCAGAGGAAGATTGAGTAGGTCAGTCAGGTCAGCTCTAAGAGGAGGTACCTTGTACCTAACAGGAGCCCTTGTTTCACTAGTGACATTATCAAGAAAGCAAAAGGCAAGATTCTGAACAAAACCTCTTCCCGCCCATCTTGATCAATTTCTACTTCAGTCATTCTAAAACTTCTCCTTATTTGCTTTCTAATCTTCTACCCTTCCTGCTTTGGGAGGGCAAGCTTGTCTGACAGTGCTGTGGGAGCAGCTATGTCAGATGAAATACGTGTTTACCCTCTTGGTGCTATCCTGTTACAATGAAAAATGACTTAGCATAGATGTGTTGCTTACCTAGTTTAACTGACAGAAATTTGTTTCATGAACGTCCCTCTCGAGGAGTGGTTTACATCTTCGTTTGCTACAGCTGTAATAGAGTATGGGGAGGTGATAAAAATCCCCCAAATGACAGCCTTTTTCTGAGCACTCAAGTCTCTTAGAAAAGAGATGGGTGAGTTGCTGAACATCAGCTAAGGATGAATCTGCATCCAGATTCTGGATTCCAGGCAGTTTAAATCTAAATGTATTTGGACATATTTGGGTATATCTCCCTTCCCTTTCTCTAAGTAAGCTGAGGCAATGCT
Organism: Platysteira castanea; assembly: GCA_013397175.1. Taxonomy (NCBI): domain Eukaryota; kingdom Metazoa; phylum Chordata; class Aves; order Passeriformes; genus Platysteira; species Platysteira castanea. The sequence continues at coordinate 853,355 of VYXC01003310.1, forward strand.
TCTTTCAGTTAGGCCTGTCTATATCTTGATTTAAAACAGTATTTGAGGATTGGGACATTTTCTGACTTAGACATGTCTTCTGACAGAAATGCCCATGGTGAATGAGAGTCACTGCTTGTCAGCCTGGCCTATTTAACAGTCTGCGAAGTGCAGCAAAACAGCCAGGCAAGGCTCCCGGAAGGGAAAACTTTTCTTGTACATGCAGGTAGATACTAAATTGTAATTTACTGATTTTCATCTTCTAATTCCATAATGACATTCTGGGCTGAACTGTTTTTCAGAGGAGAAAAGTTAGAAGAAATGAAAGAATAACAATTATGAAATGTATCAACAGACAACTTTGGAGAGTTGGTCAAGAAGAGACAGATAGAAGTCAGGAGCATTTTATACAAACTTCTTTTGCATGCTCTTATGTGTGGAAGGCAGAACTACTGGTTGGCACATTTGTTTTTATGCTTTCCCTAATTTGTGCCTTAATGAAAACTAGTCAAATGTAAAGTGTTGCAGAGAAGTCAAGTCCCACTCCAGCCTCAAAAGAATGTTCAAGTGGAGGCAAAGTCAAAAGGAGACAATAGTATATAGGCTAATGTCAGTGTTGAGAGTGGGACAACAACCTGATTTCCCTCAGTCTAGGAACTGCAGCAACATTAACAATGTAAACCCACCCCTTTTCTAAAGCAATATATTGGTGAGATGTACCCCATTTGGATATGACACAGCAGGCTTTCATGTCTCCCAAATCCTAGTAAGAAGGGGAAGCATTATGTTGGTAAGGGTAGGTATCTTGTATTCAATTCATTTTAATTCTCCAGGACAGCACTTCTCTGAAGCTGAGACTGAGTTTTCTCCTTTGCAGAGACAGATCTTACCTGCTGCCTGCCTTCCCACACTTATCCATAATTTTGGTGGCATTTATAGGTTTTCTGTCAATTCTGCTAAGGCACTCTACCTCTCAGTTAAACTTTTGTGGATGTTGCTGATCTTTCCTCATCCTTGAGACTATATTCTCCATTTCTTCCTGGATTGTTGCAAAACAGCCCCAGGAAGCCCATACCATCAAGTTTCTCCAACTGTGTCCTTCTGAAACTACAAGACACAGTAGCAACTTGTTAATCACTATAGGACAATGAACAAGGAAGTATGATAACGAGCAAAGAGAGTCCCTGGATTCACTGGGAGGGTGGATTGCTTGCAAAACTTTCCTCAAACATAACTCAAACTGGTCAAGGCTTCCCAGGGAACAGAAATTATCAAACGATCATCTCAAAAATTAGAGACATTGATGCAGGAAAATGGTGGCAAGAAGCTGTATCCTTCACCACTGTCCTCTTTTATCATCAAATTATCACGGTGCATAGAGTTTCAGGGATAGAAAAGACTTGCCTGAGCAGGTGTAGAGCATGGAGAGAGCCTCTTCCACCCATGGCTGTTTGCATTTGGAGAAGATGTAGGTAGTCTCATTCATAGCAGCATCAAACTTTGCTTTTGGACCAAAACTAAACAATGCTGAAATCTGATAATTTTCCTAATGGCCCCTTTCTGCTACTCTTCGCAAATGGCCACCTGTCTTGTGGCCTCTTCACTCTGAACAGAGCAAAAATCCGGGAAAACTTGAGAATTCAACTATATTCAACTATTATTATCTCATTGGTGGGGTTGTACAATCTTTTAGCCCTCTCTGCAGTTTGCCATTTAAATATGGAGTGTCTTGGAGTCCCAGATGGCTAAAAAGCTCTGTAAGTATCCCATAGCCTTTAAATCACCTGGCTTTGAGTGAGTTGTGTATGAAAAAACCTGTACCTACAGATTTTACTCCTTTCTTTAAAAATCCACGATAACAAACAAAACCTGCAACAGAACTGAAAACGTGGCCAATGACTGGATTTATTGATGAGATAAAACAGAGGCTCACAAGTATTCCCATTTCAGAAGGTCACTGAAAGTTAAACATTGTACAAAACCTTTAATCCTGAATTCAGTGATGGAAAGCTGGGAAAATGGGTAGACTCTGCAGGGCAGTCTTACCCACAGTCAATTTCATTCAATTAATTTCTCTGTTTGAACTCCTTCACTCTAATCTACCTGGCAACAAGACATTATTTAACTTCTCTCATTAGGTCATTCATTGCACTCCCCATGTTATAGTTATGTAGTTCATCTAGACTTTTACAGCTGAAGGAAATGGCTGTGATTGTCCAGAGTGTGTTGTGGTTGCTGAGGTGATCTGAAGCAGAGACAGGCTGCTTGCAGCTAGAATCCACCTAATGCAGATGTCAGCATCGGACACAGCAGCTCTCTAAACACACACATGCATACTGCATAGATATATATATAGATATATATATATACACACATACACATACAGGGAAGCAAAACTCTAGTAAGGTGCATGCATAACTCTAAATGTGAATCACAACCAGTGCTGCCACGTTTTCAGGCTGTGGTTGAAACGAAAGAGCTTTTTGTCCTGTGTTGTTATTCAAGTGAGGATACACAAGTAGGATGAGGAGCTAGATTTCTTCCCACTTGCCAGCACTTCAGTTTAAGGATGGCTGTGTCCAAGGGAAATGCAAAACACATGCCAGTGAAATGGCCAAAAGGACTTACTGTCACAGTGATGTTCTCTTCTGTCACACCAAGTACATTGGAAGGGTTTTGTTCAAAGCTTCGAAGTGGACGAACTGCTTCAGTTAGGTGTGAACATAGAAACACAGGCAGAAAAAGTCTTTTTTCTCTGCCAATAAAAAGTGAGGAAAGATGGAAAAATAAAAGTAAGAGAGAAACCATCCGAATCCTTGTCGTTTGAGTGTTAAACGGAAAGGACAAATGAAAGTAAAAATAACAAATTAAAGCCTGAATATCATGTTCAGTGGATTTCTAATTCTGTATATATCTATTAAACCAGTGCTATATGATATCTTCTCATGGGTTACTTTCTTTTCCTGTTCCTTTATTTTCCAGTTTGTATATTGATTTTGTAAGCTAGCAGTGTGTTACCTTTTCAATTTTTTAAAACTTGTATGAAAGCCATATATCCATATTGTAGAACGAAAGCATTAATCCTGTAACATCCCTTAATGTTTCCCTTAGCTCTGTGGGATTGTGGGGGGCTCTAGCGAATGTATATGTTTACCAATTGTATCTGCATAATTTACTTGCTCTTAGTGGCGATAAAGGATTAAATAAACTAATACACAGACACATGGTGTCCTCATTTGGTTGTGGAAACCGTTTCTGGAGTTTCTTAAATTAATTCTAAGTACTTAATGATGTCTCTTTATAGTACTAATTTTCGTCAGCTGTAGGTGTTGCTTGTCACACAAACAGATTTGTAAATTCAGGAAAAGTTTTACTCTGTAGAAAGAAATCTGCCAGAAAGTGATTCTAGCAGAAAGCTTTTCTTTGGTTTGTGCACACTAAAGCCTGTTTGTCCCAATTTCCTGGCACTTTTCAGTTCCTTTAAGCAGCTTGCTTCACTATACAGTTATTTCAACCTGTGTGATATTGACACAATGAGGGATTACAGATGAAGAATTTTATTTTTTTAAAAATTATACTATCAGATAAGCAGTGGTAAACCCTTATTCCCAGCCCTGCCATGCTCAGCTGCTTTAATTTAACAGTGACTTTAATGTGTGTGTGTTTGGTGAGAGATGATTAAGACTCAAGAGTAGAACAAAGAAGCTACATTACATTAAAGAGCTAAATAGAATTATGCAGAAATTCAGGTAATGCTCATTGTACGTTAATTTCCTCCCCTTTCTTTTAGTTCCTTAATTTCCCTTTTTTCCTAAATTCACTTTGCTTTCCAAATAATTTTTCTGGTTTTGTTTCTGTGTCCAACTATTAGTTAAAATTTTAGAATAATTAATTAATTACTCCATGAAAACCATTTCATCTGTCACTGCCAAAAGAGGGAGATGCTTCACATTTTTTACAAGATGAAGTGATTGATATAGGCTTCTGAAATTGTTTGGAAGAAAATTAAGTATTATAAGGTATGAAAACTGACAGTACATTCTTCAAAGCACTAATGGACTCAGAAACCTAAATGCTATCCTTGGAAAGGAGACCAAGTATTCAGCATTGCTGAACTACAAAAGAAAAATTTTAATTATTTTTTAATATGCTGCTTAGCAGTTAGTTACATTTTTAGGTTACTGAGTAGTGAGAGAGTTTCAAGATGCTCTTGTACTTCCATGTGAGATACCTGACCCTGTCAGTAAACGTGAGCTGCTCAAGGAGTGTGTCAAGTCATGGTTAGCTTCCCTAAGCTCCATCCTGCAGGAGACACAGTTCTGGATTTCTCGTGTCCTTCCCACCTCTGTCCTCAGATGCTAACTGAGCTAAAGACAGGCACAGAGCTTTTACACCCCTTCTTTTTGGCTGGAATGGGTTTTAGGAGAGGCTGTCTCTGTTATTACACGGCCTCTTTCTCGTCAAGTATGGAGTACAAGAATAGAGAGGACCTCATGCAGAAGAGACCCAAGTCCTGCTACCACTTTGGTTCTCCAAACTGTTTGGAGTGGTGGTTCATTAGGTGGGTCTGTGAAAGGAAGGAGGACTGCCAGAGGTGAGTGGGGTGAGATGTCTGCAGGAAAGTATCTACGAGCAGCACAAAGCCACTCTGAGAGCTCTGAGACCCCAGAGCTCGTCTGGTGCACTACTACAGCTGAAGTTAAAAGCCTGTTGGCACTTCATCCATCTGGCCTTGCACAGGAGAGACTTGTAATTAATATTCAAATGCATGATAGTCACTCTTGCACAGACACAGAGACACACTCACTTCCCCCCTTGCCTTGTAGAGGATGCAGCAACACCTGATTTTCACTGAGAACAGAGAATTTGCAAAATGAACTCTTCATGTTCAGGATTAAGCCTTCTCACAAAGTAGTAATCCAGGCTTTTGTCCATTATTATCTTTTATGGTGATACGGGACGTCACCTACATGAGATCCTCTCTGTTTTTCCTAGCTGGTAATAATTGCCTCCAGTGAAACCCAAATGGAAGGAAAAAAACCCTATTATCTTGTAGTAAAACACAACTTTCTTATAAAATCTTCACTGGGAGCATTTCTGAAGAAAGATTATTACATTTGTGGTCAAATGAGATTTGACATTAAATGTAAATATGCATACACACAGAGACTACCTTTTACAGAAAAATATCTCCATCGTTATTGGGTACCCTGAGTTACAGAAGGCTTTATTGCTACACAATGCTACACATTATTGTCTCCACTGGCAAAGAATGTTTTTCGTTAGTGTTTATTCAGTCTCTGCTTTCTAGTTACACTTTTCATTTGCTGCTTTATACCATTTCTACCACAGGAGGAGAAGATGAAATCTTGGATCTGAAAAGGTCAGTAACTTTTTTTTTGTTCTGTTCAATAGTTAAAGTCTTGCAAGACCAAAACACAAAAAACCTCCTAAAAACTTGTCTTAAAAAAAAAAATGTTTTCGATGAATTAACAGACATTTAGGAGTTTTTCTTTATTTGTTACTGGAAGTTCTGGAGGGAGAGTAAGAGGAAAGTGTTTTATGTATGGCAATGGGGGAAAAGCAAAGATATTTTGATAATGATAATTAGCTTGCATACTACTGCATTTTGAGACACAGGTTTTCTGCCCTGATACACAATTTTTAAAAAACTACTGTTCCTAATAAAAGAGTTCTGCATGTATATAGTTATGTGGGGGTTTTGTGGCTGAAAGCTTTTCTATTCCGTTTATTTTGTTACATTGGTTTTTAAATTTTTATTGCTCGTTACAATCACTAGAGATCCTCATGGGATCTAGATATTTAGCCTTGGTCAAGTGCAGTGGGTGTTGCTCCAGGGTGCACAGTGGGGCTTAGTCTAATGAGGAGGATGCCTGAGGATGTTCTCCATGCAATAGGAATCTTCAGCTGCAAGGTTGAACCAACTTCCAGTTTCTCCTCAAAACATTTATATTGGAGGTAGTAGCCAAAGAGATGTAACCCAGGGCAATATTATCCATACTGTCATTTTCCCCTTCCTCTCTTTTCATTTCTTCTTTGCTTGCTTCCTTCCTTTCTTCCTCTTTCTGGCTGGGCTTAGGCCTCACACTGCTGGCCCATAATTCAGGGTTTAAGTGATGACCTGGGAAGAAGTGTGTCCGTGATATCAGCAATTACATGGAGTCACTGTTGTAAACAGTCTTTAAACTTCTGTGGGGCTAGAAGATATGGGAAGAAATTTAGGGGAGAAGTGATTTTGTGAAGTGGGAATAAAATCCCTGGTGTAAAGATCAACACCACAAAAAAGTGGGTATGTGTATTAGAAAAAGACACAAGAAAGGACACAGACGAGGGCACTGAAGGATCCTGTCCCAAATATAGGTTTGCCAGGGTGGTTGCTGGAACTGGCTGCAAGGTAAGCCAAGTATATCTGACATATAAAAATATATAGGTCATATATATATAGATATATATACACACACATATATTTAGTTTATCTGACAAGATATACTCAAAAAAGATTTATGTTAAATTCAGGACCTGATTTTGGATGTATTCCAAATGTGAACTGGCCCATTTTCAGCATGGAAAAATGTTTTGAGACTCATGATATAGTGCGCAAAGATCCTAAAATATGTAACAATTTACATGAGTGCTGTGCACGTAGTCCTACTGACTCAACAGAACACTTCCCAGTGCCAAAAGGGGTGGCAAGACCAGGTCTCCATTTATCCTTAGCTGGGAGTGAAGTGCCACGTTTGTTCTCTTTGCTGCTGTCCTCCTCTGCTGCCAGGGGTCCATCACACCCCCTGTATAACTGAGTGTCTCAGAGACAAAACATACACTCCCTCAGATAAAGACTGTTTTGTAAGCAGCTGAGTTTGAACTGGGCCTGGGTTATCACAAGTGCTACTTTCTGTCTTATCAGGAAAGCTCCCTAAATAAGCTACTGCTCTATCTGCTCACATGCAAAGAAGAAAGACCAGTCAATTTTCTTTCAGTGCGGGGAGCCCTGCAACCTTTCACATAAGGGTCACAATAAAGTGGTTCAACAGAATAAGAAAAAGGCAATGGAAAAGGCAGCCACCTTCCTACTTCGCAGCATTTATGCTACAGGTATCAAGGGAGGTGAAAAACAGTCTGATCTTAAATCCAGAAATATACTTTACTTTCTGTTGTTATTAGCAGCAATTACAACGACGACGTAACAGCCATTATTGTGATTTATGCTGCAGTTTAGTAATACACTCTCAGTTAACACCTTTGATTCAGAGGCTTTCATGCAGTTTGTCAGTGCTAAGCATCCACCACCCCGGTGTGTGGGGTCAGAGGTTAATCTCAGAGGCTGTCCTTAAGCTCCCTCTGTAGTCAATGGAGCATGACAAGTCCATTCAGAAGGTGATTCAGACTAGAGGGCTAATTTAGCAAATCTGAAAGATGTCAGAAAGGGCCTCTTTCCTTGCTAGATGCTGAGGGAGCTTAGGGAAATGAACTGTATGAGGCTGACTGGAGTTTTGCTTGGAAGTTTGCCCTTCCAGTAAGGTTGCTAACAGCTAAACTGTAGGCCAGCACTTCAAAAGCGTTTAGGAATTTATAAAATAAAGTGTCTTAACAGCTCTGAATACAGGGACCCAAATATGCAAAAGGCGAGTGGACTACAGCCATGTATTGTGGCAGTGAGAGATTTGAGCCGAAGTCCCGGTGCAAAACTGCCCTGCCGGATGGAAGGACTGCTCACACAGCACAGCTGAGAGGGACCAGAGAGTGGGGGAGAGGTGACAGTGGAGAGCTCACTGCCTCCTCCTTGGCTGTGACGTTGGTACTGGGGAGAGGGGAGACAAAGTCCCCGCTTTTGTTCCCCTTTCCTCAGCTGAGGAGGGAGGGAGGCCGAGCCCGTGGCCCCTGCTGAGCTCCGGGCCCTTTGTGGCACTCAGCAGGTGCGAGGGGAAGCTCCTGTCCCCGGGTGAATGCGCGGCTGGACGCGGATGCCCCCGCTCCTTTCATGGCCACGCTGGGAACCAGGGCGAAGCCGCATTTCTCAACAGCAGGCCAGTAATTCCTGGAAACAAGCGCGCACAGGAAGGGGCCGTGGAGCGAGAATGGGGGTGGTTTGGGAATAGCTCTGCAGGACCACTCCTTATCTCACTTTTCCCGCTGACAGATTTAGGGCTTCATCCTGCAAGGTGCTCAGCATCTCCTGAGAGACCTCAAACTGGTACCTTAACTACTTTTCTTTGTGAAAAGCTCAACTGGACAAAAGATCCCTTTTAAATTCTTCAGCTGAAAGAGGCTACATAAACTTGAACAAAATTATCACAGCACCCACAGGTCCCTCTTCTGCACACCCCAGTTCCTCACTTGCTCTCTGTTTGACGCAGGTGAGCTGTCACCAGCCCGATGCTCTTCCCCCTGCTCCCATATCAGCAGCTGCACTGGCAGGAGCTCTCAGCCAAATGCCTGGCGTGTGGGAGCCTCTGCCAGGACAAAACCACATATTTAGCTCTCTGTGCCAGTGCCAGCTGGGAGGTGTGAACGCCAAAGAGAGCAGGCCTGGGGCTGCAGCTGGCAGGCCATGCTATTGATCCAGAGGGTCAGCCAGTGTCACAGAGCTTCAGAAAAACAGAATTAAGCACAGCAAACCAGAGAATCATTAAGGTTAGAAAAGACATTTTATATCATCAAGTCCAACCCTTTAATCTGGGAATGCCACATCCATGAGTCAGAGCAGAAGGATTGGAGTGCTGAGTTTGCCTCATGCTTTTAATACTTAACGTATGTTCATAAAAAAGAGAGAGGGTGACTTTTTACACGGGCAGGTAGTGATAGGTCAAGAGGGAATGATTTTGAACTGAAAGAGATTTAGATTAGATGTTAGGAAGGAATTCTTTACTGAAAGGATGCTGAGGCACTGAAACAGCTTGCCCAGAGATGTCATGAATGGCCATTTCTGGAAGTGTTTAAGGACAGGCTGTATGGGGCTCTGAGAAACCTGGTCTAGTGGAAGGTGTCCCTGCCCATGGCAGGTGCGGTGGGACTAGATGATCTTTGATAATTTTTGAGGTCCCTTCCAATCCAAACCATTCTCTGATTCTGTCATTGCTGAGATGGTGTTGGTTTGCCTTGCAGCCAAATCGTGTCATCTTTGAAAAGAAAGGTTGAACTTGCTTTTAAGTTTTTGAGTATGCTTTTAGCCACCTAGGCAAATAAAAAAGCAATCTTATATTCTCTTTTGTAGCAGATACTGTAGGTCAGGCCGTGAGAATTGCTGCCTCTAGGGATCAAACCTGCAGCCACTGGAGCTTAAACATGTGCTGAGGTAGAGGACCCATCCCCCAGGTGTGCTGAAACACACAGAACTATGTCCAGGTAGCCCAAACCTTTGCTGTGTCTCTGAAAATGCTATTGCCTGTGGATTTGGCTCTTCTTCTCTGTGGAGCAAAACTGACCTGGTCTCTGACCTGTGGAATCAACAGATCCCATGGATCTCTTGACCGGACCAGACAGCCCAGATTTCAAGGGATATTGAAGATTAAAAAAAAAATTAGGAAAAAGAGAGTACACAAATGTCGCCTTGTTTACTATAAGCCTTCTGGTTTTAACCTTGGATTCAGATATTTTCTCACACAGTTTATGTAAATAGAGCCGATGTTAACTTAACGGTATTTTCTGTTTTTCATTCCTTTTGTGATAAGACCATTTTGATGAGCACCTTTCTTCTCCAGTGAAAATGGAGAAGGAAGTGACATGCTCTCCAATCCCTTTTAGTATTGGAATGTGTTTAAAAATAATGTAGTGTCAATAAACCGTCGTCATTTGCTCCTTTCTGCTGAACCTGGCAGGTGTCAGAGCCTCTTTATTGTGTCTCCGGCGACACACACAAATATTCCCAGTAGAAATGGGTACAGCAGAAGATAAAGCTGCCTTTAGACATGCAGCGACACTTCATACATATCCATGGGAAAAGAAACAATTATGTGTAAAAGAATCTGAATTTTTGTATTGCCAATCAGCATGCAATTTAGGAAGTATTAAACTGGCATTCCTAGAACTCACAATGTTCTATCCACAAAAAAGTCTTTGACACTGAACCTCAGCCATGCTGTGGGAACAGAGCTGGGCAATTTGTGGATGTGATTGGTCATTTTCAGTCATTCCACCCCAGTGACAAAAGGGATAACCGCTATCTACGCCAGAAAGTGAGCTTGAACTGTGTGAGGAAAGGGCTAGATGAGAAATTATGGATAAACACTGTGACAGGTTCACAGTGAAGTGCACAAAGAAAATGAGCCACAAGAAAACTAAACTTTTAAGCTTCGTTCATCGTTTGGAGGAGGTTTAGCCTGGCAAGTTGGAGAGATGACAGGATAAGTTTTCTTCCTATGTGTATCTAGTGCTTGCAGTGCACACCCTGGCATCTTGCCAGCGAAAGCATCTTTGTCTGACAAGTTTGTTTTCAGAGTCTGCCAGGTAGGCTTGCAAAACACCACTCACAAAATCAGGCAGACTACTGCTCAAAACAGTGAACAGCTCTGCACCAAGAGATTTCAAAGGGCAGGAAAATGGGTTGCAGGTACCTTTTGGCTTGGAATGAGAAGCTGAAATAAACTCTCTTGCTTAGCATCACCCATCGCTGTAAACACCCAGCAAGATGTGAACATGCCACACTCATATCTTGTCAAGAGCTTAGGCACTTCATCTCACCTCTCTGGTGAGGCCTCTGCTCGGGCTCTGTGCTCTCTGTCAAAGCACATTATGCCTCTTCAAGCTACTTGCTTTCTAATCTTCACCTCATCAGAAGAACTGGCTCCAAAACATGTATTTAACAGTCATAGGATGGAACTAATGGCTTTTCTCCACTCATTAGCTTTCTGTGTGTGCATTCTTTTAATTAGAACCTTCCATACTCCTTTTTTAATTGCTTGAAAGTTGGAAATATTTAGAAAGAAATCTCGGTTTCTTTGCTATGAAACTGAAAGGAAACATAGTGAATGAAGGGCTAATCACTAGCTGCTTTTCAAAACAGCTGGTCTGGAAAAGTCCTGAGCCCTGCTTCAGACAGATATCTCCCCTCTTGGCCCTGTGGGAAATGCAAGGGTTTGACCTAACCCTGGGTATTCTTTACCCAGCTGCAGCATCCGAGGGACAGGATGCTCTCCAAGAGACATCATGCTTACTAGTGGTGTTTGGAATGGCTTTTATCTCCATTTCTCACCAAGAATGGACTGTAAAGAAATGAGGTGCAATGGTGAAGAGAAACTAAGTTGATGTTTTCAGCCTGCTTTATTTATTTATCCATCCACTGTTTGCATTAATGATGCCCTGCAGTGTTCATTTTCTATCTGGCCCAGGTAGAGAATGCATTGGAGATTACTGTTTTACACAATGTTTATGTTGGTTATACTTTTTAAATATACATATATAGGTTTCAATATATAGCCTATATCTAAATGTATTTTTACGTGGCTTATATGTGCATTTTGTGAGTTCTCTATTAAAAACTCAGTATATGCTTAGGTTGTGGAACTGTTTCTATTCAGGTTGTTATCATAGTTAAAAATCTAAACAGGTTCAAAGCATTTTGGGGTATTAATAGGAAAAATACCCCAAAACTTTCTGAACTGATAAATGCAAAGTGGCTGCTTTTAATTTAAGAAATCTCCAAGATGTAGCTGTTAAGTCAGCATCAGCAGAACACATTAAGTAAGAGTTGAGATTGCCTTCCTTGCCCCGAATTTTTTCTTTCTTCTGATGCCACTGGTCACTGTCTGTATTGACAACTCGTAAGGCTGGGATGATGTTTGACCTCTAAAACTGCCTTACAGTACCAGACCCACCAAACAAAACAAGCCAAAAAATAGCAGATAAACCAAAGGTATTGTGGGACAATAACCAAAAAAAGAGAAAGGGATGAGACCACAAAACTTTCTGGCCATATAGAGGCAGCACACAGAGCTTGCTGGACTCTACCACTTACCTGCTTGTTTGCCCTCGTGTTTTTTGTAGTGTTTTCAATGTTAAACCAGTAAATGTTAAAGCAGTAAGACCTAAAAATCATTGCTGCAGCATTTATTAAACAACATTTCCTTCTGCTTCCCTGCCAGAGCAATCTGGTGACAGTGAGCACAGTGAGGCAGAGCTCAAGGAGAGCAAAGAGAGCAGAGAGCCCCGAGGGAGCAGCACTCAGAGGCATTCCCAGGGAGCCTGGCAGTGTGTCCTGCTGCTGCAGACCATGAAGGTGAGGGCTGCTGCTGTCCTTTCACGTCTTCTGCCCTCCTCTACTCTGAAACCCTGTCACAGAATTGAGTAAAGCCTGAAATGCCAGGTATCGGTCCTATATTAGTGCTTATAAGCAGTCATATCTATCCCATGTTCAGTAATATTTTTTGAATGAGCAAATAATTCCCACGTATTTCTTTTCTTTTGGTCCCACTCTTCTATAAGTCTGTTGTTCCTGAACAGCTCCTACATGCTGTTCTACATGGGTGCTTTCATTACTGGAAATTAATTGCAAGCATTTTCCTGCAGGGATTTGTTGTGTGACTTCTTGGTAGCTTTTCAGCTCTGCACTTGCAGGATGGCATGAACTAAGCCTCTGTCCCTAAGTGAGTCTGTGAAACTATTAGAATTGCCTTGCTGGCAGAAATTATAACATTTTCAGATTCAAAAATTGACATAGATGAGCTATTTATTCTGACATATTTTTTGTCAGCAAACTGCACTGCTGGGTTCCTTCCAGAGAGCTAACAGAAAAAGGGCATCTGTGCATTCAGAGGGAACCCACTTATAATCTGAATTACTATTAGTGGAAGACATTTTACACTTGATTTAATGAGAATTTTTGGTTTTATCTGAGGCTCCATGTCTTTTTGCTTTTGGCTAAATTTCCACTGAGCTACATGGAAGCCTGACAATTAGAGGAATTGAACCATCATGCCCTCATTTTCAACAGTTACAAAATTCTTTATTTGAAGCTGGGAAATTTCAGTAACAGGTGAACATCCCTGCACAGATAATTATTTTCCATACTCTGAAACATAAACGGGAAGGTTGTCTTTCTGCCAGGGGAATGTGCTTATCTCTTTTTATTTTCCTGCAGTGTAGTTGCAATTTGAACCTATTTATAAGGTGCTGGTGTGTATTCTGAATGCAAACCAGCCATTGCTGACGGGCCGGTATGTCCTGTGACCCCATGAGTAGACAATAAAATTGTACTACTGTGTCCATACATTACTGAAGAGAACATAAGCTTTCCAGGAAAATGAAAAAATCCAGGCAATTCAGGGGACTAGTAATAACTTGAAGCTTTTCTCTTCAGCTATGGCTAAAAATATACAGTTGGCCTATGATGCAAGTGAACTCGATCAAAAGACACATCATTAGCTTATAATGAAATGATTTGGTCTTCACTTATTTCCCTCTTGAATACATCATTACTGATTTTTTTTCATTACTCCCATTCTTTACATTGTCATGCAATTTTCAAGACAGAACGAGCTCCATGAATTTATCCCCTCTTACTGCTGTAGCTGTGAAAACACATTTCCAGCTTTCAGCTGTCTCTGCTGCTTGAGACGGCCTCCTTCTGCAAACACAGTGACACCGAGGCAGCCTGCTGTGATTTCCCTGGCATCCAGCAGGAAGCCCAAGGGCTGACCTGCTCTCCCAGCACAGCTATCACCTCCCCCACAGAAGGAAAAGGCTAGAAAAAGATCACTTACTAGGAGGATTAGAGAAGATGCTTTGCTGCCAGACTGTGCCTGTTGTGCAGGCACCAGACCTTTATTTTGAGTTTCCAAAGGGTCCCCGCCACATGGTGCAGTGCTTTGCAGCATCACTGCTCAGGGCAAATTTTAGCTGGGACAACTTCATGGTTGGTTTTATCCCTTCTGGTCCTCCCTAATCTGGCAGTACTTGCGGCCGAGCTCTTCTGCTCGGCCACTCTCAGGAATTTCCTGCTGTATTTGCCATCAGGTAATGTGGTGACTTACATCCCATTTTTTGCATCTGTCACAGTACTACACCTTGCCATCTTTACTGGAAAATCAAGTGAAGATTGAGACAGTGTTGGGGGAAAAACAGGGCTGCAAGCCATTTAATTGGGCTGATAAAACCTTAGGCAAGTGAGGGCAAATCTACCTTATGGACTATGTAAAAAAGCCCCACGCTACCATCCTAGGCATTTTGCTTTATTCAGTGTCCTTTTTCCATCCCAATGTCATTTGATTCTGACATTTATACCAGGGGAATAAGGAAAAAGCTTTCTCTGTGTATATTTCTCCCTAAGATGCATTGTCTATGAGCAGTTAGATTGGAGACCAGACAGATTGCCCTGGGACACTAATTAATGCAGAGCATTTACTGACATTACATCACATTAAAACCAATTACACTTCCATTACACTCATCTACTTTACCCCTTCCTGTATATGTGCCTGTTGAATCCAGCCCATATTTAATTTGGGAATGGATTAGCTAATGAGGTGGTAGAATCAGTTACTAGCCTGGCAGCAAGGCAGTGAAAGCCATCCAGAAAACACTTTCTGATTTGGAAGTTTTCTCAGAAGGGCAGCAAAGTAAAAAGAAGCTGGAGCAAGGCCTGTTCATTAATCTGACTTCCCCTAGGGGTGGTCTGACCATAGTTCCCTCATGTGGTGAATTTTCTTCTTTTTTTTGTCTATTTCATGGTAGTGTGGGATGACTGAAAGAACAGTTACTGAGAAAAAGCATTTGTGCAATAACTGTTCCAGGATTGAGGAAAGGTTTACATCTGTAAGAACTGACTCCAGAAAAACCTGCTTTAGTTAAATAACAAATGTTCTGGGATCAAGGTGATGCTCCAGAAACATTTTATCAGTGGAATTATTCTGGAATAATTCTAATTCTGTATCTAATGCTCTGTTCTTGTAATTTTTTCACAGGGGTGGAAAGAGAGGTTGCAGCATCCACAGTTAAGCAAACATGCTGTGCATAAAGCAGGTCTGTGTCCCACTTGCTGGGAAAGAACACACAGCAACAGTTAAAAGTGAGGCTCAGGGTTCTCAGCAGGGAGAGGAACTGGGAATCTCTTAGGAAGGAAGTGCTACCAGGAAGGGAACAGAAATGAGCCCGGATCCAGGTGGAACACAGAAGAGAAGAGGGAAGAAAAAGGGTGGTGTGGGGTCTGTTACATCAGCAGTATTTTATTTACTGCTTAGTGTTATTCTTATACACTTTGGCCAGGCTGTTGCTGGTGCCTGGCTTTTTGAACAGTGACAACTGTTAGGTACAGCTGTATCTAGAATGTGCAGTCAAGACCATTTCTAAAACTGACAGCTGACTTTAATAGCTTGTAGCTTTCAATCATGAAGGGAAGAGCAAAAAAACCCTTTTCTGTTAATAATGTTTACACAAGTCCCAAAGCAGACTATTTTATCCTTCCTACACTCACGACAAAATAAACCAAACCAGACTGTACAAAGAAGGGAAGAATGAAAGAGCCTTTTATCCAGGCTCTTCCCTCCTGTTCTCCACCCCCTATTCTCTACAACAAAAAAATGACTGAATCCTGAAAGATGGGAAATCCAGCATCACAGATTACAAGGACACGCAGCACGTCCGCTTGCTTTATCAGGCGACAGGACAGCCTTCTAGTCACAGCTCCAGCCAGCCCTTTCAGAGCCCTGTTAACACAAACCTGGCTGAGCAGGGCAGCTTGACAGGCTGGGCTGATCCCTATTGTCTGGCCATTGCCTTTCATCCCTGCTGCCGTCGCTCCGCTGTGCGGCTGCTGGGAGTGGCAGCGGGCAGGGGCCACGCTTCTAAGCAGTGGAGCTTTCTGAGGTGAAGTTGCGTGCAGCTTCACAGATGACGATTTAAAGAAGTGGAGTCACAACATGAAGGGATTGAAATTATAATCCTCCCATCAGCATGAATTCAGCCATGAATCCAAAACACGGCAGGAAATGGCGCAGAGAGGAAAACGAGCCGCTTTAGTGCAAAGTTCAGTCTCATATATTTTTCATTACATGAAATCTTTATTTTTCTTTATAGCTTGCCAAGGAATGAGTATCTTCTGTTTCTGATTTAATGTTTTTAGCTTTTCGGGTCTAACATTGTACTGAATTTTTGTTTTATTTCAAAACAAGGTACATGGGAAGGAGGGAATATGTGTGGGTGGTGCTCCCCAGTAAATTATGAACATATATGTTTTATACTTTGAAAATATCATATGGATATCTGAGACAATTTTAATCATAATATCTTATAGACTGGCCAAAGAATCATGCAGTTCTTCAGCCACACTATTCCATGGATTAATTTACTCTGCTTATAATAGCGAAGCTGCTGCTGGTACCTGAACTACACGGCTTAGAGGTTACCTGAGAGATGTTATAGTCCATACAGGTGTGAGCATGCACTAAGCAGGAGATCACTGAATTACAGTGCAGTATCAGCCAAAAGGAGCAGTAATAAAGGGATCTGGCAGTAGGCATAGAAAGGACAATGTGAGTTTTAGATGCTGCAAAGATTTCTAAGATGACGGAGAAACAGCAGCCACAGCTATTAGCAACAATCTAAATACGAGTCTGTGTGAGTGATAAAAGAGGAGACAGCACAGAAGCTTCTGCTGTTATTAATCATTGTAGAAATGGAGCAGGGAAGGCAGGGAATTCAGGGTCTGGTTTGTTGGATTTGAATGCATGGAGGAACTTGGAGCTGTGACAGTTTGGGAGGGCACCCAGCCACTGTGTGCCTTACACTTTGCCCTTCCAAGGTCATATTTAAAACTGTAGAGTGTGAATGCACTCGCTAGGAAGCCAGTGAGATTTTAAAGCAGTCCAAAAACATTCAAGCTGCCATCAGCCCAGTCTCAGAATGGCCAGTGTGCCCAGCCCATCACCAAGCAACTCGGGGGTGCACGGGGCTTTTTAATGCGAGGCATTTTAGCACAGTCCAAAGATGCTGTCATGACACATGCCAGCAGTGATTCACAGCCTCTCAGCTGGTGCCTCTCAGCTACCACTTGATTACCTCCCTCCATACACTCTCTCTAATATTTTTTTTTTTTTTAAAAATCATTGCATTCTTATCTTTCCCATATAAAACCATCAACTTGTCAAAAAAGAGAGTACCTGGTAAAAATTTCCCTTTTTTTCACCTTGTCTGGCTTCTTTCAAGCCGAGCTATGCAAAGCTCTAGTGCAGCCTGACAAGTCCTAGCCGCTGAGATTTCACAGACACTGGGGGAATGGTGGTGGGAGGGAGCAGGAGAGTTGTTCCTGTATGGGCTTTGCTGCAAGCTGCTGCATTCTGCAGGGGCTCTCACAGACACTTTGCAGTTTAGAGAGGTCAGGCAGCTAAAATGGAGCAGAGGGAGCCACATTCAACAGGAAAGCAGTGTAGGAATAGAAAAACATGATAGTAAGTTATATACTTCATTGTAAGAAAAGCTGCTGGCTTAAACAGCAGTGAAAACTTATTTCTGTAACGAGACTTGCCCCTGGAAAGGAATTGGGAGGTTCTTGAGTCATTATTTGGTGTGTTTTATTTTGAGGCAGAAGACTTATTTTACTGACTGAAACTGGATTGAAGGATTACTGTGCTACAAGCAGGCCATCTGTCCATAACTGTATTAGACATGATAATGTTCTTTTCTTCACAGCTATTAATACCATGGCTCCAGTTGGCCTGCTCCTCTGCATCGTCTGCCTGGATCTGCCTGGTAAACAGGCGCTACAAGAGACTGCTCTATTCCTAAGATAAAAATATTTTACTGAGTCTAAAAACTCCTGTTGCGGGGTTAGAGAAGGAAATGGAGCATCTGTCTTTTGCCATGTGAGATGTAAACCCCTGGTAGCTGCAAAGTTTTGTAGGTCAGTGTTCAGCAGCAGAACTGGACCTCTTTATACCTGTGGTATCATTCAGACACTCATTACAACAAGAAAACACTAGCTCAGGACAGTGCCTTCTTACTTTTACCTTTTCATATAATTTAGACAGTTTTTAGCTGAAGAGATTTGGAGAGGCATTCCTGATTTGTTACTTTCTTGTGCAGGTCTCCAGCTCCCTGCCAGGTGCAATTACAACTGCTGGCATATTTAGGATGAAAGACAGTGTTTTATGGGTTATGCAACCAAGGTGGGGAGCAGAGATGTGGTGAAAAGAGAGATTTGCAGAAAGCAATCTGCTTTTGTAACAGCAAAATTTCAGCTTATTTGCCTCTTTTGTTGCGACACCTTTTATTTTGCCAAAGAAAGCAAGTAATAAGTATCATTTAATCATCAGAATACCCAGGGATACAAATGCACTGTAATTATACTGGGATTTTCTTCTGCCACTATCTGGATCAGCAATTGAGTTTACAGCTGGAAAAATGTCCCTTCTTTTATCTTTTTTTCTCAGTTGTTACCTTTCTAGATGGCTGATAGGAGGCAACCTTCTTTTCAATAGTTGTCAAGCTCTGTTTCTTAAACAGAACATGCTGTGGGAACTCCTCTTTCTCCTAAGCTGTAGCAGATTCACTCAGGAGCAGGAACTCAGGGACAGGAAATCACTCAGGAGCCATCTTGCTGCAGAGATTTTTTGCAGTATTCTGGCAAACATGTACCCAGCCTTCACTGGATGAGCAGCCACCAGGGGAGTTTGTTACGGCTCTTCATCAGCTCCAGTTTCCTCTACCCCAGAAAATAGCTCTGGGCAGTTCATGGCTTCTTCCTCCCTTCTGCCTGGCCATTGCATTGAGACACTGCCATCAATTTAGTTCTTAAACTGTGAGGTGTCCCACAGTGCAAGTTGTCTTAATCCAGAGGAAGTGAGGCTACACAATGACAATGCATGCAGTGTCATTATTAAAAAAAAAAAAAAGAAAAACCATCCCTTGGGCGTAATGGTATAATTTTGCCAATATTCTCTAACTCAATAAACAAGCAACAGAGCATTGATCCATAGCTAGTTGAAAAAAGAACCACATTTCTCACTAATAACATTTCTCATTTCTGATTTGACAATAGCTGATGGCAGCTTTTATAGACCAATCTCTGCTGAGCACAGACCTGCAAGGAAGTGGACCTGTGAGTTAATGTGTTATACAGACTCAGCTCAGGAATAATTTGTACAAATTGATGGCAAAAGGCAAATCAAACACACAAAGCCTGCCCTGACAGCAGCTAGTGAGGCACAGGCCTGGGGGAGGTAGGTGGCTTCCCCATGCACTTCGGTCGGAGTCCACAAGGTGCCCTGATCCTCCAGCTGAGCCTAGAGTGAAAACAAAGCTAAACCAACCCTTTGCTACAGCTACTTTTGGTAGTGAGTTCTCGCTTGCATGTCTCATTCCCACCTGAGTAAATGCTCTTCACTGCAAGGAAGGATTGCACAGCTTAGCACCACACTGTGGGATGAGAGGAGGAAAAATGAGCGAAGATACCATATGTGGGGAAATTTAATATCAGTGCATTCCTGGTGCCAAAGGAGAATTTATCAGGTTCTCCTTGACTCAAAAATTCAAGGAAAAACATCATCCTGAGAAGAAATACTTCTTGGTGGGTTTTCTCTTTGTGGTGAAATGCTTTTGCAGTTCTTTTTCTGATGGAGGATGTGTAGGGCTCAAGGATAATCAAGGCTTTATATTGAAGGCCAAATTTTAACATAACAGGCTAAATTACTGTGATCACTTCATGCTTCTTCCCTCTCCAGGTGCTCACTGAACTTTTTAACATTGCTTGAGTGAAGATGTTTTACAAAAAGTATTTCAGGTTTGTCTCCATTAAGCAACCAAACCAGTTCTAAGTAAAAAAAGAAAAAAAAAAAATCAAATTATTGTCAGGTGATTTATAACACTTTTATGTGTGAGCCTAAATCAGTTTGATTAATAGCAGAGATTGAACTGTTTTTCTGCATCCATCCGATTATTTGAATAGAGAAACAATCTCAAGGGCTGTAACTATTCCACCTCTGTGCATTAACTGTTTATTAGTGCAAGGAGGGCTGATTAGGCCACTGCTCTGAGCATGCAGGTGCAGAGTGGATGTTGATGGACCCAGGGAGACATCCAGTGTTGTGTCACCAGAGGAACAGACAGTCTTCCCTCAGTGGTCCTGCAGAGATGCAGGCTAACATGCAGTGTGAACAGAACTGATTTTCAAGTCATAGGCGCTGTTAAAGAATGCATGGGAGCCTCTTGGTGGTAAAGGCATGTCAGTGTCTCTTCTGATGGACTTAGGCACAGAAGAGGCTTGCTGTTAGGGTCAACATGTTCCCTCAAAAAAAATCCTGGTTGCTCACCAAGTTCTCGTTCAGGCTTGAGGGACCTGTCTTTTAAAGTTTTCTTCCCTCTTTCAGGAGGAAAAAAATGTATGAGTTTGCTTCTGGAGACATGTGAGTTCTCAGTTCTACCAAAAGGAACTGTCCTCTTGTGGGTCTCAAATATTCCTTTCCCTTGCCATGACCAAACTGCGACAAAGATATGATGTGATACTGCACACTTAAGCTTTCTTGTCCTCAGGAAAAATATGTGAAAGGTGGGGTCAAGCAAAATGGAGACAACTTCTGCCCTAATGAAACGGAACCACTTGTGCTAAGTGAAAATAGCCTGCTTGATGCCTTTTCTAGAGAAGAAGAGTGGATCAGGAAAACTGCTCTAAGAAAACATCAGGCAGCACACAGCACAAGAGTTGGTTTGCTTTCTTTTTTGTCTGAATGCAGACTGAGCCTGCTCCCTAGAAATCCACACTTTCTCCAATAGGATATCATCAGCTGTCGCTCACCTGCAGAAATAGTTTTCTAGTGGGGAGAAAACTGATTCCTCATCTATATGAGGAAGCCTATGGCTAAAATAGTAGAGACTACAAGCTTATGTTTTCAGTTTCTACTTCTGAGGTAACAAAAGGTACGTTATGCATTGGGGAGGATAAATACAATTGCTATAGACAAAATGAAAATGGCTAATACTGTCCACTCTGCTGGTTCTCATCCACATTTTACTAACCAGTTTGTGTGTTCTGCTGTCACTAATTCTTTTTGAGCATGTCTTTTCTCTCTTCATTTTGCACTCATCCTGAGTACATGTGCTGCAACAAGCAAGAACTCTTCAGCAGATGTTTCTGCTTTGCGGACTCTGGCATTCCATACTTGGATGTTCCTTGAAAACTAGAAATCCTGACTGGGATGTTTCATTTTTCTCACATGAGCTATGGGAGCACCACAGAATAACATCTAATCAGTACTAATTCCTGTAGCTTGTATTATCATTAATTCCTCAACTTTGGGGACAGAACATACCCTTAGCAAATTTGCAGATGATGCTAAACTGGGGGAATGCTTAACACACTGAACAGCAAAGTTCCAATCCAAAGAAACTTGAGTGTTGGGCCAACAGGAACTTGAAGTGCAGGAAGGGGAGTGCAAAGCTCTGCAGGAATAACAGCAGGCATGAGTACTGAGTTAGAGGGGGTTCCATGCTGTGAGTTAGCAGTGCACTCTCACTGCAATCAACATGAATTTCACTGTGGGCAATGGCAGAGGCAGCACGGCCAGCAGGCCGTGGGGATGTGATAGTTTGGCAATGGTGAAGTAGTTCCATGTTTGCAGACTTTGCAGCCCAAGAGGAAAGGGAGAGAAAAGAGAGGATTGAGTAGAAGAGTAATAGGATTTTCAGACGCCTGGAGCACAGACTGAGAAGGACACGCTGGGGAGCTGGGCTAGTCTAGGCTGATGAAGAGATTAGCCTAACTAACCACAGAATACAGCTACCTGCTCAGGAGCTGCAGAGGTGCCTGAGAGAAACTCTTCTTAACAGTGGCAAGTGGTATAAAAAGGGACAAAAGTCACATGTTGCAGCTTGGCAGGTTCAGGTCAAACATTAGGAAAAACTTCTTCACTGTGAGGCTGGTGCAGCACTGGAACAGGTCACTCAGAGTGGTCAGGGACTCTCTGTCCTTGGAAGTTCTTGGGACTCAGCCAGGCAAAGCAACAGCTGATCTGACCCAGTGCTGGCAACAGCTCTGCGTCCTATGGGGGACACAACCAGAGGCATCCAGAGATCTCTTTCAGCCAATGCTTGTATGAATTTGAGGGATGCACTGAGCCAATCTAAAAGAATCCTGTTGCAGTCAAACTTTAATTGAAAAGCTTCAGTTATGAAGTGTTACTGAGGAGTGAACCCTGCAGTGGGAAATCTATTCTCTCAGCTCATGCTACACGTGTTATAAAGCTGCACCAGAGTACACGAGTCCCTGGTGAGGGCAACTTTTCCTACTGGCTTGTGCCCCAGTTCTGGAAGACTTGTAGTATGTGCCAACATGTAAGTATAGACTTTGTTTTAAAACTTTGCATCTATTTGTTGCTTGGTTAAACTCCAGAAGCATGTGCATAATTCTTTAATGAATCAGAGGATTTGCAAGTCCTTAGCTGGCTCCTGGTGCAGTGGTTGTTCTGTTCCTGAGGTACCTCAGCTGTGGCTGACTCTGAAGAATTAGGTCAGACAAACTGAATGTACATTTTACATTGAGCACATCTGTGTTCCTTATTCAGGTTACTGGTTCACAAAATAGCATATCTGCATTCCAAGTGAAACTTCCATGAAAATACAAGCTGCTCCTGCCTTATGAGTCCAGTTCTTCCCAGAAGGAAAATCCCCCAACATCTGCAGAAGTGATAACTGTTTCAGCCAGGGGTATTTGCTTTGCAAAGTACACCCAAAACAGCTGAGGAGTGTTTTTAAAAGTAAAGTAGAGCTTGCAAGTAGTCCGTGACGTGCTTTAGCTCTTCACCAGATTCCTGTCCTGTTACACTAAAGACAAGAATGTTACACTCTGGTTGATGCATTATTCATAGGACTCATTAATTTGCTGTCACATGGCCAAAGTTATTTTTTCACAGTATCTCATTTCAGTATGAGAGAAAACTGTAGAACCTAAATTCAAAGCGTGTTCCAGGCCTGTGGAAACCTTTTCTCAGGCTCTTTTTTGAGTGACCCTGTACTCACTTGAGGGAATCTCATTATGTATTGACACATTCTCATTTGACTGCAGTATTTGGATAATATATATATTTGTAAGAATGCATGCTATGTGAGTTTAAACCTCTTGAAACTCAGAAGCCCACTGCCCAGTTCAGTGTACTTTTCCAGAATTGTTTTCTGTTTCACTACTTGTTTTCATAATTTTTCTTTTCATATACTTTTATGATACTCTTATTCCACAGAGAGAGTGGTTACACCCAGTGTAGAACAAGCCCTTCCTACACCCAAACCCCGTTATGTGACCAACACTTTCTGATAGGTTTGAAAGGGTTGCAGGATGTCATTTGCAGCTAAGAGCAGGTAAGTTAGTGAATCTTCTACTTGACAAAGGCTTCTTATCAGTAGAGAGATAAGAACTATAGTCAACATTACATGCATGTAATCAAAAGGGAAGTTATGGTGTTCTGCTGACACCTTGTATCTTTTGCTTCCCTTCAAAAATATAGTACTTTGAGTCTTCCTGATTTGAACTTTGTCTTCAAAAATATGGAAAATTTATGTCTTATTAACGGAAAAATGTCCTGCAAATCCTTTAGCCAGCATCTTGTTGTCCAGTATTGTGTCTCTAGTTTCCAATATTGACATTTGTTTAGAGTAACTGAGTCTGCATTATTGTGACACAAATTACTTCATCCAGGAAAGTAAGAATAACAGCGTTCAAGTACTGTGACTTTTTGTTTGATCTTCACTCATGCTTTAATTTCCATATCATTTATGTATTATAGGAAGCCAGAGACAGAATTAGTGTCAAGAACAGCCAGAAAGAAAAAATTGCATGAACATGCAAGATTCTCCTAGAGTCAGCTCATTCAGCCATTATACTAAATACGTTTGTACAAGGTTCTTTTTGTCACATCATTTTATCCTGAAGCTGTGATTTAGTCGAACAAAAGAATGGAAAAGTACAACGTGCTGTAATGGACTTGTGTACCAAACACTCGCTTGTACCTTTTCTGAAGCTGTTACATTCTCCTGTTTTTAGCCCCCTGGATGATGTATGGGGCTCACAGGCTGTTTTGTGCCTCTGCCAGCTGCCCTCTGGATGGTGATAACTCTCATTTGTGCCCNCCTTCCCTTTGTTATAAATAGAAGCAGATTACGTGCAATAACACAATAACAATTTATTAAAAATTACC
This sequence comes from Platysteira castanea, assembly GCA_013397175.1. Classification (NCBI taxonomy): domain Eukaryota; kingdom Metazoa; phylum Chordata; class Aves; order Passeriformes; genus Platysteira; species Platysteira castanea. The sequence goes on from VYXC01003310.1 coordinate 877,465, forward strand.
AACAGAGTTTATAGCATAAACAACAATAGCAAACACCATCAGCGAAACAGTCTATAGTACCGGCCGGTACGGGTGAAGACTGGCCCTGGCTCAGCGCCTACCTCGCTGCAGTCTCCCAGAAATCACTGATTTGACTCCATCTTCTGCNTTGGATAATATATATATTTGTAAGAATGCATGCTATGTGAGTTTAAACCTCTTGAAACTCAGAAGCCCACTGCCCAGTTCAGTGTACTTTTCCAGAATTGTTTTGTGTTTCACTACTTGTTTTCATAATTTTTCTTTTCATATACTTTTATGATACTCTTATTCCACAGAGAGAGTGGTTACACCCAGTGTAGAACAAGCCCTTCCTACACCCAAACCCCGTTATGTGACCAACACTTTCTGATAGGTTTGAAAGGGTTGCAGGATGTCATTTGCAGCTAAGAGCAGGTAAGTTAGTGAATCTTCTACTTGACAAAGGCTTCTTATCAGTAGAGAGATAAGAACTATAGTCAACATTACATGCATGTAATCAAAAGGGAAGTTATGGTGTTCTGCTGACACCTTGTATCTTTTGCTTCCCTTCAAAAATATAGTACTTTGAGTCTTCCTGATTTGAACTTTGTCTTCAAAAATATGGAAAATTTATGTCTTATTAACGGAAAAATGTCCTGCAAATCCTTTAGCCAGCATCTTGTTGTCCAGTATTGTGTCTCTAGTTTCCAATATTGACATTTGTTTAGAGTAACTGAGTCTGCATTATTGTGACACAAATTACTTCATCCAGGAAAGTAAGAATAACAGCGTTCAAGTACTGTGACTTTTTGTTTGATCTTCACTCATGCTTTAATTTCCATATCATTTATGTATTATAGGAAGCCAGAGACAGAATTAGTGTCAAGAACAGCCAGAAAGAAAAAATTGCATGAACATGCAAGATTCTCCTAGAGTCAGCTCATTCAGCCATTATACTAAATACGTTTGTACAAGGTTCTTTTTGTCACATCATTTTATCCTGAAGCTGTGATTTAGTCGAACAAAAGAATGGAAAAGTACAACGTGCTGTAATGGACTTGTGTACCAAACACTCGCTTGTACCTTTTCTGAAGCTGTTACATTCTCCTGTTTTTAGCCCCCTGGATGATGTATGGGGCTCACAGGCTGCTTTGTGCCTCTGCCAGCTGCCCTCTGGATGGTGATAACTCTCATTTGTGCCCACCTGAACACAGGTGGCCCATTGGCAACAGGAGTGGTGTGTCTCAGCAGCTACCCCTCTGAAGGCCTCCTAGCTGGACCCTTCAGAAAGGCTTGGATCTACACTGAAAGTGGATGTAGTTACCTACTTCTTTATGAAAGAACCGTGGGTTTTGAAAAGAAATCATGCTTCAAACAGCAAGTAAGGATTAAAAAAAAAAATTGGATAGAGGCTTTCACTGAGTATTGCTGCTAATCTCTGTGGAGCTCCTAGTCTTTTACACAGCTATCACTGAATTAGTGTAAAGCCATATGCATATACAGTTAGGAGACTGCTGTGTGAAGTACATATTTTTTTAAGAAATTAATTACTATTGACATGAATACTTGATGCTGGAGGTACCATTTGGTGTGTGGCCAAGGATAAAGACCCACAAGCAATTATGCATGGTTTAGAAAGAGAGGCTGGAAGTGAGGATGATTATAGAGATCTGCATTAAGAGAGATCTGCTCCAGATTATAGAGATGTGCATTAGGAGTATGAAAGAGAGATCTTCATGTGAGTTGGGTGCATGAGTGCCCCAGAGGAGAATCAATGCTTTATTAAGCTTTTTTTTTTTTTTATAAATATCTAACCAACAGAAATTCTTTTAAGGTACCTGAAGTATCNGAGTCTTCCTGATTTGAACTTTGTCTTCAAAAATATGGAAAATTTATGTCTTATTAACGGAAAAATGTCCTGCAAATCCTTTAGCCAGCATCTTGTTGTCCAGTATTATGTCTCTAGTTTCCAACATTGACATTTGTTTAGAGTAACTGAGTCTGCATTATTGTGACACAAAATACTTCATCCAGGAAAGTAAGAATAACAGCGTTCAAGTACTGTGACTTTTTGTTTGATCTTCACTCATGCTTTAATTTCCATATCATTTATGCATTATAGGAAGCCAGAGACAGAATTAGTGTCAAGAACAGCCAGAAAGAAAAAATTGCTCGAACATGCGAGATTCTCCTAGAGTCAGCTCATTCAGCCATTATACTAAATACGTTTGTACAAGGTTCTTTTTGTCACATCATTTTATCCTGAAGCTGTGATTTAGTCGAACAAAAGAATGGAAAAGTACAACGTGCTGTAATGGACTTGTGTACCAAACACTCGCTTGTACCTTTTCTGAAGCTGTTACATTCTCCTGTTTTTAGCCCCCTGGATGATGTATGGGGCTCACAGGCTGCTTTGTGCCTCTGCCAGCTGCCCTCTGGATGGTGATAACTCTCATTTGTGCCCACCTGAACACAGGTGGCCCATTGGCAACAGGAGTGGTGTGTCTCAGCAGCTACCCCTCTGAAGGCCTCCTAGCTGGACCCTTCAGAAAGGCTTGGATCTACACTGAAAGTGGATGTAGTTACCTACTTCTTTATGAAAGAACCGTGGGTTTTGAAAAGAAATCATGCTTCAAACAGCAAGTAAGGATTAAAAAAAAAAAAAGTTTGTGTAGAGGCTTCCACTGAGTATTGCTGCTAATCTCTGTGGAGCTCCTAGTCTTTTACACAGCTATCACTGAATTAGTGTAAAGCCATATGCATATACAGTTAGGAGACTGCTGTGTGAAGTACATTTTTTTTTAAGAAATTAATTATTATTGACATGAATACTTGATGCTGGAGGTACCATTTGGTGTGTGGCCAAGGATAAAGACCCACAAGCAATTATGCATGGTTTAGAAAGAGAGGCTGGAAGTGAGGATGATTATAGAGATCTGCATTAAGAGAGATCTGCTCCAGATTATAGAGATGTGCATTAGGAGTATGAAAGAGAGATCTTCATGTGAGTTGGGTGCATGAGTGCCCCAGAGGAGAATCAATGCTTTATTAAGCTTTTTTTTTTTTTTATAAATATCTAACCAACAGAAATTCTTTTAAGGTACCTGAAGTATCATCTTTGCACTGGCAAGTATGACATAAGACACAAAGGAACCCTGTGCTCTTCTGCACATAAATGAAAGTCAAGAAAGATACCACAGGGTAACTGAAACAGCAGTATGTGGACAAATGGACAAGCCCGAGACCTCCAGTGATTATGTTGGGAGTTCAGACATCTGAACCACAGGTAAATCCACACAGGTAGTACTTCAGACATCTGAATTTGAGTGTAATGGGTAATGTAAGTGACTGAAGAATAGTCTTCACTGTAGTTGAGGAGGGTACAAAGTCATTTTTGTTTATGCCTAATGATCCATTTAAAAAATTGTTCCAAATTGTTGGACTTGTTATAGGTGAGGCTTTAATTGATAGTTATAGAGATCCAAAATCTGATCTCATTTTCTAATAGCTGTGTAAGAGTAGCCCTTCTGAGCAATGACCGAGCTCTGAAGCTCCATTCAAAGAAGTCCTTAGCTTTTGTTCAGTGACACTTTGATGAGCATCTTGGTGACTTACTAGGCTGCTCTGGCTTGTGTAGGAATAGGCCTAGTAGTTTGTAAGGTTTCTTTGGGCTCAGTAAGTCACAGTGCTGTCTTTGTTGCCTCTTGTAAATGCCCTGGGTGTAGACTGCCTTCAGAAAAGCAAGCTCCAGGGATGTAATTACATCCTCCACATGCTTGGACACACAAGAGCTGTTTCCCAGAGCACAATACCTGAAGGCAGTCTGTTGAAAAGTTAGTTTTCTCAGAAACTCTGAGTACTAGAAGAACCTTTCATACTGGCAAGGTTTTCACTTCCAACTGTGCAAGAAACTCATGGATCTAGGCAAAACAGCAAAACATCTGAGTTTTTACCCTTGCACTGTGTTCTTTGGACTTAGGCCAGATGCTTCAGGATGTCTATAATTCCTCTTACAGGTCTTCTATACAGCCCGTTTTTCTCCTCCCTGAGTATTGCCCTGTATATAAAACCAAATTCCTTGTCAGCTGAAATTGGTGAACTGACTTCTGTGAGATTTTGTTCAGATACCACTAATCTTTTTAAAGTGGCATCTGAAAGTTTTCTTACCTGTTCACTCCCAAGTATATTCCTATACAATTTTTCAGAGGTCTAAGCCTCCTTGCCATTATCTCCTGAACTGTTCATCACCCTTCTCACTTGGTGTGACAGTGACACTCTGGTATTTGCATTGCTTAGTCAGAAGTTGTGCTCCGGGAGTGAATGAAAAAGACAACAGACACAATGAGAAGGCACAAAGGAGGCACCAGGTCTGTGTGCAGACACACAATTCAGCCTGTCCCCTGATCCTAGTCTATATCTGCCCATTGGAGAATACTCTGTTACATCCCCACTTTAAAGAAGCTTTCAGTATTACACTCATTTCCTCAAAGCAATAGGGATTTGCAGTAGCTGACGGCCTAGTTGTGTTCAGATTTTTAGAAACAGCCCAGCAGACAAGTGCAGTGAATGTAAAGGATTATCAAATAAGCCCTATTTGTGGTTTATTCTATTACATATCTCACTGGTGTCAAAAATGCTTGCATGGTTCTCTTTGAGGGAATAACTCTTCCATTTCAATTTTGGTTCCTTCATCCTATCTGCTGGGTTATTAATTCTTTTTTTCCATAAAACTACCTTGCAGCAGAAGACCATAACCTCTTGGTTGAAACACTCAATGGGCAGAAACTGCAATCTGGCCATTTTCAAGAGGAAATCAAATTACACAGTTTGCTGTATAAAGCACAAACAAATTTTAGTCTGGTTGGCGCTTATCTATTTTTGCAAGTACATCACTTTGGAAAGAGACTTGCTCAGCTAATCTATGGCTGTCATGGAAAAGTAATTTTTCCTTCCTCTGAACCAATAACGGGCACCTGGCAAGCTTGCTTGTGCACCCATGCATTCAAGTCTAGCAGTTTCCATGGAAACCCATCAAACTGTCGTACCAGTTTTCTAACATGCTGCCACTCCACAAACACAGGATAAGTTGTTTTGCACAAAATTCCCCTATAATGCTGTTTTCTCTCCCGAGACAATTCAGCAAGACTAAATGTTTATACTTTTAGATGGCAAGAATTTCTTCTTATTGCAAGTAAACCAGCTCATCTATATGAGAACATTCAAGCTGAAGCTTTCAGAAACTCACTGAAAAATACATTTTAGGCTATGGAACACCCCATCTTTAGGTGAGAAAATGGAAAAGTTTCTTTTAAAATGTAAGTACATTTATACTTTGATTTCACTAATACACCACCTATGTCTCTGGTCCTCTTCTGGGAAGATATTTGAATCCCTAACTCAAGAAGCCAGACACAGCTGCTTCTATTGTGAAACTGTCATGCTAACTTTTGAGTTAGTTTGATAAAGTTGTAAAAGGAGTTTGAGAACATGATCTCTGTGACAACAGGAGATGGAAGTCAGAGTTCCAAGAGGTCTTGTTTGCTCTATGACTTAAGGCCCGTATAGTGACTAAAAAAAAATACACAGCTTCTTTGGTTATGAATAATTCCGATTTCAAGCTGTATCCTAACATACCCAACAAACAAGTTTTCAGAGGAGCTTCAGAATCTTAGAAGTACAGGGTTGTCTGATACTCTCTCATCTCTTTCCAAACGCGTAGGTTTCAGATATGGTCCAACACATATATTCCTCCTAGGATTTCTGTTTGAGTATGTACCCTCCCACCATGAAACTCTGCATCTATTTTTTATTCAGCCAGTAGAAAGTAAATAAACATCCTGACAGGACCATTTTTTGATTCATACACTGTTCATTTTTAAAAATGATTCCTGAATCTTAGAAGCTACCAGCTCCTATAATGAGAGTATCTTCTGAAGACTTTTAAAAATATCAAACATTTTTCTGCCTATTGTTTCTTCCCTATGCAGTACTGTTTTATTAATATCAGCAGCTGGCCCTCGTTTAGACTGGAGAAGCATTAAACACACTGATTTTGTCCTGTGGAACAGCAAAAAATAGTTAATGGTACATGTGAGATGAGGCTCCAAGAAGAAGTTCAAAGAACAGGACAAGTAGTTAGCAGGAGCCACACAATTAAAACACAGCAAAATTTGCAAGAATGTCTTATCCACTGAATTTTTGTAATAGACATCAGATGAAGTTGGTAGCTGAAGGGGCATAAACTGGGTAAATGCTATTTATCAAGGAACATTTTCAGCTGAGGAAACGGAATAGTGAATACCGTAAAAGATTGAATACACTTAATATTGGCTTGCTTAATGGAAAACTTTGCCTGCGCTATTAGCTTTAATTTAATGTTAATTTGCCCATTTAATAACAATTGATATTAAACAGTTTCCTATTTAATGTTAATTGAAAATCACTGGTCTCCTGTTCCAGACAATATTTAACGTCACTTATTTTAACTAGTGACAGAAAATGCATGTTTATTGTGGCCTGAAAACTTTGCAGGAAATAGAAAGTACAGAAGAAGCATAGATCAATCAGTAGAACTATACACTCTAATTTAATTGTACTATTATTTAAAAAATGACCATCAAAGCCCTAGAAACATAATTAAATGCCACAAACCACGAAAGATACACTGAGATGAAACTGCAGTGGCTGCAAACTGAGTCATACTTGTGTTTGCTTCCTTTACTTTTTTCCCTCATTTTTTTCTTTCTGGTTGAACATGGGCATAAAATGGTTGTAGTAAGGAAAAGAATTCTGATTTGACTGCCATCTTTTCCAGATTAAGCCATGTACCCAGCTTCTGACTTTCTTGGGCAGGTGCCTCTGTCCTGCCAACAAAAACTGATGCCATAAAGCCTCAGTTTGCATTTACTATTTTGCTAGCTCTATGAATATATACTGAAAATATGTATTATGGATTCCAGACTGTCTGTGAACTCTAAAAAGATTCTCAGCACCCTACAGCCTCTCCCTATAGGTATCTACACGTTTTTTTTTTTTTTAGATCCAGAATGTAACTCTTTTTAGAAATTATATTCTATTTCTACTGCAGGTGTGCTTGTATGACATGGATCATGTGCACAGACCATTTGTAAAATATCTTTGTTGCTTCCCTTGTGCAGGTACATGCCCAGAGTAAAAAGAATATGTAACACCTGAGGGTGGGATCAAAAAGTGAAATATTTTCGTGTGCTATGGCAAGTACATTTGCATCATTATTTTTAAGTGGTCTGTCAGTCTAGCTGTCTAATCTGCTACTGACATCACGGTCCTCATACCTCCCTCGGTCTTGCTGTATTTCTTTGCTATCATTATTTTTCCCAGGATCTGGCTCTAGTTTGGCAGAAGTTATCACAGTTACCTGTTTTCTGTGCATTACCTTACTGGTTTATTTCCAAAACTACAATGAGTCAATCATACGATTGCCTGTTTCCTACATGCTGGGGAAAAGCTCTAATTGCTTTCTGTCAATTGACCCAGGCATGGCTATTTCCTAAGTAATTTCTCTTCTCCAGCAGAATAATCTCCCACTGAGAATACTCCCTCCTTACTGTAGAAATATATATTTTGGTGGGTCATAATTAATAACAGTGATGTTATTAATCTCCACAGCATTTTGTAACCTTTCAAACACACAACAAAAAAAAAAAAAAAAAAGGAAAATCTCCCATAATTTATAATGTTAAGGAATGAAATTACAGCCCACTCCTTCCCTGAGGGGAAATAGGTTTCCTGCACAATTCTCAATTCTTTCCCACAATGAATAGAGCCTGTAGCAGTCTTTTAAAAGCAAAGCTAATTGTGGAGGAGTGGGAGGCGATACAGATGGCATTACTTTAATGTGTGCCTCATTGGTCTTGCACATGGAAAGTGAAGAATGCATTCAGGGGAATACTAGTGGTGATAGGTCCGTTTTGGGCAGGAGCTGACACGTCTGTTGTGAGCAGCACTGACGGATCACCCTCTTTTCTGATTCTGATTTGTGCTGACACGCAAACGTCCCTTTATCCGAATCAGTGCAAGGCATTGAGCACATCGAGCTATTGCTCTCCCACTGCTTGCATTGATAATTCATCTTCTGCAGTAAAATTTGACAAGCATAAAATTTTGAAAAGGTCAAGTTTGGGGTCTCCTGAGATTATTTTTGACCTTAGTTTTGACAGCATATGAAGGAAATCACTAGCTGTGTGCATTTTGCAAGTCCATTAAGCAGCTGAGGCCTGGCAAGTTGCTGTTGTTGGTAGGATTAGCGATAGCAACCTTTCCATAGCTAATGGGAGCCAGAGCTGACATTAGAGTCTGGCAAATACTGAAGGGCTTGCGTCACCACAGGGACAAAATAAATACATGCAGCACTTGATTGTGGACAAATAGGGGCTTTCCAAACTGGAAATCCTACATCTTTGAAACCACGACACCATATCCTGGCAGGGTCTGATCTCCGAGGTATCAGCATTTCAGGAGGAGACACTCAGGCTTTAAGGAGGTTTGTTGTTCTTCTTCATGGTGGCCTGAAATCTCTGAAGTCCTGGTCTAACCTGTGGTGTCTTATCCAGCTGGAACAGGAGAGTAATCCCTACTTCAAATACAACTTTGCAGGGTCAGATTGGAAGGTTTAAGGAAATATCCCACACCAACCTTTGCCATCTCCAAAGGCAACAGTAGGGACACAAATACTCCTCCAGGGAGTAAATCTGTGGGCTCACTCATTTGTACCAGCAATAAATTACAGCTGTGGTACTCCTACTAAAACTAACAGGTGTGGTCTGAGAGGAGCCAGCCTCAGTGATGAAGTTATTTATGTAGAAATTATGTCAGAATCCATTTTCCATGTCCACCAGAAGAAGAAAGTCCAGTTAATTGAAGCTTAGGTAAAATGTAAGAACTCTGTGTTAGGAAATTATCATGTCTGGGAGATTAACCACTCATAAATTAAATTTATAGCTGTGGACTGGTGTCCTCTTTCTCAGTTTTACCTTGTTGATGTTAGTCTTTACAAGATAGTTAGAGAAAGAAAAGGAGGAATGAATGTAGCAGGAATACTGTGAACTCGGTGTTAATAAAGGAGAGTTTGCTTTGAGGGCAAGAGGGAAGTTCAGCATAAAATTTATGAAGTGGCTTTTGATGATTTAGAGGCACTAATATAGACTTTGGCCAAATCAATAAAAGTATTATTCATTCACGCAACCTTACAGATTTTTAGTAGTGGTTTAGTTTGCTTTCATATGTTGATTTTACTAAATCTTTCTTTCAGGTAGCAGAGGAGTGTTCACTTTCTTTAAGATCATTCCTCTCTTTCAGGTTTTGATTTAGTCTATTTAGAAAGAAAGATAAATCCTTTGCAATGAAAAAGAGCACGATACAGGAAAAAACCAAGCTGAAGCCAGGGCTTGTGCAGGCCCATAGGCTGGTCCACATTTTTTGCCAGACTCAGAGATCTTCCAACCACATTCCCTTGCTGTCAGCAGTTCTGCCTGTGTGTCCCAGCTCTACCCATTCACCTGATCAGTCAGCAGTGCTGATTTCTCCTGTCTGCATACCTGGCTCCAGCTCAGCACTCCCAGGACAGGGAAATACCTCATCTGCCTCTTGGCACGGGCTCTTCAGCCCAGTTTTTTGATGGATATCTAGTAGCAACTCATTTCCCTGCTGTTGCAATAGTAGCAAAAGGTAATGAGGGAAGACAAGAAACTTCAGTCAAAGAGAACTGATTTCACTTCCAAAAGAAAAAAAAATTGATATTAGAAAAAGTAGTCTCAGTGCAATTCAGAAATTGTTGGAATTGCAGGCAATATGGTTGTTTTGTTCCCTACTCAATTTCTGTTTTGGCTATACAGTATGTCAGTTTATTTTTTATTTATAATTATTTTTAAACTCACAGCCAGCCAAGCTAGATGAGTTCATCCTTAGAAACAGGCTATCATTTATTATGAATTGTCTTTTGTGCCATGTAAACTGCCCCAGCCTCAGGCACTTGTGCCTTTTAGCACCTTGTAGCCCCCAGAGCATGGTGATAAACCTTTTATACCTTGAAAGTCATGTCCTTGTTCTACATTATCATAAAATCCTCCAGACTGAATCGACATTAAAGGTGGCTATGATAGGGATGGAGGGAGGGAAGGGTGGAGGGATGAAAGGAAGGAAGGAGCTTTCATAATAGCAAGAAATATGATGCAAAGAAGAGAACTCATTTAGGGAAGGAAAAGGAAAAAAAGAACAATGAAAGAATTAGTCTCTTAGGAGGTGAAATAAAACTTGAGTCTTGAGTTTTACTGTGACTATTTGAACCTTTGGAGGATTGTTTTCTCTAAGGGTGATCTTCTGGTGGTATCTACTTGTACAAGGAGCTTTGAAGTATATCTGAGGATTATGGGAGTGTTTAAGAGGATGGTTCAGAAAATGAGACATGACTTGAGCAGTGCTGGGTTTCAACGCAGCTGGCATCTTGAGATGTTAATTAGGTCCACTTGGAAATATTGTTGAGAATAGATAGTATTTTCTCTTAGAACCATGCCTTTGGCATGATGCTTGGGGAATCCTTCTAGTGCAGACGTTTTGGACGGATCTGGGGCTATTTGTAGCCACCTGTAGCCACCACTCTTCCATTTGCTGACATTTTCACTCACTTTACATAAAGCATGACAGCGGGAAAATACACCTGTGAGATTTCTGTCTGACTCGTGGGCATGTGGATGTGCACTGTGCCATAAAAAGTATGTCAGTGATGTTAAAATGTTGTAAGTACATGGCGCAGCATTTTAGCTCTGAGAGTTTAAAGCAATACAGCATCTGCTGGATGATTTCATTGTCACTAACAGCTGCCGATGACAGTGGGAGGTGGCAGAGGAAAGGCATCAGTCTGATTTACATGAATTCCACTTGCAAGTGTTCCTAACTCCTACCTGAAAGGCTTCCAAGCAGTTATTAGTGTTGGAGATAACATTATTTTCTCTTCTGTAAAGAGATCTGCATCTTGTCTGCAGCCCTTGAGCTGACAAAGGCAAAGTTTTAGAGAAGCCACAGTTGTCACTTTGCTTAAATTAATTGAATTGCTCTGGATCCTACATGACATTTGCCTCCTGGTCTCCTAGGCAAAAATCTCAGCACTCAGTTACCCTTGAGCTCAAAAGATCCTTTTCTCAGAGCTCAGTAAGAGCTCAGAAACAACCAGTTAGTTCTTTTATCTGTTAGAAATAATGTAAATTATTTCTATAATTGACATTTCTATATATTATATTGTCAATACCCTTGGGTTGGAATCACTGGCATTGGTCAATTTTTTAATATTAAAATGTGTTGGAAAAGGTAAGCCTATTTAGTCCAAATGTTTTGCAAAAACTATTAAGCGTTGCCACAGAGAAGCTAAACTTTATTTTAAATTTTTGCAAAAATTTCCTTTTTCACATTTTTTTCATGACATGCCAAAACTTCCTTTTAAAGGGGCTTCGAAAGGCATAAGAATTACACTGGAAGGAAAACAACTTGCAGTGGAAGAAAAGTGGAATCTTTTTCCTTTTTATGTAAAATAAAATATGAAAAAAATTGTCATTTTTCTTAGATATGAAATATATGAGTAAGTTCAGTAGTTGCTGATTCGCATTTTTCAGCCTACGAAATTATTGACATTGACTGAGTTTGGTATACCTGTACAGAGTAAGTGGTGTAAGATATAAAACTATATTTGTGAAATAGATGGATAGGGAGGCTGTTGTGCTGTTTCTTTGACTTATCACACACATAAGGAGTCTGTGTGTGTGTGTGTGTCTGTGCCAGTGCCAGACAGTAGGATCAAGGGCCGCACTAGAAATGGAAATCTTAGCTCTTTTTTAATCATAGGTCGCAAATCAATTTATCTCACACTAATCTTATAGATCTTTACAATTAAATTGGATCTTGCCTTCTCCGAAGCCATCTCCTCCTCTGACTGCTTTTGAGCTTCTAGTGAGGAAAAATTACACTGAGCTTGTGTCATCCTTAGCAAGATATTGTCTTGACATCAAATGCAGGGTCAAACAAGGGTAGGTGCCTAATTCCAAGAAGAAGAAGTAGCTTTTACAGGAAGCCTGTCTGGTGAGGTAAACATTCCCATCACTCCAGGTTCCTTCAGGGGAGTGCTAGCCAGCGTACATATGTTGTTATCCGTTCCAAGTGGTGCAAAGGCTAAAGGAAAAGCAAAGGCCCATAGGGCCTCTATGATGCACCTCAAACACACTGAAGGTCAGACAAATGTGTCAGTTTGGGAGCTGCATTTTTGAAACACTGAAAACCCCAAAACAATAAACAAAAAGTATTACAGGAAAGCAACATACTCTGTTCTGCAAAAAGAATATTTGATTTTTTTCTGAACTTGAAGCCAGCTAGTAACCTGAACATTTCAAATGGCATTCCTGAGAGAAAATTCCTAAAATATGAAGCACATTTTAAACTGTGTTAGGCATGGAAGAATTTCTACTGAATTGTGATGAATTCTCCATTCTTGAAAGCTGTGGAATTAAAAATTATCATTCTTCCACAAAGGACATGCTTGTCCAAACAGAAATAATTCACTCTTGAAAATCGTGTGATCTGTGTTGTGCTGTTGGCCAGACTCGACTGTCACAATGGCACTCTGGGATTATTTATGGATGTATCTGTGAGGCACTGCCCACAGCAGAATCGGCCACTCATTTTTGCTGAAGAACTTTTAGTGATGACTGGCTTTGTTTTAACATTTTTCTTCTCACTGTGCACCAAAACCAAACTCTAATTACCAGTTTGTGGGGGAAAAGCATAAAAACGTTCATCTTCCTTTCCTCGTGCAGATGGTTAGATGCAGCCTAGAAGAGTGGATGAGAGAGGCAGAAAGCTGTAGGCAAGGGCTGTCCCGGTCTGTTAGGTGTGACATCGTGTGATGGATGGCTCTTGATGCTCCCCGTGCTGGAAGCCTTGGCAGCTCCATCTGAGAGTCACAGCCACAAGCAAGAGCAGCACACACATCTTGTTCAGAGGATGAGGGAATACTTTTTGCTGCTGTTTCATCTTTGGGTAACTGCTTGTTTCTCTGTCCTCCAGATAAAGCAACTGTTGAAGGAAGCGAGAGAGAGGCTGCAAGCACAGCAAGGACTAGGAAAGGAAGTGCAGTGTTTAGCAGCTTCAAATTCTGTTCCTTGCACCAGCAACCAGTCGAAATGGTGCAAAATCCTTAGTGCTGCTCCTGCTCCCTCACCTGCTACAGTTTGAGGACAGCAGACATTATCCTTTTCTCTGCCCTGTCTGTGAGCAAAGAGGCACACTGCCCTTTTCATAAAATCATAGTCTGAGTTGCAAGGGACACGAGGATCACTGAGTCCAGCTCTTGGCTCTGCACTGGGCAACCCCAAACCCCGCACCTTTGCTGATCTATGAATGTTTATGTGGACTGCAGAGAAGTTTCTGGCTTTTAAGTTACTGCAAAGTGCACCCAGGATGGTCTAAAATTTGGCTTTTCACGTTGGAGATGAAATAGGTCCAGGAAATTCCTTTGTTCTTTCCTGCACCTCAAAATTTTGCCTCAGGAATGCTTGTAGTATTTTTGTTTGAGGAATGTTTGCAACGAAGGCATAACGTCTTTGTTAATGGTAATTTATGGTCTCTCATGACCAGAGCAATTAAACTGTTGCTGTTTAAGGTGAATATATATGGCAGGAATTTTTTTATGCATATCCAGCAAGAGCTTGAGGATGAACCCAGTGGAAAAATAAATACTGGCAATGTTCTGAAATCTCAAAGTGAAAAATGCCATGACTAAACCCATGATGATGCTGGTGTATATGTCTCCTTTAGTGGAAAAAAAGCATGACATATTCACTTTACATTATTATTGTCTCCCCAGATGGCCTTTCATAGGGAACTGGAAAATTTCCTTTTTCATGCAGTGATTGCAGTATTTCTGTTTTGTTTGTTTTCCAAACTTTCAGTGCTGTAGATAAATGCAAAAATTCACTGTCAGTATTCCATCTCTGAAATGCTGCATTGATAATTTAGTGACTACAGATATACATGCTTTTTTTCCCTCACCCACCTACAACTCTTTCCTCCCCCCAAAAAGGTGAATAATTTGAATTACCAAGAAATTAAAAATAGTATTTTTAAGAATCTGTTGAACAAACATATTTTTCAATGATTTGAACTAGACCTTAACTAAAGGAGTGGAGAAATAAAACAAGAAACTGTAAGAGAGAGAAAAAAATCTTAGCTATCCATCGTCTCTATCAGTCTAGCTTTTATTAGAACTCTTCTAATTTGAATTAATTTCTGCAATGACTTCAAATTTCTGATTTGATAAATTCTCCTAATTAGTCTTGGCACAATTACTCTACTCCCTGAGTGTGATCTTTACAAGGCATCAGGACATGCCATTACACTGAGAGTGCATGTGACAGAGTTAGAGGGATGTGTCACAACATCCAAAACGATGTCTGTCCCTCTGTCTTTGCAAATCGCCTCCTGAAACAGCTACACTGCAGCTCTGATGAGGAAAGACTGTAACAAGTCAAAGATGATTCTGAAATGTCATCCTTGTTGTATCCTGATGGAGTGGTACCCACTAATCCTTAGATTCTGCATGGAGAAAAAGTATTGCCTAAATTGATGGGGAACTGACTTAATTTAGATGTCATGCAAGGAAACCCTGGAGGTGAAGATTGATTTCAGTCACACTGTATGTTTTTACCTGATAATATTTAAAGAATTCCACCCTGTTATTTCCTGCATATCTCAAGGAAGTTGAAGTTCCCTGCAGCTCTACTGCGAGGCAAGAATGAATACAGTTCATTTGTCAAAGTGTCCTATTTTATAATAACCTGTGCAGTAGCCACAATTTCCAGATTTATTCTCCGGTGGGACAGTGAAAGCAGTTTTATTGCAGATAAATTGACACTGGAAACAAGCTCTCCCTTTCCCTTGCAGCGTTCCTGTGGGCAGCAACCCAGACAGGGCCGTGGGAGTCTTTGAAGGAAAGTTTTACTGCACAACAAATAAACATTCATAAACTATCAGATGCCACCAGAGAGCCTCCTGGAAATGTAAGCCACAAAACGAGACCCACAGTCAAACACTCACCCAAGGACCAGCCTGTGTCCACGTATAGGCACACGTACACAGTGTACAGGCACACATACACGATGTATAGGCACATCTACACAATATATAAGCACATGTACACATGCTCCCACACGTACGTAGGAGGAAGCAAAGGTTTTCCTGTTTCACTGTAACCATAAATGTATAAAAGCTTATTATTTCTCACCTTCAGAATTTAATATCCATGCAGGGAGGAGGAATTAGGCAAGTGTTAGACTTTATCATGTCAGTGTTAGGGGCAACTTGTTAATATTTAGAGAGCATTAAAAAGGAGGTTATAGCACTATATGGACTTGGCAATATCCTGAGGAGAGAGGGAAAGTGAGGAAGAGCTTAGAGAGCCCCTTCACAGTAGGTTCCTGTAATTTATGATCTCCAGGAATATAGAAGAAAAGTGGGAATGAGCTGGGACTTTTGGATGTCTTTCTTTTCCCCCGTGGCATGTGGCATCCTCAAGACAAGTGTATCTGTAATTATCTCACTTGCTTTAGCACCAGGGTTGTTTATCAGGAAAAAAGTGTTTCCCATCCTTCCTGCATTTAGTGGAATTAAGATACTCCTATTGGCTTTGTGACATTTAGCACACTCAATTTAAAAGAGATATTTTATTTTCTTTTCAAGTGCCTTCTCTGTTAGCTTCATACTTTTGAGACTATCTGCAGAGTAACAGCATGATGATTGTTTTCTAAAATCCTCTTGAAGTTTCATTAGATTTGGCTGGATCTCGTAATAAGCTCAGAGAAACTCTTTGAGACCCATGAGTATAAGTGCATTTATTTTGTTAAACTGTATTTTCCTTTCCTCTGTTGCCTAGGGCTAATATTTGTTTTGTGTGACACTCTGTAAATGTATTAAAAGACTGTGGACATAAATAGAGGGAGGTGACTGCATTTAATCAGTGACTGACTGCATGCAAAGAACAATATTTGATTTCTCCCTCATACCACCAGTAAGGGATAAAAGAAGGAGGTGGTGGTGGTTTCAATCTTTCTCATTAAAACCTGCAAAGGAATTACTGCCGACATCAGCCTCAGTGTTGACATAGTAGAGGAGTTGTTGCATAAGCAGCCCAGTGGAGCCCTTCTGTCATCTCTGTCTTGCACTGGGGCAGAAGATGGAGAGGTCTGAGATGGAGGAATTGTGGAGGGCAGCCTGAGGAGCTCACACTTACACAGTGCTTGGCATCAGAAACCCCAGCTTGCTTACAAGCCTTTCCTATGACATGCCTGTGTTTCCAAAGGAAAATAAATCATGTTTATAATCTCAGTTTATCAGTTTCCCTCCTGCAGGTGTAGAGAGAAAATGTAAGGCAAGGAAGAATCAGGCACCATGCCTGGGATCCAGAACATAAACCATTGAATCTAAGTTTTTATGCCTCTACATTCCAAGCTGGTAAGCTTGGAAAGATATAGAAAAAAATTATTTTTCCTCATAGTAGCTTGTTTGGGTTTTGTAATGAGAACAGGGTTGAGCACATAGGGACAGAATCAAGGACCTTTTCTGCTTCTCACACTGCCCCGCTAGTGAGGAGGCACAAGAAGGGGGGAAGGGTCACAGTGGGGACAACTGACCATATTCCATGCCAAATCATCATTGTTCAGCAATTAAAACTGGGGGGAAAGGGGGGAAGGGGGCATTCAGAGTGATGGTGTTTGTCTTCCCTAATTACTTCGGTGTGAAGGAGCCCTGGACATGGCTAAACACCTGCCTGCAGATGGGAAGTAGTGGATGAAGTCCTTAACTTGCTTTGCTTACGTGTGCAACTTTTGCTTTATCAAGTGAACTCTCTTCATCTCAGCCCACAAACTTTTTCATTTTTACCCCTCTAATTTTGTCCCTATCCCACTTGGGGTGTGGAGAAGCAGCTGTGTGGAGCTGAGCTATCCACAAGGGTTAACAGGCAGCAGTCCTTTCTGGTGCCCCAGTGTAGGGCATGACCCACAGTCCATGCACCCCTGCCAGTAAAATGTCTTTTTGGGCTTAATGTTTTTGTCCTGAAGCAGAATTTGTTTACAGCAGTTCAAAAAGGGCACAAAAAGTACCTTTCAGTACATGGCAGTAATTACATCTACTTAATATAGACTTAGGTGCAAGTTCAGTCTAAACCAGAGGTAAGCAACTCCTGTTTTTCCTGGAAATGAGTTCTTGTTCTTTGTGCTGGAGGAAACTGAAAGTTGAAGCCTTCTCTGCCCTTACACTGAATTAACTGGGGATCTCAGCCATGATGATGTAAATGCATGTTCTATGAAGGCAATATATGTACCATGGTGATTCTCTATCAGTTCATTAATCAGTAAAGAACTGACTTCTCATGCAAAACTGAGCTTCTAAAATTTTCATGATTGCTTAATGGAAGAGACCAAAGAAAACCCAGCCAAAGCCTGTGGGCTATTTGGAGTTTGGATATGACTAATTTTTCATTCACAATTAATGCAGTGATGCACTCTGCATGAAGAGCAAAATCACGTGTTGTCCCTGAAATCGTTTTTAGATGACTTGGAGACACACAGTTTTGTTCTTTGGTTGTGTAAACTTAGGACAATAAAGCCCCAAGGGATCCTAGAGGGGACATGGCTTTGATACTTTGTGCTAACTTATTCCAAGTGAAATGTCATAGCTGTTGATTAGAAGCATTCATTAAGTTAGCAAGTTGTTTTAAAAAGTTTGTGCTATTTCTTTCTGTGTTTTCCTTTTATTTAAAAATTCAAAGCCTCACTAAATCAGAATAGAGAACATTAATGATTTGTAAATATATAGGAATAAATGTTATTTGAGATATATCTTCCAGAACAGAGTAATTTTTGTGTTTTTTTTTTTTTTTTTGCAGGATACTGCAGATTTGCCAAGATGGCACATCAGACTGAAGGGACTTTGGGTCAAAGAGCTCGCATGCATTAGTAAAGCTGTCAATCAATGCCAAACCTTTTGGTAAGTCCAAGTGTAAGACCTTCTATGGGACCATGTAGGAATTAGTATGTGGAAATCACTATGGATGGAACAAGATAAAAATTGTGATAGTAATTTTGCATAAATGAGAAAAAATAGAGGCCAATTATGCCAGAATAATTTATTATATTAGGGAGTTAGATAACTGGGACACTTTATGGACACAGATCAGAAGAGTTAAGTCTGTTCAAAAAGCACCTGATCAACATTTTATAACTACCTCGATTAAAATAAAAGATTATTCTGATCTGTTACCACCTTAAATACGGTATTTATTGATGTAAGTGTATGCAAAGAATAAAAATAAAAGAAAGACCACCGTGAAGAAGATGCTGTTCTTCTATTAATCCCATGCTCATGGACAGATTCTCATCTTTTAATACCTTAAAAATACCTCAGTGACTCTAGCTCAAGAATTTAGGTCACTTGGGTAAGGTTTCTGCCTTAGTAAATTAAATTCTTTAGAAATAATCTTTACATTTACTTTGTATAATCTTTCATATCTCATCCAGTTTTCAGTGTAATTGTTGGCTGCGGACCCTTTATATCTCTGTGAGACAGGATATGTATGAGATACTATTTACTTATTTAGTCATTGCATTGCAGTTTCAAACAAAAATTCTTTTTATCTCTTACAGTTGCTCGGAGTGGGTTGCTTGAACTCTCTTGGTTCTCAGCTAATGTCAACATGTGGGAGAAACAGAACCTGTCTGGGTCATGTTCCTTTTCTCTCCAAACTTAATTGCTGCATGTGCAAGGAATGTGCAGCACTGCCAAATGGATAACCCCATGGAGACAGACATTACAGCTTGCTGTGGGGTGCTTGTGCATGGGATGAAGCAAATTCCAGAGCAGCAGGGACCTGAACATCTTTGAGCACAATCTATCTCATTTTACTGAGTATCTCACAGAGTTCTGGCCTTTAATCCAGTGCAGAATGAAAACAAGGTATTTTCTAAAAATGTAATTCCTGTTTGATATTAATCTAGTCCCACATATTCTGCTGATCAGGAGAGCATTGCTGGAGGAAATGAGCTACCTCAAGGCTACATTCCTTAGCTCAGTCTGCCCAATAATTTATGTAGTGCTTAGAAAGTGCAGCCAGGCATTACTTTAAATGGAGGGAGACCTGTATTTGTATTCCTACTTAAAATCCATCACATTTCTCCCTAAGCCGCCACCTGTTTTCTGTGAAAGCTTGGAACGAGTCTGAAGTATACAGGGGTTCATTGCTTCGACTCAGCTGGAGTGCTGCTCTCCACAGACACCACAACAACTGCAAACTGCGAAGCCAGTAGCTGCATGAGAGTCTTTCCACTGCCCTGTTGCCACCTCACCTTTCACAACGTTGCCAGTATTTTACCCATGTTTTATATTCAGCCTGGCTCGTACACTGTTCATTTTCTGCTGCATCATCAATACCAGTTTTGGGGTTTGTTTGTAAAGGAGTCCAAAAGGAGTACCTCAGTAAAAAAGGAAAAAAAAAAAATTCTCATTTTATATTTTTATCTGTTTTTAGGAGCTGAAAATTGAGGAAAAGAGGGATGTTAAACTTGAGTGGTACACACATTTTGCTTTTTGCCAGAATAATCTTGATGCTAGCCTTTGAAGATTTACTTCCTTTGGGGATTGTCTGTTCCCCCTTCCTTGGGAGCCTGGATCAGAGCTGTTTGCCCTTGAAGGCTGCTTCTGGTTAAGAAGAGCTGTCCTCCCACGCTCTCGATAACTGCTCCTGGTGAGGACGAGTGAATTAAAAAACCAAAAGCACTGTGAGTGTCAGAAATCTAATTTTCCTTGTGTTATTTTAATGAGGTTACAGCTTATGGTAATCAAGAAATTCCCCACTTTGGGAAAGAAAAGGGGTTGATGCTAATCTGCTGTGATGCTGATTGTTTTCCTATCGTGAAATGATGTTGTGCCTGTGTAGCAGCAGCCTCAGCCTGTGGCCCCTCCCTTCTGGGCCTGGGGGTACGGAGTTGGGGTTGTGGAATGGGTGATAGAGAGCCACTCCTGTTTGATACCAGCTGCCTAGGTGTCTTTTGCAGGCATTTTATCAGAGTCCTTCCCTTTGACTGCCCCCTCAGGGAAGGTACAGCTCTCTGTGTTTTCTTTTTGCTCGCGCAGTGGATTGTGAGACCAAGAACATATTACCCCTTGCAAATAAGTGATTACATTTAAGGAGAATCTTCCTGTTGAAATATAACCTTATGGGTATGTTAGCTCTCTCCCTTAAATATTGCTTTCATAAAAGCTGTCTGTTTTCCCTAGGAATTTTATTTGCATATATTAAGAAACTTGTAAAACTGAGAGATTGGTCTTTCACTACAATTAAAGGGTAAGAGTGTTGAGCAGGTTTGGATAGAAGCATTTTAATTGTGGGATTTTAAAAAAGTTCCCAAAAATCATCACTTTAAAATTTGAACTCTAAAACTAACCAGGAATGTATTTCAGTGAAAAGTATAACTGTTTTACCAATAGAGATTGGGGTAGCTTGGATTAACCTGTAATCACAACCCTTGCATCTATTGAAAGCACCACCTTGTTTACTCACAGTGTCTTTTTCCAATCAGAGCCTGCTCCTTCAGGCCGTGCTCTGTTGGCCCTAAAAGTCTATTGGCTTAGGGGAGATGAACAAAAGGCAGAGGTGGAAACACAGCTTGTTGCTTGTTGGCAAAAATGAACTTTGCAGAAGGCCGCATTTCCAAGAAAAGCTTTTTGGGTGTCTACAAGCAAAAAAAACCCCAACACTGAAAGTTACTGTCTTCTGAAATGGCGGGATAATTCAGGAGTCAACAGCACAGTAAATGGTCCAGTGATTGCTCTCTGAGAGATGGAGTTTGCTTCTTTGGAAAAAATGTGGTGTGAATAATTCTCCTGTGAATCCAGAGAAAAATAGGAAAAAGAGACTCTGATGAGAGAAGTCCTTCAAGCTGACAAATTACAAGTGTTCTACTTTATCACAGAAACACAGAATATTCTGTGTTGAAGAGGACCCATAAGGTTCATCAAGTCTGACTCTGCAGTGAATGGCTCATCCAGGGATCCAGCCTTGGTGTTGTTAGCACCATGCTCTGACCAACTGTGCCAATATGATTCATTAGTAAAAAGAAAAACTCCACAAACTTGCATGTGTAAGGTGCAGTCCTACAAGACTGCTTGTGTACATCTTTGAAAAGATGCACCTTATAGAGAGGAAATTGTGAACAGAATTTCATAAAGTACAAGCCAAACAGAAGAGACTCCTTTGTACACCCGTTACCTGGGATAGTGTTACTTCACTGCTTCCTAACATTTTTCTGGGAAAGTTGCTCTATTTTAGGAGGCTGGAACAAGTACTGAAACAAACAGCACAAGTTGGATAGTCATTAAAAAAAATCCACACCAAACCTTAAATGCTACCGTATGTCTGAGAAAAATACGAACATGGCTGTCAGGTGATTTGGGGCATGCAACAGCTGAAAAATGCCTAGAAATTACCTAGAAGAATTGTACAGGACCTAGTTAAGCTGTGCTGTGTGCCTGTAGGCACATATTCTTTCTCTGTCCCTCTTTCCCTTTGCCTGAGGCACAGTAGTTATATCTGTATTTTGGGAAAACATAGGCAGGCCTGCCTTCCAGTCATATAAAATCTCCTGCCTGGACTGCTTTTTGTTTCTCGTCACAGGGAGAGGGAGAAGGCTGTGACTGCTTTCAAAACTGACTGTCTGTGTGAGGAACTGAAGCTGCAGGAGGGATGAATGGTGCTAAAGCCAAGTTCCAGAGCAAGAGAGGACTGTAGAAGACGTGGGATGCTCCACATTTCTCAGAGGCCTGGTTTTCCTGAATGCAAGAGATAGCTGGTAGGTGATTAAGAACTAGAAATCTTTTCACAGCAATTTTTGGAGTTGCCTTTCGATATGCAAGTAAAGGCAAATCTCCCAGAGTTTCCTGTTGTCATCCTCTTTGTCCTGATCCCTTTCCCTTTCCTCAGTTCCCTCAGCCACATCAGCTGTGGAGACCTTGTCTCCAGCTGGAAGGATGAGATGTGTGGGAACTTTCCAAAGCTGCACATTGATGACAGCGTAGGGGGCTCAGTTGAACAGCTGCCACCTTTTATTTAATACAGCTAAATGCAAGGTTGTTCATCTAGGAATGAAAATTGTAGGCCTTAATTTTATAAGATGAAGGCTGTGTTTATAAATCATGATTGAGATAAAGGACTGAAGGATCAGGGTGAAGAATCTTTGCAACATGAGCTCTAAGGATGGTGTAGTAGCAGGAGAGGTTAAGCAGTTCTTGATTGAGTGAATAAAGATCAATCACAAGCAGAGCTGCTGTTACCACCATAGGTAGCAAAACTATATACAGCTTTTAGAAGTAAACCAAGATTATCTGAAAAACAGGAATTGTGTTTTGCAGGGTGTTTCAAGGCATTGTTTTTAGCCCCACAAACCAAAATTGTCTGATATTTGTTGGGTGAAAGCTAGAGAACACAAAGGCATTCAAAGCAGCCTGTGGCAAGTAGTGGTTGCACTCCCCTGGGACATCGTGGACTTAAATTCGGTGGCTGGAGGGAGTGTTCCAAGGGGTGCCTTGGAGCCTGGGTACATCTTGGCACCTGGTGCATTCGAGTCCTCTTGATGGTCCCCAGCCACAGCCATGGCAGAGCTCCCCTCCTGTGGGAGTGCTGCGGCAGGGCCTGGACCTGTTTGTCCCTCTGGAGAGTCCCTCAGGACACCCGAGATGGTGGTCTTCCCACCGGGTTTGTGGGTGTCTGCTTTGCTGGATTTGGATCAGGAATTCGAACCCAAGATATTCATGCCAGGAGCAGTGCCAGGAGAACACTTGTGCAATGCACGATGAGCTACAATTTCCTCAGTTTAGCTCCGCTGAGCTTCAGTGAGTTACAAAAAGTGCAGTAACTCCAACTGGAGACAGTCAATGTAGAGCACTGCTGGTTTAGTGATTAGGTCAATCCCTTGGATTACCAGAGTTAAAGATTTGAGATCCCTGCACTGAACTTAGATGACTTGTACATGTATCAGCCACATTCCTCTAAAATATTTACATTGTTGGTCTAATTCTGAGACAGTTCGGCAATTTCCTGTAAATCCACGTGTTTTCATGGAAAGCTTTGTTTTACATTGAGAAAGGTGTTTCAAATAAAACAGTGTTCACAATCAGCTCTATTTCATATTTTTAAAAGCACATTGACAAACTGAGAAGTCTAGAAAAGAGCTACAAGGGATACTGGAGTCCTGGGAAGTCTTTTTTACTGTAAAATGTCTTTTTCGTTTATCTTTAAAAGTAAATGGTGCCTGTTTGCAGTAGATAAGTGCCTATGAGAGGAGCAGATTTACTAGAAGACAACATTTCAACCTTCTGAAAGTATAAAAATCTGCAGATGGCTCTTATGGCTGGAAGCTGAAGCTACTCAAATTCAGAACAGAAATCAATGGCAAATGTTTAAGATAAGAATAATCAATCACTGAGGCATATCTAAGAGAAATGGATTATACCTGCCAGGAAATGCTGTCACTAAACCAGGATTATTTTTAAAATGTCTCAAGATGCAGCAGAAAGTTTTTCTATAAAACAAGTTTTAATTCAAGTGGAATTTCTGAACTTGCAGTAGGAATCTCTTGATGGTGACTCATGGTATCTCTTCTGCAGAAGGTCAGAGTAGATGACTGTATTGAAGTTAAGGTTTTGCAATTATTTTCAGCCTCACTAGTTAATCTAAAATTAATGATAATAAAAAATATTAGGTCAAACAAAATGTTTTAACGTTCTGTTAAAATATACATAAATGAAACAAGACTTGTTTTACTATTCCTTTCCTTAATTTTTCCACCTACTAAACTATAATGTAGGCCATTTTTCAAAGATATTCCTTTTTTTCTTACATTTTCCTGAAAATATTTCAATTATTCATTCTAAGATTTTGACTTTCTTTTTTTCTCTAAGTATAAATTTTGAGAAACACTTGACAAATAGCTTCGGTTGACTCAAATATGTATTTCTTAAATCCCAGCATTAAAATAATCTATGCCTTATCATCTGAGCTCAAATGTTAGGATTTTGAGAAAAGAATCTGAACTCACTCTCTGGTACTTTTCCCCATTCTGAAGGGCATAAAAGCCCTGGGATTACCTGTCACTTTTTTCCTTGAGGTTTTGTTAAGTAGCAGTCTTAGTTCTAGAGAAATGATAGAAAAAATTGTAGATTCTTGTTTATATGGATGTTCACTAGTTATGCTTAATAAAGAGTAGCAAATTGCCACGATAAAAGCAGATAAGTAGCTGATGAAGGCTAATTAGTATCAGATCACCTCATTGCTGAATAGGGTTATAGCTGGCTGAAAGCGAACACAAATGCTGAATTTCACCAGTATTAGTGATAATTTTGGCACAGAAAAGAGATTATTCTGCCTAATTTCACTCTTTTTCTAGTGAAAACTTTATAACTGTATTTTATGAAACAGTTCCCTGTACCCATGAATCTTTCCACAGAGATGAAAGACAAAGGTTCTGAGAAGATTTTAACCATAAATATTTGATTATTTTTTCTCAAAATATCCTTTTCTTTGTTTCCTACTAACGTAGGAATGTTAGTGCCATAGATGAGGGAAGCTCCCAGGGATGTGTAGAAGTGGTGCACCTAAAAACACAGAGATGGCATTCTGGAGTGGCATCCCTCGTGCTTTCTTACTGTGTAGTGAATCCAACACACATGTAAAAATACAGTCCTTTGAACATTTCTTCATTTAGTGTAAAATGAAAAGCTTGCAAACGGATTAAGTTTCAAAGAAGGTTCAGTACGTGCTTTGGACTGTCTGAGTGTCTGTCTGAATCCATTTATTTCTAAAAGAAATAGTGACATCTAAAAAATGTCTCAGCTGGATGACTGTAGTAATCACCTCATCTCATTATTTTCAAAAATTTGTATGTTGTGACTTCAGAAGAGAAAAAGGGTTCAGAATCCATCTTCATTTGTGTTGGTATCTCATTTCAGATAGTCCTAAAAATGAACAGGTTTCCAATAACCCCTGAGACTCAGTTTCAAGGAAGATTCCTGCCTACAAGGAAATGAGTTCATGTTCAAAGGCGGACTCTTGCACAGTGAGAGCATCACCACTGGGATCTCCAGGAGCTCAGAAGCCTGTGGCCCTAAGCACAAGGCAAAGGGCTGCTGCTAGGTCTTTCCTGAAGGTGAAAGCTGAGAGATGGAAGGAGAGGAAAGAGGAAGGGCAGGGCTGGGGAGGGTTGGGTGAGACCAAGAGCTCAATTTTTATTCAAGAAACACTGCTGAGCCATGAAACCCGAGCTGATTCATCATCTCAGCTCCCAGACCTACTTCTGTGTAATGCTAATTACCCTACCTTTGTTTTTGGTCAGCTGTTGAATCAGGTTACAGAACTGCATATGTGTCCTGGTTTCACCCAGGACAGAGTTAGAGTTAATTTCTTCTTGTTACAGTTCTGTGTTTTGGATTCTGAATGTGAATGGTGTTGATAATACACTGATGTTTTGGTTTTTTTGCTAAGCTGTGTTTATACTACATTAAGGACTTTTTTTCCCCATTGTCTCATGCTCTGCCTTTGTGGAGGTGCACAAAAGAAACTGGGAGGGAGCACAGCTGGGACAGGTGACCTGAAGTGAGCAGAGGGATATTCCCCACCCCAGAATGTCATGCCCAGTATATAAACTGAGGGGAACTATCCAGAAGGGTGGCTGATCTGGGCTGGAGAAGAGGGATCTTGCATCAGTCAGCAAAGGATGAGCAACCGTATTGTGTAATTCCAGAGCTGGAGAGAAGAAACCCATTTGGATCCTGATTTGAAGAGCCTGAAGCATTGGACAAGTGGCAGAGCATCAGAGGTGACAGCCTGGGGTCCCCAGCGGGAAGAGCTGCCTGTGAAGCTCCTCCATGGGAATGATTTATCACTGCAATGCATTTCTCTCTGATTAAGCAGCAGGCAACAATGGTCTTCAGCTGCAAATGCATTCGTAAGGATGAGTGTGTCATGGGGAGTATTCTGCCTTCCCACAGCACTGAAGGAAAGGGAAATTTTATTTCTAGGCTACTGCTGTAATTATTCTGTTGTGTTTGAATTACTCCCAGTGTATGTCATGAATAGGAATTGACCTTATAGATGTCTCCAGATGCAGAGCTTCCAAACATCCGTCTGAAGGGAAGTCTATTTTGTACGTACAGGTACAATTTTTTCCCAGCTTGGTGCCAGTTTCTCAGACTTAAAGCAATGCTTTAGTGGCCTAGGAATGGTTGTCTACCACTAGAGAACCTGGGTTCATATCTGTCTGTCATGTCCAAGAGGGCTGAAACATCCATCTTCCATTTAAATCCATAAGAGCAACAGATTCATCAATCTCTTCTTTTTAACATGCTTAGCAGGGTGACCACCTAACCTCCTGTTTAGAGCACTGGAAGAAAAAGGGGGAAAGTCAGTGCTGATCGTTGTCCCAGGTAATATCTGAGGCACCCACAGGCATCTTCTGCCACAGATGAGTATCCTAACAGCAGGTATCCAGCAGGTAAGGAGTAATTCTTTTGTTCCACTCTTGCAGTTCTTGAAAAGTAGGAAAAGTTCAGCCAGGAGATATGAGGAGGCATTGCTGACAGCCCCTGCTGACAGCAGGACCAGGCGAAGAACTGGGAAAAAAGTGAAAATTCATGGATAAGAACAGCTTAATAATTGGAACAAAGTAAAATATAATACAAATAATACTAGTGATAACAATGCTAGTAACTGTACTGAAAAGGAGAGAGCGGGAAATAAAACCCTAGAAAGAAAAGTACTGCACAGTGCAAGCATTCGCCACCTGATTCTGGGCCTGTCCCTGAGCAGTGATGGGCCACCCCTGGCCAATTTGCCCCTAGTTTATATACTGAACAGTATCTGCTATGGTATGGAATATCCCTTTGCTTATTTCAGGTCAGCTCTCCTGGATATGCTGCTTGTGCACCTGCTTTCTGCTAAGTCCTTGAGTTTAGGTAAACACTACTTAGCAACAACTTAAACATCAGTGTATTCATAACCTTATTCTCGTACTAAATCCCAAACACAGCACTGTACCAGCTACTAAGGAGAAAATTAACTCTGTCCTGCTTGAAACCAGGACAGACAGGCAGAAGAATATTCATGAGTTTTTGAATCCCAGCAGATCTTGTGGGTGAACAGAGACCCTCCATGGTCAGCACTCCGCAGGCAGAGGCAGCTCTAGCAATGCAGCTACAAGTATTTAGGTACATGTAGGTAAAACATTTAGGATGTTTTACCAGCTCTCTACTTAGTCCTCTACCTCTGCTCCTGTCACTGCACAGGGAGTCTTGCAAAATTAGAGTCTATCCTCAGCTACCACGTAAGTTGATCTGAGCTCATTTAAGTATTTTTCTCTGACATTTTGCATGGCTGTTTCTGTGTCCTTATGGCTAAGAGCTTGGATGTGTGAGGAATGTTTTGATGAAACTTTTGGACTATTTGTTTCTTATGTCAGAAGAGGCAGGCACAGGGGAAATGACACCTGTTAGGTGTTGCTGAATTCTGCTGAAGATGTTTGCTCACTTTTTCTCCTTGCTGTGGTCTAGTGACTTGAAGTCAATCACCTTTCCCTTTGTTCACTACAATCTCAGTATGAGAAATGTCATAAAGCCAGGATGGAATTTGCTTTACACTACAGAACATAGCTGAGACTACTTAAAATGACTTGTATATTATTAGGAAAAACAACTAGGAAAAAAAATCTTGTCTTTCTTTTTTCTGAACATAGAAGTTAAATCTGTCTAACTCTTTTTTGCACCAGTTAATTTTCTCTGTGTTTGCTGCCATTGCCTTTTTCACATACACTAACAGCAAGTTGTTAAACTAAGCACTGAAAATGGGATACCTCACTCAAGTTTCGTCATATTTCCCTTGGAAAGTGCCCGATATTTTGGGGCTTTTTGACCAGCAAATATAAGGATTTCCTCCTTACTGGGAGCCAGCTGCACATAATTTTTTCTGTGCTTTGTTCTCCATACTCCTTTCAAGCTGTTCTAATTTCCTCTCTTACTCCTGGGGACCAGAGTGGTCAATCCAAGTAGCTGAACACGGAGGGGCCCGGGGAGCTGGGGTCTCTGTGCAGCACTGCCACTCCTCACCAGGCAGTGCCCACGAGCAGCCCCAACCCCTCTGAAAACCCCTGATTGAGACACAGAGGCGTCCAACACCTAATGGCTTTGTGTGGGAGTTTCCAGTTAAACATCCTGAGAGTGTAATAACTTTTGCAGTTCATGGCACCTCTTGGAGCCCTTCTGGTTATTTAATTGATTCCAGGCTGGTGCTAAGAAAAATGCAGCTTGTGGGTGCTTGAGGTGTTTATTACCCATTAATAAGCAGGTGGGAGGACAGCTGTGTTGTGCTGATCAATACACAGAGCTGTGCTCCTGGAACGGGGGTACGGGGAATTTGGCACCCAGGCTGTGCAGGGAGAGGAGTTCCCTGCCTGCCTACAAAGGCACTCCTTGCCCTTGCTCAGCTGGCCTAAACTCCTGCAAGGGTCGGTCACTCCCAAGTGTCTCGAGAGGTGTGTTTGTACCAGGCACGGAAGACAGGCTGTGTGCTGATGCTGAACCACCTCCTCCCAGCTGAGGAACTGAACAGGACAGCAAACACCCCCTCACAGACTGCAAAAATGTGCTGCTTTTCAGTGTTTTTCTGAGGTTTAAAATAGAAGACTTTTCTTTTGCTCTGCTCAAACCACACTCACTGCTCATTTAGATTGAACACACATTTTAAATATTGAAATAAGTATTTGTACTGAGGAGATAGTAGTTATTTATACTTTGGCTTCTGTGTCTGCTTTTGTGATGTCTAGTATGTCAACATCCTGGCCTCCAGGTTTTCCAGTTTTTTTGTATATATTCTCATGAGGCAGACACACAAATATTAGGGAGGTTGAAATATAGTTTTCCAGCTCATGGAAAACTAAGAAATTATTATTTTGTTTTTTTAGGCTTGGAACAAAAACTTGTTTCTACAACATTCTATGAAACAAGAAGTCCTGAAAACTGTGTTCAATATTTTATGTTGTATGGTGCATGAATTTCACTGATTTATTACAACATCATTTAGAAATACATACAATTATAAAGGAATAAATGATGGAATTGTGCTAAATGAAATTTTCAATTTGCTGAATTTTTAATTTCTAGTTTGGAATTGCATTTCTGATGCTTATTTCACTACAGGTATACTATACCCCTCCCTCCACTAGCCTCTTTTACTCTAGAATAAGTTAGTGACAAATTTGTGGGTGAGATGTAGTCACAAATGGTTACTGGACTTGCATTTGCTCTGAGTTGAAGGTTAATTTTGAATTTGTTTCAGATAAGCTATGGACCTGATGAAAAACAGCAGAAATTAAAGATAAAACTCATAACACTCCTTCCCTGAATTCTATGTTTCATTTAGGTTCTTCCTTTAAGTGCTTTGCTTTGGGGCAGCAGTATCCGCCACCATTAACATATTTTGTCATCAACAGATTGTGATCACTTCGAGCCATGGAGAAACTAGAGGTGGTTTCAAGGCAGTGACCTAGAGACGAGGGGTACTTTATCTCATTAGAAGGTAATCAGCACTGTCTGGGCCCCTGAGGAATTACTGTTTTGTGATTAGGTCCATAACCTAATAGAAAGAAAGCCCTTTGGAGGAGGTTTCTTGGAAAAACAGGCAAAAAGACAATACAGCAGGAGATAAGCTGTGCAACGGAAATTGCTTTAAACCAGAGTCCCAAGGCTTCTCCTGGCAAATTAACATCCAAGGGTGCACTTTTTTATTCAGTATATTTATTGCTTGTTCATCACAGTCACAACCTGTGTCCAGCATAACAGGAAGAGCAGCAACTTGTATGGAATTGAATCCAAATCTGTTATTTTATTTGTCCCTTCTGTACAAAGTGCAAACTTAGAGAGGGAGGGGAGGATGGAAATGGAAAAAGTGTATGTAAACTACTGCTTGTCCCTTCCTTGCCCTCTGGGTGATTGTCATATTAGGCCTTTGCAATCAGGTTCACAGTTCCCCTTGTAAGGCTCCTCTCACTTCAGGTTAGTATTCGTGTGGGGGATGTTATTGTGAAGTGGCTTTCCTGGCACCTTCGGTGGGATACATGCTAATAGGGAGTGCTGGAGAGGGGGAAAACGTGATGAGGATGTCAGACCCCATTAACAGAGCAGTCCTGCTCTGCCCTTTCCAGCTTGCACTGCACCAGGACGGAGCTCTTTGCCTTATTTCTTTGTTCATTTCTCTTGAAGGACCTTTGTGAGGGATGAGATGAGCAGGTCCGTGCCAGCCACGACCACTGCACCCAGAGTAAGGAAAGAAGACTGCTCTGTGCCCTCAGGAAACTTATCTCAAATGTGGCTTCACTGCACTCAAGGACATGCAAAGCTGGATATCACAGTCACTGCAGTAAGAACCAAATGTTGTCGAGAACAAGACATTCCTGAATACAGAGCAAAGGCATAAGAACCAATCAGATTTATTTTCTTCCCATACAGTTTGCAGCTTTGCATAATGGATTTCTCTTCTTTTCTCTCCTCTCTGCTTGTCTCATTTTTCCCCAGCATAACACCAGTTATTATAATTGTGGTTACAGCTGCATCTACAAAACTTATGAAACCCTTGAGCTGTGCACACGTGGACTGAGAAGCATCTTGTCTAACAGTAGCTGCTCAAAAGAGGGTCATCTGAGCCTGTCCCCTGGCTCTCCCTATCATCAGGCAGAAAAAACTGTATCCAAAGATGCCTTTGACCCATTTCAATAAGGTTCCTGTTCCAGGGAAAATTATGTTTCTACATTGCCCCTAGGTAGGAAAGTAGGAAGGTGTCCTACTTTTGACAGATGAAGCGTGACATGCCTCATCTTCATGTGTTGCTGTGGATTCACAGTTCTTTGCAAACACCATTGGCTCTCCCTTTTCAGCCCTTTCCACTCTGAACTGTCTGCCAAGGGATTAACATATATTTTAGCATGTATTTTTTAAAGTATATATTCCTGCCCTTTAGTCCTCTTTGCAGGGTCCCAAGCATTAGAGTAACGCCTCTATAAGTGTTCATAAAAACACAATCATGCTGATTGTATGCTCTGGATTATGATACAAGCATGCCCAGAACAAAAATTGTGGTCATTCCTGTTCTCTGTGAAATGTTTTGGAAATCTGCCTGTGCTTGTTCTAGCCTGGTGCACGTCTCTGGTGGGCCTCTGCTCAAGGCTGTGCATAAACCATGCAACTTATACCCCTTTTCTTTTTTCCCTAGAGCATTTTAAAACCAGGAATTCCTTTGAAATCGTGGATTCACAGAGTAAGCTGAGTTGGAAGGGACCCTCAAGGATCATTGGGTCCAACTCCTGACCCTGCACAGGACCATCCCCTAGAGTCACACACTGTGCCCAAGAGAATTATTCTTGAGCTTCTTGAGCTCTGTTAGGCTTGGGGCTGTGACCATTCCCTGGGGAACCTGTTCCAGTGCCCAACCACCCTCTGGATGAAGAATATTTCCCTGATATCCAACCTAAACCTCCTCTGACACAACTTCAGCCCATTCCCTTGGGTCCTGTCACTGTCACCATACAGCAGAGATCAGTGTCTGCCCCTCCTCTTCCCCTTACGAGGAAGTTGTAACTGCAATGAAGTCTCCCCTCAGTCTCCTCTTGCTTTGCCCACACCCCCCAAAAAAATTAACAATTCAGCATTTTATAGCAGGAAAAAAGTTTCACTAGAAAGTTCCCAAATGAGTCCATCATTTCGTAGTTGTCTAGTTCATGTCTTCTCATCATGATGTAAAAGCCACTGAACAAGAAGATGTCAACTGTCCCTTTTATAAAATTATGGTGACTTTTTTCCATGCAAGGAAATTACATTCCATGTTGTGGAAAATATGCTAATTAAAACACTTGGAAACTTTTTATTTATTTATTTTTCATTTTAGAAAGACAGCATAACAAAATCTGAGATTTGATGTCCATATTTGATATGACTTGTTTACATTTTCTGTGAAACATCCAGAACATCGACGGTTTTAGCAACTAAGCCTGTATACACTGAATTCTGCTCTCAGCTCTTGGCTACTGGCAGGAATACTGAAACCTAACCTTTGTGTTGAAAGACATGCAATATTGGCAGTAACCAATCGTACCCAAAATGACAGCCTGGCCAGACAACCCGGGAGTATCTTAATTTGTGCCAAGGAGTGTGACTTTTACAGAGTTCTTGCTCCTTTGAGCTACTGGCACTTCTTAGTCTTCCCATCTAGAATGGGAGCTAAGCTAGATCTTCTGTGCTGGAAGGATTTAACTGCTTTGACCTTAACTCCCTATTCTTTTATTAGGCTGCATTTTAGTAGGATGAATTTTGCAAAACCACAGATCCACTGTGTCTGTAGTTCTAGAAAATTATTTGGTGCAGCTGCCATCGGCAATGCTTCCATTTAGGAATATTGCTCCTGTGCCATATAGATTCAATCACCTCTGCTCAGCCCTGTTTATAAGTATTTTTCAACTGCAGGCAAAATGATAGTAGTGATTATGGGGAGAGTCAGGGAAAACCTTTGGTCCCTAAACTAAATGAATTAACTCCAATTTTTTGAGGTATTCCTTCTTATCTCTTCCCTCCTACACTGCTTCACATTTTTAAAGCCAAAGGCTTTGATTTCGTAGTGATTAATTTAGCACCTTTAGCAAGCTGTTAATGAGAGAGAAACCTGGAGAGGTAGATGAGACTTGTCAGAGACAGGCGAGGAAGAAAGGGACAGGGAGAGGGAGGAAGGAGCAAAATAAGGAAGAGGAGGGTGGCAAGACAGAACAATGATTGAAAGCAGAAGGAAAGGGGTATTTTTGTCTCTCCACTTCTTCGATATCCTTCTTGCTGGTTTTAT
Source organism: Platysteira castanea (assembly GCA_013397175.1). NCBI lineage: Eukaryota > Metazoa > Chordata > Aves > Passeriformes > Platysteira > Platysteira castanea. The sequence goes on from VYXC01003310.1 coordinate 910,460, forward strand.
TCTTTTCACTCTTTCTGTGTGTTGGCAGAAGTGAAGTTGGCAGGCTCCATGGAGAAGAAGGTGTCAATCTCCTAGTGCTGCCAAGAAGGTTCCCTCGTCTAGATGGTGCATGCAATGATTGGCAAAGGGCCAGAAACAGTGTTAATGGATTTACTAAATAGCAGCATTTCTCTCTATTGATTTTCTTAGGGTGTTCCCAGAATTCAGGGTGAAGTAGGTAGCTATACTTTACCTAATATTTTCTGCTAATAAGCGGGCTCAAAGAGAAGCACTTAATAAAGACTCTTCTGGCCTGGTGGTCATTGTCTCCAGATGTCTCTCCAGAGGGAAATGGTGTACATTATCAGGTATTACATTAACTGCAACTATTGCTGGCTGTACTTGAAGACTGAGGTGGCAGCTTTTATTGTGTTAAGTGTGATTCTGCTCTTTTAAAAAAAAAGGTAACTTTGCTCACAGCCCAGTGGTGAAACTGAGTGTGAGTGAATGGCTTAGGCAGGTAACCTGGCATATCCGTGTACCTTTTCTACTGTGTACAATCAGCACTGGCAAAAAAGTTTTCAAAATATGTGTGGGAAGACAAACAAAAGTTTAGCATCAGTACTCTGAATTTACAGGTAGCCTTAGCTGTGTTTCTGCAATGTTGATCCTAAATACATGTATAAATAAGAAATGTGCATGTCGAAAAGTAGTTATGACTTGGGAAAACAGAGTTCAGGTACCTGTTTGTGTCTCTATTGTGATTCTTACAAAAGTCTTTTGACCATCAGGGTCTACTCCTTAAAATCTTCCCACCTTACAGCCCATCAGTACAGTCCCTGATCTGCAGGGCTCAAGGGGGCTTAGATAAAGGGCAAGCAAATAAATCTGTTCAAACACATCAATTTATCTGACTGCCCTGAGAAAAAAGCAGTTGAAAAACCGGCTTTTCTCACTTTCATTGTGGAAAGGTGGCGGGCAGGACGGTGGTGAAATAGCTGAAGATGAGCTTGAGCTGAAGAAACTGCAGAGCAAATGGCAGAGCCAGAAAGTCTTTGGCAGCAAGGTTGAGACAGGCATAAAATCCTCTGAAGGTGCAAACAGTGAAGATCTTCAAATTTTAGAAAGGAAAAATTGAGAAAAAGGAAGCCAGCATAGACCACCTTATAAAAATGTCTTCTTCCCTTTCTGGAGCGGCTGGTCAAAGGTATCCTGACCCAGCCATAGCTGATGCAGCCACCATTCCCAAAAGACCCCCTCTTCAATCACTTGCCAGACTGAGACACTGACTGTGCTCCAAAACCTAGATTTACCTGGGCAGGCGTGGCCCTCTGTCATCACCCCTGGCTCCCTCTGCTGCTTCAGAGTCCTGTCTGCTTCTGAAGTGGGGGTGAAACCGTGTCCTGAGACCCTGAGAAGCTGAACATGCACCTTATTTCTATCTCTACTCCCAGATGCTTCCTGAGCCTGCCCTGCAGCTAGGTTTGCATGCATAAGGCAAAGGGAGCCCAACACATATTTGATTGATAGTGGTGCCATCTCCCCTTGTAATTAAAAAAATTCTTTTGCTTGGATATAACAGGATGGCTACAAAAGAATCATACCTATTTGCTTTCAATACTTGGATGACAGAAGTATCTGGAGGAATGTTTTATTGGAGGCCCTTGTCAGACTGCTCAAAGGACGCTGTCGTTAAAGGTGACATTTTCTGAAGGAGGAACAAAGATGTGGGCACAACGAGGACAAGTGAAGTTGTACTTCAGACCTTGCTTGAACAAGGAGGTTAGAATTTTTTTTTTCTGGTTTCTACAGACATTCTCACTGCCTGTGGCTACTGTAGGAAAACCATTTCTCTCGATCTACCACCGTTTCACATTTCACAGAGCAGTTCAGTCAGTGGAAAGATAAAATAAACAGAGATACCACACACAAACACATTTTTACTATTGTTATAATTCTCTGTTTAATGCAATGCTTGAACTAGGAATACAACTCAGCAGAAGTACATACACATATATTGCATGTAATTTTAGTTGTGTCTTTAAAATGTTTCAAGCCCTCACCATCTTATTCCTTCATGGCTTGTTTTGGTGAAATACCTTCTTTCTTCATCTTGTATAACAAGTTAGAATGCTGCTGAATAACACAGACATTTTTCCTCCAAATGGAACACAACATTACATCCAAATTCCCAGTTAATATGACTTTATCAAACTTTGCTTTCACTGTATGAATGTTGTGTATAATATATGTATAGCTATACAGCATATATAAATATATATCTATAATGTATATATAATCAAGTGGGTCAGCTTTACACAGCTAACCATAAACTTGTGCTTATCTTATTTATATGAGATCAAATGTACGGCATCAAGAATTTGACCAGTTCCCAACTTGTAAGATCCTCAGTTCCCGGTTCTACCACGTGATTTTGGATATCACTTACATTCCCTTCTTTCTTGCAGTAGTATTTTCTTTTGAAGAAAAGAATGCAGGTCTCTTTTTATACATATATAAATGAATAACAAGTTTTTCATACCCTTAAGTTAAAAAAGATCTCAAGAAGAGACGAGGTTCTTCCTCATACATAGAGCTTGAAGAGTAATTTGACATTCATTGCAAATATATTTACATTAAACCTTATCTGGATAGTATTACACATAATGTATTACTTTTTACACAGTCAAGATATGGTGTTGGTCATGTTAAAACACACTATATAAATTTGTATTTACAAATTGCTAGTCTCTAACTTACCAACCACCTCAGCTAAGTGGCACCAGAAATAAGGGATAAGACAGAAAAAGGTCTGTGGATTGGCAATCATGGCACTCCCAGCAGTGTTTTTATTGTTCTAATAACTGCCACTACTACCATGATGTGCTTCAGAAAAGGGCTGTCTTTGGGGTAGACGTGGAGACAGAGTCTCCAGCAGGGACAGAAATCCCAACCTCCTCCCTGAAGCCTACATGAGCTGGGGGAAGCGGAAAAGCAACCCAACTGTGACTTGCTTGTCCCTTTGCAAGTAAGAGCCCCAGCCTTGTCCCCCTGCGCTTTCTCCATTTCTGTCAGGTGAGACCAGACACAAACACTCAGTGAAATCCTTGCTTCCAAGAGCACTTGGAACACGGGCTGTGATCGCACTGCCTCGTGTACCACACAGAGCTGCTTCTGCCAGAGTCAGAGCACTTTGGAACATCTCTCAGAAAATAGTTTCTGTGTGCTTTTGGCAAGTACCATCCAAAAAATAAAAAAGAAAAATAAAAAAAAAGAAAAGAAACTCATTGTGGAAGGATGAAAAAGAATAGTTGCTGAATGGCACTTTTCAGGAATTGCAGAACTTTGAAAGGCAAAAAGACACCAGAATTTATTTTCCTTTATTTGGTTAATACCGGAATAAAATGTGTTTAACAAATCTACCCAGTACCCTGAAATATGAGGCCTGGGAACATTAATATGCTCATGTAACCCACTAATTCCACAATGTAGCAAAAGAGGCCATAGCAAAAGGAGGGAAATAAAAGTATAGGAGAAATAATTGCATTGGTTGTGGTAAATGATTCATGTTCAACTTAGCCTTGCTATAATTACATTCTTGGGTTTGGACTCTCGCTGAATACTCTTCTAGTAAGCTCATGAATGAAGGGGGATTCAAGGGAAGGCAGGGCTGCCTTTCCATTGCACAGAACATAAAATTAATCCGTGCATGTGGCAGTGTGATATCCCACTACAAGCACATTCACTCTTTGACGTTATCCACCATTGTGCCTAATAGAGAGATAACAAAACTGGGGAACAAAAGAAGTGTTTTGGCTTTGTTTCATGGGAGGGTTTGTTTTACTTCCATTTAAAAACCCGTGCAGAAAGGATTTATGGAACTTGCCACTCCACACAGTAGCTTGGGCTGCAGTGGAGAGGGATGTGCATGCTGGGGAAGGCAGTTTTTGGGTGGGGTTAAAGAGGTTGAACACCAGCACTCACAGTGTCTGAGAGGCAAATGAAACTGCATGCCTGTAGCTGCAACACAGGTGGACACTTGTTAAAGTGAGGAAGGAGGAAAGCTTTTTGTTACAACTGTAGCAAAATAGCAAAAACAGGCAGAGAAGAGAGGCCACAGCAAATTAAAGCCCATCTCTCATGCCCCTTCAAGGCCAGATTTTCTATAAATTTTAAAAAGGAAAGATTCCTTAAAAGTCTAGAGCATTTAGTGACATACAAGAACTGTAAAAGCAATACTGTATAGAAATCATACCCTTGTAAGTGTCTCTAGGCATAGTAGATAGACCCAGTGTGAAAGAGAAGTCAACTTCTTTTTAGCCTCTCAGTTTCTACCACTTGCACTGCTGTCACCTGGGACTATTAAACTCCAAACTCACTGTCAGCAAACACCCCCCATGCACAGAGTTTGTTCTCCTGCCATTTCTTTTGTAAGACTTTAGCTTCTCACCCCTAGAAATATCACAATTTGTCCAAAAATAAAGATTTTAGGATGTATTTTAAGGGGAGAGAGAAAAACATCAGCATCGTTCTTCTCCAGTTCCGCCCCCCCACCCCCAAGCTGCACTCGTGTCAGCTTTGCAGTAGGGTGGCAGTCAGGATGCTTCACCTGTTCAGTCCTGCTGGGCCACTGCCGTGATTAGTTTTGGGGCATAGAAGAGGCAAGGAGAGGTACTGTCAGCAGAGGTGAAATAATCAAAGTGTGCCACCTCAGCACCACAGGAGAAACTGGGAGCTGTATTCCGAGGCAACACTCATCCACAGGAATGTCTCCTTCACAGGAATGAAGAACAGAGACCAAAGTTGGTCAAAACTGGGGAAGGGGACAGTGAGTTTGCTAGCAAGTCCCACAGACAGATGGACACATTCAATCCACAAGGAGATAAAACCAAAAAAAATTCTGTGCCCTCCTGCTCCTATCCCTGGATGGGAGGCCAGGAGCTGCTGGGCCACTTCAAGGTTTCTTCAGTGGGCTGTTCTTACCGCAGCCACACGTCATAAAGGCACCTCTTCTTGTCAGTATGTTTTCCTCCACCAGAAGAGTATAAAACAGAGGGCTGATAGATTTAGAACTTGCCTTTGTCCCCTTCATGCTTTGTGAATGCCAAACAACTGATCCCTGGGGTCCACTTGAGCACTCCCTACCCTGTGAGCATTTGTACAGCAAAAAAAGAATGAAAGAAGAAAAGAAAAAGCAATCTGACCTATATAGATGTGTTTGTTTTCTTTGGACTGTCTTTCATCAGGCAACATTCAAGTACATTTCTATCTTTGAATAGATCCTATGATTTCTAATAAATCAAATGAAAATCTCAAACAGAAAGAAGGCTGACAAGTTTTTCTCTAGATTTTGCTCTCATTGGAAAGCAGATTTTCAATATTGCTTCAGTTTGCTTTCTTTTCTTTTCTTTTCTTCTTTTTTTCTTTTTCTTTTTCTTTTTCTTTTTCTTTTTCTTTTTCTTTTTCTTTTTCTTTTTCTTTTTCTTTTTCTTTTTCTTTTACCACAGCTATTTTTGTTACCCAGAAAAGTTGCCCACTGGATTGATGCATCTTCAAGTTGTTTTCTTCCTGGAGAGTGAAGGTAGGGCTGTCCCGTGACAACACAAATCACTCTCCATGTGCTGCCTCTTTCTGGAAATAACGAAAGAGGAAGAAAAGGAGTGGGTGAGAAGTTCTAGCTGCAGTTTTTTGTTGTTGGTTATCATTTGGGTTTTGTTTTTCTCTTTTTTTTTTGTTCTCATGAGTCACCTGCACAGTGTGCTTGATTTCTGTGAGAAACAAAAGTGGCCAGCGCAGCACATGGTACAGATGTGCCACTGGGATCCTCTGGCCAAGCCCAAGGTGACGATGAGGCAGCTCCAGAAGCAGGGCCACCTGGGGCCTTGGGGACCACGGGGTGCAGGTGACAGCCAGGGAAGCCGAAGTTACCCAGGGAGAGCTGCTCTTCAAGACTGACATCTATATCCCGCAGAATTATCACTCAGAAGGGAAGTGAAACCTGGTGAACGTGGTTTGGGACACAAAGGAAAGACATGAAAGCTCAAAGGATATTCAAAAACAAATTATTTTGCAGTTCTGAACCATTATGACATTTTTGTCTTACTGAGCCAGCTGAAGACCCAAGAGGTTCCCAGGATCTCAGGGCACAGTCTGCCTCTTCTCTGCCTTCAGGAGATGCTAGACAGTGTAATAAGTGTTGGCTGTGCACCTGCTGGCAGCTGGTAATGCACACTAGGCAGACAAGATTCCATGCAATATCTTGAATATTAGTTGGTTATTTTTCATGTATACAAGCCATGTTGGGTTGTGTGTTTGCATGCTTGTGGACACATGCATTATGTCATCTGTTTAAGTGTCTGTAAATGTAGAGGTACCATGGAACTGTTACAGGGTGGTAACACAGAGGACTGTGTGTCCTGCAAGACTTTTAAGTATAATATAACACAAATTAAAGCACCTTGTCCTTTGGGATCAAAAGTGAGGGTCGTGCCAGGGAAAAGTGCTAGAAACCTTTGGCCTGCTATTTCTCCTTTGCCTGTTTGTTACATGAATGCTGTCCTCAAAATACTTTTTTTTTCCCATGGTATTTTGAGTGTTATCATATCACATGATGAAGTATAATTGAAATCTATCTCTCACACTTCTTAACCTGTAGGAGTGTCCTTAGCTGTGAGATTAACTCATTATGAACAAGTGACAGCTTCAAATGTGAGAATAAAAGATTTGCACACCTGCCAGAAAACCACAGTTAAAAGATTAAGTATGGCTATACTAACCATTATTTCTCAATTTGAGTACCTGTACTATTGATAGCCACAGCACGTGCTGAAAGAAAGAAGCAGGTGTGTTTCTTTTATGAAACTTTTCTAAAGAAGTCAGTTTTAGAAGTTGAACATATTTGATTTTATTTTATCTTGGGATTTTATCTGGATTTTTAACGCTGTAAGAGAATGAACAACCTGGGAATGTGCAAGCCCTTCCTTTGACCTGTCAAGATAAACCTAGTGAATGAAGTTTTAAAAGGCAAGCAGTGCTCAATTTTGCAAGCTTTGTCATTGAGTTATTCTTCCTTACAAGTAGGAAGATGAAAACAGTGATAGAGATATGACTCGAGGCAAGTGGGGGTTTCAAAGTTAGATCCTTAGCTGTATGGAGACAGTTATATTAGGATGAAATCACTAGGGATATAAATTCAGTGACTTCATATTAAGACACATTAATCCTGAGTTTAACGTGGCCTTAATTTACTGCAGCTTAATCCTCCTCGTTCTAACTTCCTGCTGGGAACTTGTACTACGAAACATGAAAATTGTCATGATACCAAAGTGCTTTGACACTGTGTTCCAATAAGACTGTCAAATGTAAAACTTAATTCTGCAAGATTAGTTTCTCTGCAGTCTCAGAGGCTGCTATTTTGAGGTGCATTTTGGAATACTCTAATGTGATAGCATGAAATAACAGAATGAATTGGTGTCCTGTTTGGTGGGTGGCTTTCATTCCAGAAAAGAGATTCTCAGGACACTGTTTATGCTATTTTTGAGTAACAAAATATGTAAATGTACCTTTGTTAGGGCCTAGAAGTTAGAGTTACTAAGAAGGAGGTAAATAAAATATGCATAACTCACAGACAGTCTCTGTTTTCAGTAATCTGATACCTTTTGACCTGTCCACACAATGCTTAGTTTTGCTACAGTAAATATCAAATATTGTAATACTAAACTGTTTGTCAGGAAGAAATAATCTAAATTTCACCTAGTGTGGAATAGCAGAAAGTATTTGAACTTGACCCTTGCCAGACCCCCATCCAATTTCAGTATCTAGTTTTCTATAATCACAGTTTTCCTCTCTGCCTTTTTATTAGTGTTATCCCTTGGTTTACAGTCAAAAATATGGCTCCTAGGTAGTACACAAGGCAATGTGACCAATATCTTTTCCAGAAAACAAACATCTTGTCCAGGATTCACACAGGAAGGACCCCAGTTTCACACTAAGGGCCTAGCAGAGCTTGTTCTAGGTGGGTATGTCAGTCTATCTTATTCTTTTCCTCGATAAATTAATCGTAGAATCATCTTTTGACAGGCCAAGAGCATGGTCATCTAATATTAACTATTCCTTCTGTGAAGCCTCAACATACCTCTTCATCTGTACATACAGCTTTAAGTGGATGTAACATTTCACCTTCCTAGTAATAATCTTGTTTCTATTCTTCAGCTAAGACCCTTTTCTTGGCCACCATGGTGGCTGACTGGATGAGATCTTTGAATTTAAAACTTCTTTTGATGTTCAGTCTTGCCCTGGACAAGTAAGGTACAAAAATGAAGAAAAGGCTGATGGACGTAAAAGACAAATCCACAGGTCGATGTTATGTGATGAACAAAGTGAACAAAATCATCTCAAAAACTTTGGTTTACGTGGAGGCTGAAGAAGTCTTGATGTGTAGCAATCTGGATGAGACCACGTCTTTTCACTTTGATCTTGATGTGATGAAGTAGTCACAGAACAAAAGCCCCGGGAAAGGGGCAAGCAGCAGACTTCAAACAATATACAGTGATTACATGCTGAGAGCATAAGTACACTTTTAGAACTGACACAGTTTTGGAAATGATGGTGTCATAAACAACATAAAAAAACTTTCATCATGATTTATCTAACATTAAGCTTCTTACATGACTGTAGTAAAACAGCTTTAGAAAACTTTGAGCTTTAGAAAATTTCTGCCATGATTGATTTGGATTATGCAATGATCTTCCAACCCCTATGCCTCTTCCACACAGTTATTATTAAAATTTGGGGGTTTAATCCCTAGATGAAGATGTATTAAACACACACAGGAAAAAACAAGGAAAAGAGAATGAAAGAACAAGTATTTTACACAGAATGACCATAATCATAGACTTTAAAGCCCTTCTGCAGAATACTCTCAGAAAGTAAGGAACTGTGCCTCCAGTCCACATCCTTGAATAATTTCTCAAACATCCCCATGTCCCAAAGATTTATTTTCATTTATTAAAAAAATGTTTTAAGTGTAGTCCTCAGGGGTACAGCTGATGCCACTTATCAGGATTTCCACTAACATCCTGGATTGCACATTCCATAGAGAGCATAAAGTGCTATAGCATTGGGGTTTCTTTAAAATTTAATTTGGAACTTCTTCACCTCTTCCATAATTATTTTCGTTATTATTTTTACCTTGTAGCTCCTATATTCTTGTAATGACACATAAGAAGGTGCTTAAAAGTCTTCTTGAAAGTGGCATTGCAGAGCGCGTAGCAGGCGGGGTTGATGGTGCTGTTGATGTAACAGAGCCAGTAACCTATGGTCCATACGGTGTTAGGGATGCAGGATGTGCAGAAGCTGTTGATGAGCACCATCACATTGTACGGGGTCCAGGTGATGATGAAGGCCAGGAGGATGGCCAAAATAGTTCTAGTCACTTTTTTCTCCCTAGAAGGGGGTGGTTTCTTTTTGGCTGGCTGCTTTGTCATCTTGACGATTTTCCGGGCTACGCTGTTCTGCTTCTCCTCCCCATTTGTGCCTACGATCTCCACGGTAGTGTTGGTAGGGGCACAGCAGTCCCCCTTTTGGGACTTGGTGACTATCCTGATGCACGTCAGCTTGGAGTTCTCTGCTTTGAGATGGTCTTGGGAGGCAGAAGTCTGTCTGGCATCTTTGGTACCTTCGTCCTCTTTCAAGTTGGAAGCGACCACACTGACGGAGGTGGAGTCGTTGGAGCTCTCCTTCTCCCCTTGAACACAGTTATCAGTCACAGTGTCTTCACTAGTTTTTCCATTCTGAATTTTGCTGTGCTCCAACCCGTCTCCGCTGGTTGGGATATTGTTATTGTTTGGTTTCACTATTTTACCTTGGACAAGGCTGGGAGAAACTGTTTCTTGGTTTTGGGCTGCTTCCTTTTTTCCTTTCTTTATCCGACTCTTACTGGCTCGAGAGATTTGCCAGTAAAGGACAGTCATGATGATGACAGGCAAATAGAAGGCTGCAATGGCGGTGCCAAAAGTGACAGCAGGGTTGGAAAAAAACTGGATGTAGCAATCCCCATCTGGGACGGTCCTTCCTCCCACAATGAACTGCCAGAAGAGAATTGCAGGGGCCCACAGGATGAAGGACAGCACCCAGGCAGCTGCGATCATCATGCCCGCCATCTTCGTGGTCCGCTTCACGGGGTATGTCAGCGGCTTGGTGACACAAAAGTATCTGTCAAAGCTGATGATGAGCAGGTTCATTACAGAGGCATTGCTGACTACATAGTCAAGAGCCAGCCAGAGGTCACACACCACAGGCCCTAAGGGCCAGTAGCCTATCACAGTGTAGAGGGTGTACAGGTTCATGGAAAAGATGCCGATGATCAAGTCAGCGCAGGCCAGGCTGAACAGGAAATAGTTGTTGACAGTCTGGAGGTGCCTGTTGACTTTGATTGACACCATGACCAGGATGTTCCCAATTATGGTGACGAGACTGAGAGACCCTGCCACCAGGACGATGAACACCACCTCAACAGTTTTATAGGGGCTCTCCAAAGCCATCACATTTTCAGTGGAAGAGTTTATGTACGTTGAGTTATTCATTTCGCTTCTGATAACAAGGTACCCAGTTACAACTTAAGCCTGCAGAGGAAAGAAAAGAAAACAGATACCACCAGGAAGTTAGTCCCCTTGCCTTTAAGGAATGGATCCCACAAAAACTGATTTGGCAGGAGTTTAGAGGTAGAAGATGTATTCAGGAAAAACAGTCAGCTTTGGCTAAAGGAAACACCTTACAGTGTACAGTTTAAGAATAATAGAATAGGCTAGCCCTAAATATGTGAGAAAGGCACACATTTAGATCCAAAACTACATTTTTAAGTTCTCAGATGCATTTTTCTCTTTGTTATTTTTTAAAACTAATATTGAATTGGATATTTTGGAACTGAACCTCCATATTGTTTTCTTTCTTGCTAACAAAATAGTTCACTTTGCTCATTTCAAACCCTATTCCAAATAAAAAAAGTCCAGACCTGAGGGTGTAACATTCTTATAATCCAAAGTGAAGCTGTGATTTACTGAGAGGCAGCTCACGTGAAGGAGATCTCTGTTTCCATCTTTCTTTCATGTTCCACCTGGGCTTGCTTCCGTGAGGTTTATGGAATGGGTTTTATTATATTTCCCCCAATTTTCTTACCCTGCAGTTCCTTTTTTAGTCAACATATACAAAGATTTTGGCACTGCACCAAACTAATTAGTCTGTCAATAAACAAAAAAGTTGAAGCTAACAGAGTTAGTACACTTCAGTTGAGCATTATTCTATCTAGTTAGATGCTACGTATTTTATTTCTATTTTTTTCAATTTCAGTAAGACTAAAATTATTTTTTACTTACTTTTGAGTATTTATACCTGGATAAGGCATTGTTGTTTGGTTGGGTTTTTTAAAACACGATGAGATTATCTTTTGATGCTTGTCTGATTGCACTTTTCCCACGATTTTTCAAATCACAGTATTTCTAATCTGTATCACACTAAGCTACAACAAAAGGTCTGAAACGGATAGCAGGGTAATGCTAAATAAAGAAACAGATAACAATCAGTTCTGTTTACACATAGCAACTCCTTGTGCCCTGTATACCCTATTGGCAGTGCTCAATAAATAGTAATTAAATTGCTAGCGATACAGATTTGATAGAAGACTAAGAAAACAGTGCATGCTTTTGCCTTCAGGATATGTCCTATCATTTTGTGCATCCCCTGGAAGTCAATAGAATGCACTGGAATCGTACAGCCCGTCTCTGAGTGCTCATTATTTATGAGCTGTACTCAAGGGGTTATTGAAGCATGAAGGCCAGATGTGACAGGAAAGTTAGGTTTTTTCCTAATTACAATATTGTCCTTTTTCCTCCCCCACACATAAGGCATCACTTCCTTAAGAGAGAGTTTCTAAACATGGTGGTACAATTGAAGGAAGACAAAAAATTCATCTCTGTATGGCTCCTTTATACACCAGGGATTAAGGAATTCTCCTCTGGTCCCTCGGACTAACCTGCTGATGCACAGACGTGCAGTCCACGTCACTTAAAAGGAGAAATGCATTCTTACTGTCATTCAGAACGGTTCTTCTTTCTTTTCTTTTTTTTCAAATGAGAAAGAAAGAAGATGATGCAAAATGTCAGCACAGCAGCAAAACCCCTTCTGACCTCCCAGAAAAATAAGCAAGTCTGTCTCCATGGAAAAGTCAAAATGCTAAACCAGGGCAAAAGGTTTTCTGTCTGAGGCAACTTTGTAATCTTGCAATTTATACTTAAAGAAATACAGCTGGCAGAGGGTGGGGTTCATGCATCTGCCTCTGCTTTCAAAAACAACTAAGATTCGTTTGCCAATTCCATGTTGAAGTGAATACATGAATAAATAGAGGAACATAAGCCTAGACAGACATTTTTTTCCTGCTATCTATTTAGGGGTACACCCCTAAAATCCTTGGGATCAGGCTCAAGATAACAAAAAAAGGAAGAGGAATGCTTTAGCTCAGCGTGTGCTTTGTAGAGTAAGAATAGGCTGAGTGCAATGTAGCAGAATTTCTACTCTGTGCAAAGACGTCGACAGGACACCTTTAATACATAGGACTGTCATTTCAGCAATTCACTGTGTATTTTTCTCCCAAAGCTTCACAGCTGAGCAGCTGGTTATCCAGTTAGATGTGTAAGACATCAATTTTTTGGACAAGCTAAGAATTACTCCCAAGCAGAGTTGTTTACGAACATTCTTAACAGAATGCATTTTTAATGAAAAGACAAAATCACGCATAGAGATGTATTGATTTAAAAAAAAAATTCAGCTGAAGAGGTTTTGTGATCCAGGGCTCTGCAGCTACCTCTGGTGACAGAAAGTGAGTGGGGGAGGAAAAATGGAAATGAGTGAGAATGGATCAGAGCTGAAAAAATAGTGCTTTATGGTAAGAAAATAAATGTTTCTCTACAATATATTTTTGACAAACTGTTCAGAAATTCTGTTTTCATTCCACCAAAGAACAAAATTAATTTTAAAAACTTGAAACTTGTGAAACCAAATTACCATCTCCCAGCTAACTTTATTCCTAAGTCTTTTCAGGTGAAATTTTTACACACTTTCACTGGAAATATTCGTAATTCGGTAACAATTCCCCTGATTTTATGGGAATCTATGGGATGCAAGGAGATGGATGAAATCTAAAAGCTAATTTTACTTGCTAGGAATAGGGTTTCACTCTGTTAATGTGAATGGAAGCAAAGCAAAGGAGTCCCTTTCCCAGCGATCTCTGCACAAAACCTTCCAGCCTTTAAAAAGGCTGGTAGAGTTCTGGACTGCAAATTCCATGGGCAGTCACAGCTTTCTGAGGTACGTGGAAACACCTGCTGTTGCCAGCTCCAATGAAAACTTCCCTTGCCTGCATCAGCGTGACTGCCAAGTGAAGCATGTTTTGCTGCGTATGATGATGAGAGGGTGCAGGGCTGGAGAGAAACACCTGACTTCCACTGACATATATTGTCACTGCTGAGAGTACGAAAATTACATGAGCAGAGGGCAGGGGTGTGCACGCTTCCTAACACAAGAGCCCCTGCAAACTTCTGGGCTCCTTCCTGTTGGCTCCAGTAGAGCTGGAATCAGGTGCACAGAGAGGGTTCTGTTTCTCATCGTGGCCGCTTGCTGCCTCAGTACAGGACTGCCTGAGGACTGCTTCTGTTTTCGCCCTGCCAGAGCCCATCTCTCCTGCTGGAGAGGCAGTTGTTATGGGAGCAGATGTTATCCATCAGGCAGACCTACGGGCAGAGGCGTTTTAAGGTAATATGACCTCCTGGGTGAGAAATACCAGATCTTACTCTTGAACAAACAGAGCTTTCCTCTGCAAGCCCATGGGTGTTTGTGTGAGCTGCACAATATGGCACTGACTCCCACGGGCTACCATAATTTATCCCTCTATACTAAGTGCATTCTTGTTAAACAGAGGATACCCACAAAAGGCAAGGAATGTCTCTTGTGAACTGAAAAGCAACCAAGATAATTTTCTGAAATATATTTCAAAATATATATGACTCTGTGGCATGGAAACACCATAATCACAGCATGGAAAATGACCAGAGACAAGAAATCCACATATAAAATAATTAATTGTTTGATATTTGATACGTACTTGTGAAACATTCCCAGTGCAGTAGTTCCTCACTCTAAAGAACTCATAGTACTGAAAATCATTCCCTTCTTTTTTTTTGATCTAGCTTTAGGGAAGAACTGGGGCATACTTCACCATTACATCCTGCTGAGTTGTGCTTTCCACTTACCCTGACAGGAACACATCCATTTGATGCAAGCGAATCTTGTAGGAAACGCTGTAATTTTAAATTTAAAATATATCTCCAACATCTGTCACAAAACAGACTATGGAAATGTTTGGTATATTGAAAAGATGGCTGATACATCACGCCTGTCAAAGTTTGTTAGACAAAGCCTCCTTCTGTATTGTGCATATTGACAAGTTAAATTTGGTAAGGATTTAATGTCTTCTTTGAATTCTCTGAAATCATATAAAGGTCAAGACATGAAAGAGGCAACAAATGATCTGCACCTGAAAGGTATATTTGTGATTTAAACAGGATTACCCACGAATCTGTGTGCATTGCCATTCTGAGTGTATTTCAGCATCTAACTTTCAAGCAAAAGGAAATATACTTCTTTAACTTTTTTTTTTTTTTTGATCTAGTTCCTATTCAGCCCAAACTCACACAAAATGGATTTGATGTTAGCTGTGGCAATAATACAATTTTTTTTCCTGAACTGATTTTTATCCTGAACTGAATTGCTTTTGATTCTAAATTTCTTCCTGGTACCATTTTAAACTCACAGTGTGAAAACAAAAAGAGAGAAACAAAATCCTTACATCTGCAATAAATATCCTAGGTCTGTTAGCCAGAATTTATTGCAGACTTTAAGAGAGAATATAGATATAGTCTGGACTTTTGGTAAAAATACATTTCAGAAAATACCCGAACACCTGAAGACTAAAATCTTCACCACATGGATTATCTTCTGCAATCCTTTGGAAACTAGAAACATCTTTGCTAAGTGTTACTGTCCTGGTGTGGTTCCCTTGTTTTAATTTTCATGCACTTTTGTTTATCTCAATCAACACATGTCCTGCAAAAAAGATGTCCCGTGGGCCTGCCTGGATCTACTTTTCCCCATCTCATTGTGAAGGATACCTACGGGCAAAGTTAAAAATTTCTGCACACATCTTGAAATAACAAGTAGATTAGAGTCAAAGAGTATTAACAAAAGCAAACCAACAGTGTGCCACAAACAAAAATTGAAACAAGGCAGAAATGAAAATATTCCCCCAAAAGCAGCAGGGGACTGTACATGAGTAGGTATCAATGCTGGCACCAACACTGCTGCCTCAGGGCATGTTAGGGTCTGAGGATTTGTAAGGCTGTTAACTACATCTTGCACACTATATAGTCTAAAACTATATAGAAGCAAATATAGAAAAAGTAATTATAGTGCCATGAACCCTGCTTGTTTGTCCCAAACAAAACACAAGGAAAAGTTTAGACAGTACAGGAAAAAAAAAACCCAAACAAACAATAATTTCTCTGGCTTCAGGACATTAAAAAATAAAAGGAGAAAAAAAGAAGTAGCTTTTCCTCAAAGATCTGAATAACCAAGTATTTTTAATAAATTTGTGCTGTTATTACTATTA
Organism: Platysteira castanea; assembly: GCA_013397175.1. Taxonomy (NCBI): domain Eukaryota; kingdom Metazoa; phylum Chordata; class Aves; order Passeriformes; genus Platysteira; species Platysteira castanea. The sequence continues at coordinate 926,154 of VYXC01003310.1, forward strand.
CTATTGCTATGCTGATAGTCACCCACTGGTACTGAGGCACATGAAATATTACCTTTCTTTAAGTATAGGTTTGGCTGCAGATATGTTTTTGTTTTCCAGGACCTGTGTAATCAGGAGAGAATTTACATTCTGTCTTTGGGCAGCTGATACCAATACAAGCTAAACTCTGCATCCTGCTGCATTGGGCAAACTTGAAAAATGTGCTTTATAAGCATGGTTTTATCTAACTGGTTTTGATCCACAAAAAGGGATTTTTACCTCCTGGACTAGACAAGATACTTTGACTCACATGCCTCCTTATTCTTGCTAGGATTATATGTAAAAAATCTTGGTCCAAAGACACCAAGAAAATAGCCAAGTCTCTTGGTGAAGTTATGGAAAGTTTTCCTCTCTGTTCTTGTGGAACCATGAAATATATCCATATGATAAAAATGACTGGATGCAATTGTCCATATCATTCCTTCTGAGTCCCAGCTGCAATTCTGTGCACCTCTCCTTGTCAGAGGTGCTTACACAGTAGAGGGAATTTTCAGAATGGCAATTGTAAAGCAGAGGGGTTCAGCACTACATTTCAGGCAAAATAAATAGGTAGGGGTGCTCTAGCTGTTGAAAGCTAGAACCAAACATTTTTTCCTTTTTTTTTTTTCAGGTAAGCTGTGAAATATGTCTCGTTGCTAAGATCAAATAAAATGTATAATCCAGAAATCAGAGAAAAAAGAAAAATTTAGTCTTTGGAGTATGAAAGGCAAAATGGAGCTCTTACTGGAGCATCCCACAGCTTTCTCTAGAGGCTTGAGTTAAATGGATAGGATCTCCATCTAGAGGCACAGATAAGCAGCTGCCACATAAAACAGTAATTTCCAGCAGAAGAATGGCTTCAAAATATGCAAAAAACTTAGATACTTACTTACCTCTCAGGCAGAGGAGCCCCACATTTTATTGCAATTTAAATTTTATGATAATTCATGAGCAGAGATATAATTTGATGAAAATCTGAAAATATCACAGTAAAATATTCCTGGAGCAAGGAGTCTGGGTGAAGAGGTATATGACCCTGGAATTAGCTCAGCCTGCCAGGGCATGGCACTAATAACACCACGGTTGTGGGTTCATTCCCTGGATGGGCCATTCACTCAAGAGCTGGACTTGATGATCCTTGTGGGTCCCTCCAAATCAGAATATTCTGTGATCTAGTTAGGCTGGGGCAGCCACTGCAAAGGAACACGTGCTTAGGCCTGAGCTTATTCACTGCAACCACCATCATTTAATCACCAATTTAGGCATGACCCAAATCAAAGTGTTGTTTCAGAGAAGGCCATAAATGGGTCCATCAGAAGAGTGGCTGATGTCATCAAAAGGTAAAATCTAGGGACTAGCTCATACCACATACACATTTCATCAGTGCACCTATACTGATTTCTACTGGCAGAAGTTATAGGAGAGCTAGAAAAAGGGCATCAAAGCGACAGATGTCAGTAACTCACTTTTTTTCCTCCTTGTGCTGTCCCACTGTTGCTGGAAGTTGACTGAAGCTCCTGACACCCATCAAACAAACAAGTCTTATCTGACTATAACTATCTTCTTCAAACACTTTAGATAAAATCATCATGTTAGAACTCAGACTAAGATTATACTTATCCTCAGCCATGAGAAAAGTTGCCTCAGCAGAAGAGTTATTTAAGTTTCTGTTCAGATTGAAGATCATCAAGTTCAAGGATATATCCTCTGAAGGAAGAGTGTGGTGAGAGGTAAGTTCTCCCTCTGCAGCCCAGCACAAATTGGAGGCATAGTACTTTATTATCCTCAGAACAGCTATCATGCCTGTGCTGTTAAATACAAAAACCTTATGAGACCTACTCGAAGTCCCTGAGTGACAAGTGGTGAAGCTGGTGAAAGAGGAGAGGGATCAGAAGGCTGACTGAAACCAACTTGGAATTTATTCTTACCTGAAGCTAATGCAAAAGAGGAATGTATCTCTTTTAAAAAACATACAAGCAGACCTAAAAAAATCCCCCCCAAACCAAACCAACCACCAACCAACCACCCCAGACAAAACAAAGTAATAAAAATCAAAACCCAAACCCCAGTCTGTCTAGTCTTTCCTGGCTTAAATTATTTTTTTTCTGCAAGAGCCTGTAGGAATATTGGTCATGAAAAAACCCCAGAGAACTGCAACACAGCACAGGGAGGGTCTGTCAAGGAACCATGGATTAACCCCCTCAACCTGCCAGTGAGTCCAGAAAAGATGCCGTGATATTTCAGTGAATGTCTGCAAATCCCTCCAAGTCACAGAAGTCCTTTTGGGATCATGGATAAACCCATGGAGACTCTGACTCTGTTCTTCAGACAGGAGTATTAACATATGAGAGCCCAAAGAGACTCTTTCTGAAGCTAAAGAAAATCTCTCCTTCTCCCTAGGCTGTAAATGGTGTTAATACATGGCTTTTGCATGGGATTTTCTTATTCAACCACTAAGATCTATCAGATGATCCTTGAATCTGCTTTGGAAAGTACCTTGTTTCTTTACTCAGCAAATGCTTTTAGAATTCTTTTAAACACCATCATGGTCAGTCTTACATGAATTCTCAAGAACTTGAAAATCTAGTCTGTTCTGCTTCTGTGTCCATAAATTCTGGGGATTTTTACACATCTTCCATCTCACTTAACAGCTTACCTAAGATGTAGATTAGAAGCACAGAGAAGAATGCTGACTCAGATATAACAGGGAATGGCTCAAATTCTTTGCAAGTATTTAGGCATATATTGAACACAAGTTCAAACTTGTCTCTGAGAGGGCAGCTAAACCTTTTTTATGCCTGTATTACTGTAGACTGCATTTGAAGCAGTGATAATGAAATACTGAAGGAACTTAATTAGGTTCCTACCTTACCAGAAAGCAGTAATATCTAAATTTCCAACCAGAATCTGTATTTCCAAGCTTGTTATGCAGTCTGAGAAAAGTTTGTGAAAGATGGAAAGAGGGTAGCAATGCCAAAAAAATATTTATAAAAACATTTAAAAATCTCAAATGAAGTGTTTGCTACAGCTAATTATAAATATGTTGATCACAACTATGAATGTTTGCTGTGGGTCTGCACAGTCATCACCCCTTTGGTGAACAGAGAACCTCAAAGATGACGTAGTCCTTGCCAAAGAAAGGAGATCTTTATTTAGCAGTTTTTTGTAGCTACTGCATTAGTATAGGTTCCCTAAGGCTCTGACTGTGCTGTGTTTCACTATATGACTGCTACCAACTTTAATTACACAGACTACAGCTACAGACTAATTCCATTTTGACTCCATTACGGGTTTAACAAATCTGTGTCTGAATCTGGCTCTGATGCATGGGTCCAGATATTGGTCCTAACATGCTGCAGCTACTCTTAACAAGGTAAAATACCTTAGCTTTGCATTAATTCACCATGCTTTAAGAGAAACCTCTACCCTCTGTTAAAAAATAATATAATGTTGAACAAGCTTAATTTAATAACAGGAAACTGAGGCACTTGCCTCTGACCATGCACCTTCTGTAAAAATTATATTCATCGTCAATGGGCCAGGAGACTAAAACACATAAGCAAATACTCTCAAGGTCTCTGCTCATTTTGGTTTTTAAAGAGACATTCTAAAGTCTGTTCGCATCAGATTTTGACCTCTCTTGAATATTTACCAAAATAAAATAACGGGAATATTTGAAATGTAGGGTTTCAGAAGGGCTAAATTGGATTATTTGAAGCCAAAACTATTAAAAACAAGAAGGGCATTTACTAGCACAGGTAGAGAAAAGCAGGCCATTACTGTGTGCACAGATCTGCAAACTTCACAAACTCATCTTGTTACTTTAGCAATGAAGTCTGGGTGATACAAAATTTCCACAGAGTGATGGTGATGAATATATGTGACGTCCCTTGCACATTTCATTCTACGCGAAAGGTGAGTTTTTAATTAAAAGAGAGAAAGACGTTGATTTTGAAATTTAGAAAGTGTGCCATTGCATTTTTACCACATGGGAACGTCTTTCACGTTGTGGCAGAAGCACCATGTCAGCTGCAGCACAATGGTTGCTAGAATGACTTGACATGCTGATGAAGTCAGTTCCTCTCCCATTTCTGGTGCTGAGGATCTCAAACTCTTTTTATTAAAGTCCTGAAATTCCACAATTATGCTGTACATTACTCTCTGCCTTTCTTTGGCAAACTGATCTGTTACTGTCTGCAAGTTTCCTGTTTCTGCTTCTACGTCTCAGATCACCTTTCCACAGCAAACATGTCTAAGGACAAAAAAACTACTAACTAATGTATTTTGTTTTCTGAGGTTTCACTTTACCCTGTTCTTCCGCAGTGGTCCACGTCCCTGAACTTAAATCCATCTTTACATAACAGCTCTTTAAATTGGGACTTCATGGTAAAGCAAACTTAAAGGAAGTAAAATTAAGTCTAGATAGGAATAGTATCTAGCAGTGCACCTAGGGAACAATCTCCTCCATCAATCTGCTGTGTCCCTGAAGTGTCATGTTGGGGATTAAATCCCTCCCACTGTGCCATGCAACAGCAGCAGAACCACTCAGCAGTGACTACTGCATTGCAACGTGCCTCCACACAGCACAAACCTATCAGAAGAGCACAAGAACATACCTAGAGAAAGACAGACAAGCATGTGTGGGGCAAGAGAAAATAATAAATGAGGTGAAGGTAAGAGGGAGGAAATAGGGACAAGACAGGTGTAAACAAAAAAGAACAGAAGTTAATTAGAAGAAAGCAAGAAAGGGTGACTGCAAGAGAAACAGTTCTGCAATGCATTCACATGGGCTCTTCAAATTGTCACCCCTTAATGCTTATTTTCAGTAGAAATTCCTCACTGACCCTAGTTTCAGTACCTGTCTGTATTAACCTATGACAGCCCACAGAGAGATAGGGTAACATTTCTTCAAGCCTTGCACTTTGAACAGTATTGTGGAAACACTGAAGTGACTTGAAGTTTGAAATCTCACCTCAATTGTCATTCAAACATTTATGTTATTAAATCCACTGCCATTCACTGAGAACTTGGCCTCCACAACCTCTTTAAAGAAGAGGATAGAAATATTTTTTTCAAAAAGTTATCATCTTTCATAATCAGATATTCCAGTGCATTTGCTACTTGTATAGAGATTATTTTTTCCCCAGTACATTGGTTTTGTTGTTTTGTGTGCTATTATCTGTGTTATGAACACAAACTTAATTCCTCCTTTTCCTATCATTATTTCTTCAGTTCCTCATCAAAGACATGACCTCAAGTCTGGGATCATTAACAATCATTTCCACAAAGGGTCTGCCTCTAAAAGGTATGGGATTCTGCTATCAAATAGGATTCAGATTTTTATCTCCAGGTAAAGCTGGAGGTAATCAAAGGGTTTCTATATTTCTGACTGTCATCCCTGGGGATGAGTAAAATGTTCAAAAAACACAATGGAAAGAAATTAAACAAAGTAAACAGAAAAGGGAAACTGTGACAGAATTTGGGGGACCCCTGGAGTGAGGTGTCCAGCGCATCACATCTCTTCTGCGTCAGCTGAACTGGCAGAGGCACGGCTCAGCACTGTGGAACAGCACTTTTCCCTCAGATGTTTCAGCAGATTTGCATTAGGACCTGATCTGTAGCCTGTAGGTCTGGGGCAGACCTACACCACTCTTCTCATTGATCCATTTCCCTTTTCATTTTTCCTTGCTGCCTAATGCAACATCTGCTCCCCTTCAGCCTCTCTGGTCCTTTTTATCTTGTTCATCAGCTCTCTGCTGTTCACATCTATCTTCTGGCTATCACTTTTCCGTAGGCTACCACTGTGTTGCTTTTCTCATCTGGTCTAACAGGTATTGGTTTTGCTGGCATTGGCTCAGCTCCCATTTCTCCGAGCATTTTAAACTGCAGAAAGACAAAAGAGATTCCTGCAGTCTCAAATAAACCTCCTAAGGGGTGTAGCAGGCAGTGGTGCTGTGATGGCACACTGTGGTGCTGCCCTCTCACTAAAAACAAATACTGGGTGAAGCTGGTCACTGTCTCTACTAGACAACCTGCAGAAATAATCATAATCTTCAACAGCTTTGCTCTGAAGTTTGTAAGAAACTGGTACATCATTACTGACTGTTCCAAAATCATGAGAGATAATTTTGCTCGCTCTTTGAGAATTATCAGTGGGGCAGAGTGTTTTTTTGCAATGTGCTTTATGTAGGAAAAGTAATGAAAATTGTTTTGGTTGAGAAATGCAGAAGACTTGTGACTGGAGAATGAGAGACATAACCATGACTGGAGTATTCTGCCAATCTGTGTGTTAGACTGTGAAGTGAATCAGACCCCTCTAAGCAGGAATTGTTTTTAGGTAACATCAAGAGTGATCTGTGGTGAGGGTAGTTTGAAGGGACGACCTTACAACAGAATTTTAACAGTGAGAAAGTATCCAGTAGTAGCAGAGCAACAGCAGGACTAAGTGGAATGGAAGATGGTAACATTGCCTAATTTGTGTGTGCATAATAAACAATTATATTATACACAGAATATGCGTGTGTGCTCAATTATTTCCTCGTATGCTGGTCACACCAACACAGTCACTGCCCGGAGTGGAAGTGAGATAACCCAGGTGGGAAGGTGGAAGGAAGATGGGAGGTGATTTTGCCCTGCTGAAGTTTGTGGCTGTCTGCAGCTCGCGGAGTCTGAGGCTGAACAAAGCCTCAGTAACACCATGCTGATTTCCAGATGCCATGCCCCCCAGTCGTACATGCCTTGTGAGATTCTTTGAGAAATCTGCGGCTCAAAGGCGCATTTCACAGCTCCCTGCTCTCAGTCACTCAGACTATGAGCCTGTGACTTCAAAGGGACAGCTGAAAGGAAATGTTTGCAGGGAAAAAAGGAAAAAAAAAAAGAAAAAGAAAAAGATTGTCTGCTTGTCCCTTTTTTTCTGTTCATGATATAACAGGCTTAAGATGTTTTGGTATAACTGCTTCTCAGTGGGTTATTTTTCCTTTCCTGCTTTACAAAAACCACAAAAAACCTGGCAGTGAGGAAGAAAACAGCTGTGTGATCCCAATCCAGATGCTTTCATCTTAGAGTGGGCTTGTCAAAGAGCAGGCAAGTGGCTTTCCATCTCTAAGCAGGCTCCTTGGGTCAAGCTGGACTGATGTCCAAGATAGGGACTCTCAGTTTTTCATTTTAGGGCTTCAGCACTAGCACATGCTAAAGCACTACTGCTCCCTGCTGCAGTCCCAGTCACAGAGTAAACAGAAAAGTCTCTGAGGGTCTGTGGTGCCCTTTCAGGCTGTAGGCTAATCACTAACATGACATTTTCTCATTTCTTAGTGTAAATGAGGTTCAGTTCTAAATTCAATACTTTTTAAGGCTTTAAACATGTTATCTATAACATCAATGTCCTATATATATATAAAGTCCTGAATGTCTTTCATGTAGTTTCTAAAGCATTTTTTGTCTTGGGTTTGGTTTTTGTTCTGTTTTAATATGTATCAAGCTATATAAAAGTATGATTAGATTTAAAAAAATTTTTTTATTTGTTTGGGTCTGTTTGTTGATCTGCTCTTGATCTGTTGTGGAATGCAATGCAATCCCATTGAATGTTCGAAGCACTGAACAACATCGAATAATTAAGATGCAGACATTCTTATTTGTAGAAAGACATAGCAGAGGGATTTACAGTCAGGTTAATGTTTAACCTCTTAATCTTTCTAATGTTATGGTTGGAAAATGCCCTTCAAATTTAATTATCTGCTTCTGTACATTCACTACTTTGCAAACAAGCATTTAAGATGTCATTTTTCTTTACAGAGATCTTTCATAATTTTGTATACACTCATAATGATGCTGGTCATCCTAAGCAAATGCTATCCAAAGCACCATGCCACTGACATAGGCATTTATTATCTTCTTAATTGCGTAAGGTTTGTAGATCTCAGACCTTATAATTTAAAGGGTAGTGTGCTTTCTCCTTAACCCCACCATCTATTAAAAGCACTTCAATGATAGTACATTTGCATTACATCACCTTTGCAAAGAAGACCAAGCATCCAAAAGATGGTATTCTGGTAAGACGAAAAATGCCTTTTCTCTCTACTCCTGCTGGAGCTTGTGATTTACTAAATTCATACCCCATACCTCTGCACAATCTGTTTATAATTGAACATAGTAACACAGTTCATAGCTATTTTCAACTACAGGTATGTCAGAGAGATTAAAAGAGCTGAACTCTTACACTTTCTCTGGAAGAATCTCTTCTTGCTGCCTTGTAATCTTCCCATGTGAAGGGGGGTTGTTGCTCTACATCAGGTAGTGAGAATCTGATGCAATTTCTCTTGTGCCAAGGAGAGTCAATATGACTAACTCCCATGTAAATACACATGGACTTCAAACACAAACAGAAATTTGTGTTTCAGGCATTCTAGCAAATTTGTCATGAACCTGCAGCACATGACTTGTGATACCTCCTGTTCTTTCAGTGTTGGGAAATGGGGTGATGTTTAAGAACAAGTAAATGGTAAGTAAATAGTGATGCAGCTTGTTCTGGTATCTGGTTAAGAATAAAGACAATGCAGTAAAAAGAGGAAAAAAAATCATACATTTCCTAGTTTCTCTTTCTAAATCTTGGATGCACTTTGTATTTCTATGGTCAGGAAGTGGTTCATTCTACCTGTGTTTGCTAGGGTCAGGATAAAAATAAAGCTTATGTAGTGAATTTGGGTAAGTGAGCCAGAAGTTTTGGGTTTGCAAGGCTCTATGCAGGAAGTTACAAAAAACATTTGAGATTTTTCTATTTCAGAAAAGAAAGTTCATAAAATTTATTTAGAGACTTATAAGCAAACTGACAAAGCTAGTAGTATTAATGATGGAGAACATCAAGTAGTTTAGTGCTTCATTTTAGATAAATTTTTGTTTTTCCTTTAGTCCTCTTATTTTTATTTGAGGAGGTGTTATATCACCAAGGGTGACAGGAACTACTCCAGCAAACACAGAGGTTTGTTAGACCTAATCACTATTCAAGCAATCATTTTTCCCGCTTCCTTAAAATGAGTCTGTTCTGCAACAGATAGAAAATCAAAAGCTCATAATGCCTTCAAAGCATAATCTCTCATTCTTCATATGTGTATGTATGGAATACATATTTATGCTCTATTGTACTTTTGTTATTTCCTATCTTTTTTGTTCTTTACTAATACATTTCTCAATATAGTTGATCTGCATTGCATTTTTTTCCTCTTTATCTGTTTTTCTCGTCATCGTGTACACAAGCGGTTTGGACAGAATTGTGAATATTAAACAAAGGAAAATAAATCCAATATGATCCAAATTATATGTGCTAATCAACAATAACCAATGTTTCTGTCAGAAGGTGCACACCCATGGAATGTACAGTGTGTTTATGTCTCTCCTCTATATTGTTTGTGTTTGAGATTCACAAAATTAATCTGAGCTCCCTCTGTAGCTAACAGAGTTATCTATTCATGACAAAAATACTCAGATAATATTTGCTTGTGCTTGATTCACTTCATCTGCTCTGCAAACATGCTACTTTTGTGCAGGTTTAAGAACTAATTAAATATCCAGCTGCTCATAAAAACAGCAATCACTGGAAGGATATTAGAGAGTGTTCATGGATTGAGTTGTGAAATTTCACACATCAGCATTGGCCCTGGAAGCCTGACTTCAGAGAGTGCTGAGAGCAGGGCTCCACTGTATAAGCTACATTACTCATCCACACTCCAATTTCAGAGCCTGAAATCTCATGGTAAATTGCTCTGAAGAAAGATCAATAGGTCAAAAGCCCTGTGTATGCCAATGGCAAAACTTCTGTTGCTTTTGGTAGGCTCAAGACTTTTCTATAAAATGGGAAAAAAACAGGACCGGTGTCTGGGGACTAGTCCTAGTTCATTGTTTTATTAGATCCAGAATCATATTCTGCTGTTCCCTGCAGTAAACTGTCCTGGGATCACCCTTGCAATTCATCACTTCGGAGAAAACTCTGTCTTCAGTAACCGTTTGCAACATTAGGAGTGCCCAGCCAAGCATTGCCCCCTTCTGAAGGACAATATTTCTCTTTTCTCCCCTTAGCACAGGGTCATGCAAAACTGTCTGGGCCTGTGACTGTTGCCAGGTCACTGGCATATATATCTTGGAAAAAAAAAGTCTGCAAAGTATAACATTGGGTTCAGTTTGGAACCTAATGGGCTTCTGATACCCTGGAGCTGCAGATACAGTCTGCTTTGCAGACTGGTTTTCCAGGTGTATTTACTGAACAGTGCTCCCTTACTTTTAAGCACCTGCTGCAGTTCACCCATCCTGTTTATGTCCGCATGGATCTCCATGTATATGACTATTCTAAGTTCATAAAGTAACTGCTATCCTTAACTGATAAAAGGACTTTGTAAATGACAGAGATGAGCAGAATCATCATTAAAAAGAGCAGAGTTATAGTCCTATGAAGATTGTAGTAATCAGCAGAATGAGGAATAAAATACCGTCTTTTTCATTCACGTATTCTATGGAGGGGATGTAGCTAACAAGCTTTCCCTCACAAACTGTAAATAAAAACTCTCGGAAAAGCTGCAGGGAGAAGAGCTACTAGGATGTCATGGATGAGTTGGAGGAAGTCCTAACAAAGACAAGGTCATCAGTACAAACAGAAGGAGAGGAAGGACTGCCATGGGCAAATGTTTCTCTGAACAAAATAAAATAGATCTAAGTCATCACCATTTTTACTCAGGTCATGTCCCTTAAGTGAATAAGACAAAGGAACAAATAAATAGCAGCAAAACTAATTGAACTCCCCACCTTTGCCCTCTCACCTCTTAAAAAAACCCAAATGTTTCCATTAATAGAAATATTAGTACAAGACTCAGACTTTTCAGTAGCTCCTTTATGCCACTCCTGTGGTGTAAGGTAATGGAAAAGCTTCCAGACAACTGAATATTTTCCCCCTGCTGTAAAATCTCCGAGTGGCTTAGACCCAACATTTAAAAACACTTCCAAATGTGAATAAACTCAGGATACCGCAGGTGGCCACATCTAACAGTTTAACACGAAGGCCACTAATTACAGCCCCCTCTGTGTAAAAGGAAAGCAAAAAGCAATGCTATATATATGTCTCCTTCTCAAAAGAAAATCAATGAAGACTACGGGAAATTTCTTAAGAGACTGCTGGACAGAAGATTGGTTCTTTCAGTTCAGTCACCGAACTCATACAGAGTGGCTGAAGTGATGCAGTATTCCCTAGGGCAACTGGGCTCTGCCTGCAAGACTGGGGATGAGAATCACCACTGAGATAAACATGGTGTTTCCTCCTTCTACTCATGTTTCTTTCTCCCGTGATTCTCTTAAGTTTTACCACTGCAGTGGCAGTGGCTCTAATCCACCAGACAATAGCTTTGGATATCTCATTTCCTATCAGCCATGAAACAGAGGGTATGTCCAGGGAGGACTGTGTCCAGCATATCGGAAATATCTGTAATATAGCAGAGACTTATAATTTTTTAAAAAATGCTTTTGTCCAGTGACTGATGCATCTTGGAAAGTAGTTTAAGAGCAGACCATATGTCCAAGATGAATGACAAGGGATATACCGTTTAATAGAGTGAAGTACATGACCTGTGAGGGAAGGCTGAAGACAGTGAGAGTGTTTAGCCTGAGGAAGAGATGGCTGGGTTAGCAGCCTGCCAATACCTACAGGGAATCTACTGAGAAGATGAAGCCAGTCTTTTTATAGTGATGTGGAGTAGGAGAATGAAAGAAAGAAGACAAAAGGTTTTGATGACAGCAAAGGAAAAAAGTTTACTATGATGACAGAAAAGCAGTGGACACAGATTTGTGTACAGGCTCTACCCCTGGAAGTTTTTCAAGCCACAACAGATAAAACCCTGAGCAACCTGGTCTGAGCTTGACACTGATCCTACTTTGAGTATGAAACTGGAGACCTCCTGAGGCTCTATCCCTGTGAATTATTCTATGTTTCTAGCATGTGCCATGAAGTTTGCAGGTACTCTGGATCAGGAAAGCAGGAAAAAAACACCTTTGTTTAATACGGAGTCAGATACAATGAAAGCAACCCATGTGATTGTGCAGAAAGCAGTCTGTGAGTCTGGGACGAGCACACTGGAGAGAAAAAGGAACCAGCATCATGTAGGTCCTTGGCTTCTTACTCAGAGTAAGTCAGCATCTGATCTGCACCAGAATTAAACGCCCCAAAGTTTGTCCAAGGGGAGTCACCTGCCTGCAGTTTGCAGTGTGGGATGTTTGCCGCTTCCCAGGAGCTGAAACGGAGATTACCCAGAGCCTCCCTTGCCCTGATTTCCACAGCTCTGACCTATTGTTGACCCCTAGATAGCCTTTGCAGCCAGTCTGAAAGAAAGAGATGCCAAGGGGGGGTGGAAGGGCCCCTAGAGAACAGCTTAAGTAGTATAGACAAGACCCTTACAGTTCTGCCCTGATTACAGCATTTTCCTGGAGAAAGGTTTAATGTGAGCAAAACTGTATGCTGGCAAAATTTCACCACAAGAGCGACTACTCGGGTGCATACCTCAGCTCATGCCAAAGCAAAATGCCTTCAAGCACAGATGAATCAGGTTCCACACTTGTCCTTAACCCTTATTTCTATCCTTGCCCTACCACAAGTTCATGTAGCTGTTGTAATGAATCACATGAGAAGATCCCAAGTTGTGCACTGTCTCCCAAACAAGCGCTACCTTGTACATAAGCATGAGAAATGTCTGTTTTAGCAGGCCCTGGCAGAATGGTGGAATAGCAGTGAACAGGATCACACAGCAGTGAGCCTTTCCATCTCCATTACATGATACGTATCTTTTCCCTCCCCTCCACATTGCTTTTACCGGTGACAATGACAGCTGTCCTTCTCTGATCCCAAGCATGCAGGTCTTGAAGGAGCAGCTGCTTCCCCTCTGAGCATAATAGCCCTGACATGAATGGAGTCTGCAATGATGGTGCAGCTGAGATTCATTCTCCAGTGTAAAGGCTCAGCACAGCAGCATCAAGAGAGACAACCACATTCCGTTCAAACACAAAGGCTTGTAGGAAAGTAGCCAAACTCTTTGGGTTATCATTTCTGCTGTTAACTTAGAGGTCCTGTTGTTCATCCTTTGTTGAAGAGGATGAGGGTACAGAGATTCTCTCCATTTAAAGAAGTCAGTTCACTGATACTCTGTGAAGAGTTACCTCTATAATTAGCCCAGCTCTAATTACAACCCAGTCAGAACAGCATTCTCAGTTTTTTGACTGTCATTATAGTATCAGAAATATACTTTGCAAAATACTTGAGTACGAAAAAAAAAAGTAGAAGGATGTGTTGTGGCAGAACTGTTACACTAGAAGTGATGATGATATTGCACACAATAACAGAGAGCTTTTGAAGGAACAAGGATTTTGGAGTAAAAACAATGATTTAGATTGAACTTTTCTGGAATTAGCATCCGTCTCTGAAAAATGTGGGCACAACACATCATCCCTGACCTTAAAGGCACCTCTGGCACCCAGAGGTGCCATTGCTTATGGCAGTCTATTTATCCGCTTCAGTCTCCTGTCTGTCTTTTTTTTTTTTTTTTTCTTCTTTTTCCTGCTCCAAATTTATTCAGAGATCAAAGATCTACAGGGCATCGGTGATGTCTCACATCAGAGCAATGCTGGGCACAATAGGCAGGCCAAGACACTAAAGCTGGTATATACCTGCATGGCATGCCAGAGTTCAAGGCATGGAGGAGAGCTGCAGGTTTGTTCACCTTTTCATTTTCTTGTTTGTTTACAGGCAATGAAACAGGCAATCACTGAGTTTATTTTTAGCACATTTTTAGACAGCCTGTGCTTGCTGGGAAGTGGTGGGATTTTGGGGCACATCACGGGTGGCAGGCATTTCCACGTACACATACAGAGCTTTTGCTAAGGGAGAGCTACAGCAATGCTCAAAGAGAAAGGAGAAAGCAGGGTCTAGGAAAGGAAAAAGGGAAGTTAAGAGGATCCATTTAAATGCAGCAGAGCTGAGCTAAAACCTGAATCAAAGCCTTGAAATGATACCATGAAGTTGGTGGAAGCCTGGTAGAACTGGCCCAAATGAGATTGCTAAATAATAATGACTCATGCTTATAATTTCCCCTCTCTTTCATCTTTGTGTGCTGAAGGTAAGTGAATCCTTATTCCATATTGCTACATTCAGGAAAACCATAAATAAGCATGTTATTAGTATTATTACAGCTCCAGCTGTAATAATAAAACCTGGGAAGGGCCTAAAAGGTTTTCATACTTTCACTAAAATAGCAAGAACAAAACAAGAAGCCCACCACCTCCAACTGTCATCAATTTCTTTATACATTGAACTCTTCTGGAAAGACATAATATTGCCAATTTTTATATATTACTGCCTCATGGATACCAGATAGATTGTGTCATCATAACCACCTCTCCTTTGCTTTAAAAGTTCTGTCAGTGAATCCAGTAACAGAGAAACTCCCTGGAATATCTATACATTTGGACTCATTAATTCATCCTTTCCCCTAACTGGTTCTCTGATGCCATTTGAAATGAAAATATTCCAAACACATTTTCTTCCCTAAAGATTGTTTGATGCATACCACAGTGTTTTCCATCATTTGTATCCACTAAGCTGTGCACTGTCTCTCTCTCTCTGATCTGTCATTTGCTGTGCTCCCAGGAGATTAACAAAGATAACTTATTCAAGTTTTGACGACTCTGCAGGGCTGCTTTCAAAGTGGCAATTTTTTTTCATGCTCATCTTTTTCTACTTGGAGGAAGTGTCTTTCCTTCTGGAGCAAACTTATGAAAAACATTCTGCCTGGTATTTGCTTTTCCTGGTAACCTTTATCTCCAGTGTTGTAGGCATTCAGGAAATAAAAGTGCCAGTTCTGAGACCTGAAGGGCTGTGGTGCTTAGAAGGTAAGAAAGGTCTCGTCAGAGGGTTACTCTTCTTTGGATTCAGAGCAAGCCCCCTATGTTTGGCTGTTCCTTCTGAAAATGCTCATGCAGAATTTCTAAAGGCTGTCTGAATCCAGAAAAAAAAATCTTCTGTATGACTTGGATGATTTCATTCCTTCACAACTTCACAGATAGTTGAAATACCACTGTAAAGTATACTTTAAATGGAGAAGCTCACAGCTTTAAAGACAGTCACAGTTATCACATGCCTTGAAAGAAATTGTACATTATGATAATTATTCTGAATCCTGTGAAAGAAAGTCAAAGTATGAGTGCCTAGAGGGGTATAGTTTTTTAATTATTATTTTTTTTATTTCCTGGAGTATCTGATAATATTCAGTAGAAACCTGATTAGCTTTCTGCCAAGAATATTTCAGTTAGTATTAACACCACTGGGTAGGAATAAAAGCCATGCAGGTATCAAGAGCCTTGTCATGTGTCAGTGTGCAGTTCAAAACCTGGCTTCTAGAGGTGGTTACAGACGGTGGTTACTGGTTAATTACTACAGAAGAAAGAGAGACTGAAGGAGGGATATTTCATACCTATAGCAGCTGATATTTAACAGTGATACCTAAGTTAGCAGACTTACCTTCAGCTCTTCAGTGAATGGAGATGGGGATGTTCCTTCACAGTCATTTGACTTTCCAGACCTCTGAATCAAGGCTCCTGAAATCTTTCTCTCTGATCCCTCTTAGGCTCCTAACTCAAGCATCTCAGCTGCAGCTTAGTGGAGCACAAACCCCCATCATGCCAGAGTGAACTGTTCCATTTAGTCTCTGTCATCCAGTTTGTTCTTAGGGAGTCTTTCAATATCTCATCTTTGTCTCATCTCCCTCTACAAATTATTGTGCAACCTGATGTGGAGAAAATGACAGTCAAACAACTATGTTATAAATACCTTGCAATGAGAGGAGCAAACAGCATGGCAATAAAGTTGACCAGCCAGGCTCCCTCACGAATTGCTTTTTATTGTGTTCAGCTGTAAGTGTCATTCCCCTAATGCTGCCCATTCATCTTGTGCTGGGTTGCAAGTCAAAGCTGCCTACACTCGCACTCTCTTGGGGCTGGAGAGATCCAGCTGTGGCCCTCTCATGGCAAATAAACTGTCTCATAAAAATCCAAGGGTTCCCCCATAGTTTTTTCTCCAGACTTTTTGTATCATTGCTATGGAATAGACGATTGCAACTGGGCAGGCCACAAACACATTCCTTGGCATGTCAGACAGCTGTGTATGATTTATTTGAGATGCCAGGGCAATATCAGAGGGATTCAGGATGGAGAGTAAAAGATATGGTACAATCTAAGCAGTGTGTAGTGGCACTATAACTGAGGGAAGATACAGGAAAATGGAGTTTACCTACAAGTAAACTGAACAGTGTAAATTTGTTGGAACTCCTCTAGTGTAGTAACACTCACTGGGGAAGGAAAAAGCTGTTTTGCAAGGTGAGGGGGGAAAAAAGAAAAGAGGAAAAATTCAAGCTTGTTTTTGTAGGAGATTATAGTGGTAATTTATATGAAAGCAGCTGCTTGATTTCTCACCCTGAGTCAAACTGAGACAAAAGGTCAGAGAAAACAGTGATGGCAGTTCAGTATCTACTTCAATAAGCAGCAAAGTGACTTTGCCCTCTGCAATCTTTCAACATGAAGAAAGACTGCCTTGATTCTTTTGCACTAAATGAAAGTAAATCATGTCCAGCTCTAGAAAGTTCAACAAACCTTTCCGGTTAACACATTTTAGAAACTACAGTCGAACCATCTAGCTAATCTGAAATCTTAAAGCAGATGCTTTGACAACTTCACAATATTTGCATCTTCTAATCCTGTCACTACAGCAGGCAGAGACTTTTTGTGCTTCACTATAGAAATAGATTTCCTGCTTTTTGTTTTTCTGTTGAGTCATAAAAAATTCCCTGCTATAAAAGATCCAAAACCAGTTTACATCCGTCTTTTCATATCCTGGTTCAATTATGGTTTTTATTACCTCAAAAGATAGCTTAAATGCTCCCTGTTGTCCAAGAAGTAAGTAATTAAATAAATACACAATTTAACTGCAAGGGAAAGAAAAGCTTCATTCCAGTATTTACCACAAAATACTCTAAGAAACTGGTTCCAAGCTGTATAATGGCCACACTGGGTTAAGATCCTTCTCTCTGAACGTTTCAGATAGAAAAGTCTTTTACCTCTTCTGTCTCTACCAAGGTTAATTTAGCTGACCTACGGAGACATCAGAGACTGCCACTGTCTAGCTTGAAGAGAAAAAGGAGAGAATGCAGTGATGACATGAAGTGTTCTGTGTCAGACAGGTTGAACTCGATGCTTATTTTGCCCTATTCTTCTCAAGAGGGAGACTTCAGAGGAATTTGGAAGTCCACAGATGTGAATCTGGCACAAGGATTTTCATGTGCTGTACATATGGCTGCAGACGTCACTGCCACAAGAGAGGTTTGTGGTCTCACCATCATTTAAACAGGACTGAACATGTGGACTCATAAAAAGTGCATGTAAAATGTTCATAATACAAGTCTGCAAGACTATATGCAGAGGGAGATGGCATGCTGGTCCTTACTCACCTCTGGCTGTATTTCCAGGACAATTTCTAAGCACTACAACTTACACAGACTTTTTTTAACTTTTTTCACTTCTAACAGCTATTCATCCTATTTGTCTAGGAGCTTCCTAAATAGCTGATAATATTTGAAGCACTAGTGGACAAAAGCAGAGGGAAGACTAGAAACTCACTAGGCAAGTCCTGTGTTCTCATGGTCCAACAGTATTTGGCTAGCACAAGGTGTGCTGCGATGAGCCCTGACCATGCATGTCTTTCAGCACTTGTTAGACTTTCAGATTTCCCAAGTATGGTGGTTTTTTGAAAAAAATGTATTCCCTTTCTGTGGTCTTATGTGCTCCAGGGACCTTTGCTGAGTCCTGCTCTGAGGGTGAGGCAGGAAGGCTTGGAGAAGATAATGTGTTGGCTTTTGTATCTGAAGGTACTTACACTGACATAATTGTGATTATTAATACTGGTGACAGGATGCACCCAATCTATAATTTGAGGTAATGTTTGGCAACTTGAGCAATACGAATCATGAATCATTCATTACGTGAGCAATGCATTTAATGAGTTAGAATTAATTTTTAGATGTCCTCTGTCATTTTGTTGTGTAATTTAAGGTCACCGGCAGTATTTTTTGTATGTCATAATTACATTGAGGCTTAGATGCAATCTCTACACAGTGCAAATATGTTATTTGCTTTAGTTTAAACTTTTTTTTTACTTAGAGGAAAGACTTTGGGAATGGTGCCTGCTTGATGTTTCAGATCCTCTTTGGCCCTAAATTGTCATGGCCACACTGAAGCTAGCAGAGCCTTACCACTAAAAAATAAAATTGACAGTGTGGCTTTGAGCAGGGATCTGTTTCCTAGTCAATACGTTTCCAGGCTGCCTACCACTCAGCCAGACACCAATGCATTCGAATTAATTACAGCCTTTTCTATTGCTTCACCAAAAATCCTCAAAGGTTTGTGACCTCAGAACCTGGTACCATTGCATTGTGTCAGCCCAAAATGGAGGGGATTAGGCAAAGGAGCCCATCTTTACCGAGATATAAGTAAGGCATCTCTTTCTGCACTGACTTACGTTCCATTTCCCTTCCAGCATACCCTAATAAATAACTGAGAAAATCCTCTCCTTTCTGCACGGTCCTTTAGCTCACATGCTGGTTGTACAGGCTCTGTCTGTCTCTGGAGACACTCATCCTCACACTCGATCACCAGAGGAATGAAGACGAAACGCCAGCTTCCTGAGAGACCACTGAGATGTCTCAACTGCATAATAATTGATGTTTTTATGGAGTTCCAGATCATTTACTGATATTGAACACTTCAGTGGTTTAATCCTTCCTCACACAATGTGTAGACAAATAATAGCTTGATAAGACTTCATCATTCATGAAAGGCAGACAGAGCAGGCAAGCCAGCATGAAAATATTTTAATTATACTTTGTCAGAAGTATATAAAGGGAGATAAGAGTGCTCTTCTTTCACCTGTTTCATTTGGAGAATTTGCCCAAGTCTAAATTTATTTGCTATTAATTGCACTTGGGTTCAGAGGCTGTATTTCCAGAAGGCAAGAAGAGAGACAAGATAAGAACAAGTATAACAACAAGTAGCAGAACACTACAAAACTTAGGAGAGCAATTTCTCGCCTGAGGCCGGGCTTGAAAGAGAAAAAACTTCCTAGAAAACATTAAGTAGCATAAAAAAGAGGATAGGACAAATCTCATGTTTCATTAACTCTTTGCTTTACGTAAATTTAATATGAGACCATACTATGCAGTACCACTGAACACACATCAGCAGGGCTAACTCACTGCAGAAAACCTTCCTTTGGAAGATGTTCTCCAGCACAGCCTGTGTTCTCCAGATATTTCTCCCTAGCTTCCCAAACCATATTTATAAATTATCTAGAAGTGTAAATGAATGGCATCTGGGGTTGATAAGGAACATAGAAAACTGGCTGTTAAAATAAAAAAGCTATGTCACAAATAATTTTTTTTTTTCTGGAGCTGGATCCAAGCTTACTAAAGCCAGAGGGAATTTTTTCCACTGTGTTTCAATAGTTTTGAGATTGAGCCCCCATGAAACTGTGCAAGATAAAACACAACATATTGCAAAACAGGGTGATTAATCATTATACTGCTCAGCTTCTGCTTATGTGGATATTATTATTTTTATGTTGTATAAAACAGCATTTGATAAAGGTTGTCAAAATTATTTTGTCTCCAATGCAAATGTAGTATTGCTTTTATGTGTGATGCTATTATGTTACTGGTGGCTTATCTTCTAACAATATGACATGGTAGGAAACATGACAGAATCAAAGATAACAAAATGGGGTGAACCATATAAAATTCTATTTTGTTTCTTGTCGATGCTATCACAGAATCATAGACTACAGCGTCCCTACACTGCTGAGATAGATTATGTTGCAGGACTAAAGATAAGATATTTTTACCTGGCCTTTGGTGAATGCAGAAAATGGTCAAAAGTTTTTCTGTCACCTTGGTTGCCACTGAATGTCCCAGAGCAAGAACTAAAGAAAGGATTTCCAAGAAGTATCTAGAATTTGTTTTACTCTGCTACCATTTAAAGTCAATAGCAAAGTACTCTCAGCAGTGGTAGTGGTCAGGTCATAGCAGGCCAGAGAATTGAAATTCTTCCCATCCTAAAAGCTCTGTACATACTGTAATGGTAATGGGATCAAGCCCCAGGTTTCCAGCCATTCACCTCATTCATCAGTAACAGGTCTTCTGTACTCAACCAATTTCCAAAACACAGGCATGTATCCAACGTGTAATTCATACAAACACAAACTTTTTTTTAATCTTGCCAAGCTTTTATTGTCCATAAAATTTCCCTGCAGTGAGAAACAACAATTCAATTAAATGTTGCATGAAACTATTTCTTTTCCCCTGTTGTACATTTGCTATTAATGCATCCTGTGCTATTCAACTCAAGGTAAACAGACATCTCTATTTAGGTCTATTTAGCTTTCTCAATGCAATTAATTTAATTTTTATAACTCTGTCATGATTAATGTAACTATTTTCTTTGCCAAAAAAAATCTTGCTAGCCTCTTCAATTCCTTCTTACACTGAATGATGTATTTCCTTGCTGTCTTTAGACCTCCACATTTCTGTTTTTTCCTTTCTTAAGGACAAGATAATTGAAACAAAAGACAAGAGAGCTGAAACCACTGTGGATGAGACACTTAACTCTTCATTTCATTCACTTCCTCCCTCTTCAGTTTTATGTTTCTCATTAACAAGAGGTCCTTAGTTGTTTTTTTTTCTTTCCCTAGAAAGGTTACTTTGATTTCAAAGCTGCTGTTTGTACACGGGTGCACCTGATACTGCCCGTTACATTTACCACCTTCATATGTAATGTAATTAGGAGTACATTGGAACCTTATATATTCTATCTTGGTTAACCTAACCACTTCCATCAGCTAATTTTGCTAACTCTATACTTCCCTTTAGCCTATTGACTTCATTAGGTTGGTAATAATTGCAGCTAATTAAGAGCAACTCTTGCAGACAGTAGTCCATTTATCTGTTCGATCTCACACTGAGGTTTGACAGTTATTATTTCTGTTGGCTTACTATCTCTTTGGGAAAGATGTTTTCCTTGAAAGTGTGGGCTCTGAGCAGATCTGAAGGATGGAGGTGAAGAGCCTTAAAGAACATAAACCAAGTCTTAATAGGACGTGAGGGTATTCAGGTACTTCAAAGCCCATATGCTATAAAAACTCACATTGGTCTGAATAGCTTCTCAGTCTGCGGAAAATTGAATTGTCTCCCTGTAGGAAATATTACTAATTTGTTTTCAGCCCACACTGATGAAATTTTGACATCTCAACTATTTGCACATAAAAGAAAGTGGAAAACAATCTCAGTGTGGAAATATTGGACTGCAAAATGTTTTCTTTCTTGATCAAAACCAAGATTATTAATCTCAAAAGGCCAATGTGTTTGGCATTCAAAAGTTTATACAATACTTATGACAACTGGAAATATTATTGTTGGGATTTTTTTTAGATTGACATGTTTTTTTGAAATGTTCTACTGGAAATATTCTGTAACTAATATTACAGAGAAAACATCCTGTTTTGTTTTGTAGTGGTGTTTTTTAAAATTTTTGTTTCTTTGATATTCTAGATTTTTAAGGAAAGGAGTTAGTCAAAAGGTTTTAGACATCTTCTTTCCTAATTTTTATTTTCTAGCAAAAGAAAAAAAAAAGAAGAAGCTTCTTTGAGACAACTCTCTCTTGTTTCACTGAAGACATAGAGAACATTCATGAAAGTGCATCCATGAAAATGCCTTTCCTGGAATGTGCCAGAGAAGAGGCATTTTGAGTAGATGTGTTTTTTAAAAAGACACCACATGTTTCTGCTCAAACTCAGCAATTCACTTGTTTTCATTTAATAATTTTGGGCCACAGATTATTTCTGACATGCTGGTCAACACATCTTCTTACGGGTTTCTAGTTTTCATTTTCATTAAAAAATTTTTGATAAATTATGGTAGTGCTCTCTTTATTTGCTGCGGTTGTTAATACAATAAGGGAGGAAAAGCTTTTTTCAGTGTAGAAATGGAAACTAAAACCCTGGAAATAGCAACCAAAATCCTGGTTTTGACTTCAGGTAAACATCTGTGGAATTGGAATATCTTTTTTTTACAACTGCCACCAGAAGAGAAAGTTGATGAAACTAAATGTTCAAGTTACCTTGTTTTATTTGAATCACCTTGGCTTACTTGGATAAGAGAGTTCTGTGGCAAAATGCATGGCATCTTTTAGATTTCGTGAGGGCTCCATCTCATCTCTGTCATCACAGGGAGGTAGCCCATGGTGTTCTCACCCTCACTGCAGGCTTGGCTCATAGGAGCCATTAGGAAGAGTAGCCAGCTATGTTAGACATTAATGCTTCTTTTGGATTTTGTGACTACATAAAATGGGAACTGGGGTTTTGGAAGACATTGCCATATGCATTTTATCTACCAGCAAATAATAGGTTTATCCCCTATAAGTTGATGCCTGATGCCAGCAGAGGTTACATATCTGTGAATTTACTGATTCTCATTGAATCACACTGAGCTTCTGCATATGACAAAATTTAATATTTTAATTAAAAATTTTTTAAGTCCCCCTCAATTTTTTTTCTCCTTAAATTTGCACAAAATCCTGAATTGCTTCATGATGTCAGGCAACTTTCCACTCATCCTGGAAGTGGCAAGTTTGTGCTGATTATAGTGGTAATGGCACCATATGAAGTACAGGAATATGTGTACCACAGTGCTGCTTTCAAACAGAGCCATCTGAGACAGTGGAATTGGATTTTTCATTTTTAGTGATTAAATACCAAGATGCCAGATCAGGGAAACTAGATCAGAAGTGACTGAGGAATATGGCCACAGAGTAAGCTACAATTAGTATTTTGTTTTTAATTTACTTCAGATTCAGGCTGGAGCTACTGTACTTTCAGAAGTTACCAAACTGCACATGGCAACATCAAGAAGACATTTTTTATTTTAAATTAACACTGACCTTCCATTCACCTTTCAAACCTCTTGGGTTACCCAGCTTCATATTAGAACTGTTCATCTGCCTTGCTTCTATCCCCCTTCACTGGCTGTGTAATTGGAAAAAGTCAGTACAACTGCACTTCTGTGGTTTGGTTTCAGTTGCTCGTACTGACAACATTGTGGAATATTGCTATATATTGCAGTTTAGAAAATCACTTGTATACAAGGGCCTTTCATAAATATCAATTTTGAAAGCTCTTCTGCAACTGCATGGGGTATATGGGCTTAAATTGACACATTTTGCAGTCAAGCTGAGGGAACTGGTGAAAGCTATAATGGGTTAGAGGAATTTCAACAGCTGCAGTGTAAACAGTTCTCTGCTAAGCTCTACCTAAGCAACATGACTTCCTATTTCAAAACATATTCAACGCTTGATTCCTACTCATTGTCTCTCATATTTTGGTTTGGGAAATATAGAGCATTTTTCAAGCAAACTAGATCTTTCCAGTGAAAACCGGGTGAAATATAAAGTTGCACTTTGATTTTCTGAGATATTTAACTGTTTCATTATGAATGAAAGCAATGAGAAATAGAAATGAAGAGGTCTGCCATAGGTTACAAGTGAAAAACTCACACTTTCACAGTTCACGTCCTGGTACCTCACTTCTTGATGTCTCTGTGTGAAAAGCAAACGTATCTATGAATGCTTTGCCACTTGAGGACCATAAGTTTTATCAGAATTAATTAAAATCTGTAGATACTTAGGAGACCAGTAATGTCACTCTTCCCTCAAAATCAGAGTTTAATTCACAAATCTCTTTTTATTATGGTTCAAACACAAGCTGAATTCTCCTCTATGGGAATTTACTTGAAGAAAACATTGTAAATTGGCCATCTGTTGGATTAGACAACCACTTCATTCCCAGACCCAGAGTCCCTCATTGTCTCCTTTTCGCCTGCCTTCCTGCAGTTCAGTGCAGCACATTTCAAAGGCTAAAAAAGCAGTTCTGAAACTTTACTCCAGAAACCCAATAATATGCCCTGAGGAGACAGTCTCTCCTTTGAGGGCAAGTCCCTTTGGTTCTGATTCCCATGCACGCTTCTTTTCCTTCTCTTCTCCTACACTGGGACTAGATATGGGTGTCCCATCCTGTCTCTCCATGGTTTGTCATTGCTTCCCCTTTAAAACCTCGAGTGCTCTTCAGCAGGTGTGAGAGCCTTGGGCTTACCTGCCCCCTGAGCCACAGAGAAATCCTGAATATACAGAACGATGTCTTGTGTGTCAACAGCTGGCACTGTTGGCTGAAAGGCGTGTTTAACAATCAGCTCCTAAACCTGTAAGGGCTTCTAACTGAATGGCTAAAATCACGCAAGGGAGGGCTGGCCTTTGCAACATAGTTCCCACCAAAGCTGTTTTTCCGCTCCTAGGGCTTCTCTTTTTAAATGTTTTCATTTTCCAGGCAGCCATTTTATTCTCTATTACTTCAGTCTCTCTTCAGTGGTTATTCATTAAGCAGTTTGATTGGAATTCTTTGCTATTAAGATCTGGAGTTTTCAGTTGTGCAAATGGTAGGGGATACTGAGAGAAGGGGAAACTCTGGAGTCCCTGAAGAAGTGCTTCCCTCCTCAACATGCCGATACGGAGACCTATTCAGATCCTTTTCTTCAAAGCAGTACACTTCAACAATTGAACTGTCTTTATTCAGAGACCATACTGGAAATAAATGTCGGCCTCTGCAATTTTCTACAGCCTATGACCACAGTGCCTCCGACACCCCAGCACCGACTGCTGCTCTGCCCTGGGTTCTCCTGCCAGTGCCAGGAGTGCTCTCTTGGCAACCGTGGTGCCAATCATCTGTGTGCCTGTGCACTTGACTCAGAACGCAGAGTTTAAATACTCTTCTAGTCTGAATATTCCTTCAGGTAAATTTAGGACAGCCTCACCAGAACACACAAATATTTGTGATCCTCCTGTGCATCCACTTGTTTGAGCTAGGTTCATAACCCTTTCCCCTCACTTTCCCTCTGTCTTAGGATGACAGGTATTTGGTTCATATATGACAGTTTCAAGGAGCTCTTAAAACAAGAACTTAGTGGGAGCACTAAAGACTGTCAGTCATCAAAAAATGCACAGACAAAACTGCAGAAAATGTTTAACAGCAGAGTTCAGGTAGGTGTCATTTAAATTATCCTGGAAGTCACTGCTTCTCTGCAAGTGCATTGCAAGGATGGCTTCGTATACACTTGCTGCTAATGTTTTGACTACTGAAATCAGATTATTTCTCTTTGTTTTAACTAGCCAATGTTGTCAGCTGTCTAGGAGTGAAAAGTTGCACAATTGCAACTGGTACTGCCATACAGCGGAATTCAGACACTTCTGCATCCTCTCACTAGGAGCAGGCACGAGAGAGGAGTAGGACACATCATTCTAACTGGTACTGCAGAAGACCATCTAATATCCAAATTCTGTGATCTATTTTCATATATCACCATAGAGAAGGAGTTTATACTGCACTTACCAATAACACCCCCTGCACCTTACTTCATCTCTGCTTAGACCCATCTGAGGTATATTTTTTCCACTGAGCTTTGGCTTTTGAGATCTGTGGTAGAAAATGCAGTTGAAGAATTATATCAGACACGGCATATTTGGAACTATACCAAGGGATAACATGAATTCCATTCTTCAGCCATTCATTCCTACCGTGCCTCGGACATTTTCTTCAACTCTACTGATGAATAAAGCTAGATTCAAACTCTGTGAACACACAGTAAGTACATACCAGCTTAACCTTCAAAATCATGGCACACAGTAATGCATCACCAGTGGAGGTGCCAGATAACTGAATTACAGTCCTTTTTTTCATTACTTCATTGAACAAAATGAAGAGTAAAAACTGCACCTTTTTTTAAAGACTAAACTGAGATTAGGATATCAGAATTAAAAAATTAATCATAGAATCACAAATGGTTGAGGTTGGAATGGACCTCTGGGAGTCATCTTGTACCCTCCCACTCAAGTGGGACATTGAACAGGTGACATTTATGGACCTTTAATCATCTTTTGTTTGAAGTTTTTTTGGTTGAATTTGCAGTAAGTGACCCTCCAAGTGCTTAATTGAATTTAGATAAGTATCCAAGAGTTCAAAATTCTCACTGAAGATAAACTGAATTTCTCTGAAACTTGGTAAACAAATCCTACTGAAAAATCTCATGAAAATAACTTCTTTTGTCACACTGAAATAAAATGAAGTAGAAATTAATTTACTGACTATATCTTCACTTTGTTTACTAGAATTTGGAAAGTAGCTGGCCTCATTCATTAAAGTATTGATCACCTCTTTATTTGATATTCACAAGAGTTCCTCTTTCTTCTGAAAAGAACTAATTCTTCTGAATTTGAACTAATTTGATTAGAATAGCCTTTATTTTGCTCTCTTGGTATTTTTAAGTATGGACAAAAAACAAAAGGAAAAAGTCCCATATGAACCAAATCTTTTCATAATTGCAAGTTGAGCTCATGGATTGAGAAGGAGTTGCAGTTCATTAGTGTTCTCCTGTATTCACAACCACAACTTTCTTCAAGTTTCAATTACTTTCAGTTACCAGGGTTCATGGCCAAACAGTGATTGTAATGGAGAGATTAATCTAAGTCTCCAATGTATGTAGACAGCACACCTGCTCCAAACGTGACACAGGGGAGAGGAAAGGCACAGAAACCCGCCCTGTCCGATAACTGCATGATTCTCCTGACAGTGTTATTAGCACTTCAGAGCCTAATGGAAAGCTACAAGATGAGGAGTCCAGGGTGCCTGTAGAAGATGATATTAAATACATGAAAGACCAGAAGAGTGTAGAGTTTTCAACATTCTGCTTGTCTGAACTGATGGCACCACTTTTTAAATCCGTTTTGGGACAAAACAGATATCTCCCTTGCTTTGGGGTCAGAGACCCAGCAGTCCTGGAGTGTGTTCCTTTAAATTTTCAGGGCAAAGTCACCAGCTCAGATAAAGCAGTATAACTGCATTGTGGCTTTAATTCAATTATGCCACTCCCTGAGTATCTTGCCCTTGAATAGTTGAAGGAAGCTCTTCCCTCTCAATGACTTTATCAACTAGATAGATAGGGTGGAAGAAAGGAAATATTACTGTCTGTATTGAAACTTAACTTATTATAGGCAAGTAATTAAGGGATAAAATCATAGAGCGCTACATTTTCTTTTTCACCAAGAAATCTCTGCAGCAGAGTAAGGGAAGACATCAGGACCTTGATGATAGCTGCAGCATTTTAATTTACATGGTCAGTCACAGACAAGTAGTGTCCCAGAATAGCCCTTGTGCTTGGTGTCCCCTCAGAGGACTTTCCATGGCTGGAAGTCTGGTATAAATGAGATTTGTTGTCTGTGCTTCCTCCTTGAGGAGGAGAAGAAAGGTGACAGATGCAGACTTCCATTACAGTTAGTTTGCATTGAGAAACTCTTTAAGTATAAGCAGCAAGGACACCAATCTTTTTCACAAGTGGTGTGAGTTTAAATAAAAATAAGAAAACTTTGCAAGAGCTTGATCCAAAGGAAAGCCTAGGAAATCCACGACAGAGTACAGTGTGAAATTCAGATTTGAGTATGTTTGCAGCTTTCTTGTTTATGAAATTGCCCTTCCTACATATTTCAGTTCTTCTATCTTTATTTCTGGTTAAGGGAATACCCTGTCAACCTTTTTAGGTCATTAAAAAAAGAAAAAAAAAAGAGCTTGACCACATTTTGTCATTAAAATACAGATAAAAAGGAAGCAGGTGTTATAAGAATAGTGCTAGGACACATTTAGAGATTTCTTAGGCACTACTGTATCTGTGCCCTAATATTCTTCAATGCAGCTTCCCTTTGATTTAGACCACAGGAACATAAATTTTGATCTCCACTGCATGCTCTTCTGATTGATCTTTTGATTTGTTTGTGTCTGCTTATACTTAAAGTCTTTTAAATTTCCCCTTGACTCCTTTTTTACCCTCTATTTCATATCATTGACCCTGTTATTAAGGTACTTTATGCACTGATAAAGGCTACCTGAATTCCTCACTAGAACCAAGTTATATTTTGACTATCTAACTTGTACTTGATCCTGCACTGTATCATGTGTTAAAATGATGGAAACCCATCCTAAAGGCGAGAAAACCTTCTTAATTTCAGTTCACTTGCATCCATTTCTTGCACACTGAGTCTATATCTGGCATGATATATCCCAATACTCAGAAGGAAACAATTCTGTTTGAGGGCAGCTTTGATAGTCTTTTTACTGGTTTATATTCTGTGATGAAACTAAACTGGGACCCTTCAAATGTTCCCACAGAAGTGAAACTGTGCCAAAAAGCTATTAACAGGCCAGGATGCCTTTGATTCAGGAAACCTGCTAAGTATATTAACTCTTTTCCCTCTATGATTCTAGCTGCTGACACTATGGCGCTATTATGTGACTCTGTGGAGTCACAGAAAAGAAGCGTGGTGAATCACAAGGTATTACTCCTTTTCAAATGTGAACTGGTAGGAGAACCATCCTACCAGAAGCCCTCACTGCAGTTTGCATGGAAAATGCTGGTAACAACATCCCTGTCAGCACTCCTTGTCCAAGAAGGTAGTTTCTCTTGCTATGAAGTGCAGGTAGTCTTTACCTAACAATAAATTTCAAAATATTTTGAATCTATTCGTTGCAAAAAATGAATCAGCAATACAGGGGTAACCCAAAGTCGGTGTTAGTGGTTCAAGAATGTCACAGCTCCTTGAACACCACTGCTGTATAAGAAACTTTTTGAATGACCACGCCATCTAAAAGAACAAAGGAGAGAAGGAGAAGAGGAGGATGGCAAGGAAAGCCATACCAGCTAAGCACAAGGATAAAATACCATGGCCCCGACAGTGACCTACAATTGTCAGGAGCTGGGCTTGAATTGGAATGGAGTGAAGCAAGTATAGTTTTGTGTTCCTCCACATGGTGACAGCTCCCATTGCAGGAAGGGAAAAGAATGTATTCATCAAAATGTGTAGGAATCTTGCAAAAATTGAGGTTTGGAGTTTTGGAATCTTCTGCAATTTCTTGTCAGGGATTTGGAAATTGTGAAACCAAAGCCCAGTGGGGCAGCCATGGATGTCTGATACTCCTGGATAAGCTGAAACACCCCTCTGGTGCCTTCTGCCTGCTGTTGGGCAGTGCTGCTGCTGCTGGACTCTCTGGAGGCTAGGCGGATACACCAGAGGAATCACAGAATGGGACATAAACCACAGAACTCTCTGTTCACCCTTCTGTGTTATATTTGCAGGGAAGAGACCAGCTTTACCAATCTTCCCAGGTGGTTTGCGATGGAAGAAGAATTCTTCTTGAAAAGAATATGATGCCTGACTGCAGTGGCTGCCATGAGAGAGAAACCCTGTGGTCAGTAAGATAACTCATTGCCTCATTTAACCACTTATGTGACTGGAAATGCCTGCTAAACTGACATTCCTTGGGGGGAAATGAATAGCTAAGAAGGAAAATGGCCAAGCTCAACAGCGCAAATGATATAATTGCAGAGCATGTTAAAGAGGCATTATTAGGTGAAGTGGACTGGATGATTTACTTCGAATCTGCTCAGTGAAAATTTTACACTGAGAGACATGGGACAATGCCAAGGTTAATCATCTGCATGGCTTGTCCATAGCAAACACTCCCTGCACAGACATCTATCTGCTCTTTAAAAACAGAGAAACCACAGAGTGTAATCAGAGAGGAGGAATGAAAGCTCTAACCCTCTGTATCATACATTCAATACAAAAATATAATATTTTACATTACCACCTGGTACTAATGAAGCCACGAAGTTAATAGAGTGTAAGGAGAACAGCACACCATCTCCTGCATGGAGTTGCATTTTAAAGCACCCTGGGGCAAGTCTTTATATGTAAGAAAATTTGTAGAACCTAACTAAGAGGTGTTTTATAAGTCAAAAGTGTTTCTGCATGATTACACTGCTTATTAAAGATGCAAAAGACTGAACTACTCTTCCAGACTGTTTGATTTCTTAACACAATTTGACATCACTCTTTATGGCTGGTTTCATGTTTTTCAGGGAAAATGAAATCAATAATTGCAAAAGTTTCTTGAATAATAAAATTCAGTGCAATGCCAGAGACTCCATCTGGTCAAGGAGGGAAAATATATTAGCTGGATTCTTGACAGTGTTAGAGAAACAGAAGAGTCATGCAGCTAATTTCACAGAGGCACACATGTTAATTTCACTGTTTATAGCAATTGTCAAATTCAGTTCTGGTTTATGAAGGCTTAAGCATTTGTAATTTATTAGCCGTCTGCAACAGTTAAGGTGTATTTTGCAGGTTATCTTGTCTTCAGAAAAAATAATTTCATCATTCATATTTCTGCATAATTGATATTCACACTACAAGAAATGTTATCTTACAATAAATGGCTGCCTTTGAAATATTTGTTGGTCATGAAGAACACAAGAATGTAAGACGGGAAAAAGACCTTGGATATTGATATGACAGAATTATTGTATACATTCAGAAAGTATTTTGAAGTAATTTTAAATTAAGAGTTATTGGAGGCTTTATTTTAATGTTTTAGATGTATATAAGAATTTACAAAATTTTAATGTCAATTCCTTTTTTACAAGGCTAAAAAATACATTTTTGTTTTAAAATATATTTGAAAAAAAATGATCATACAAGGCAAAGCTTTGGAGGAAAATACGCCACTGAATTGGATGCAGATTTAAATCCCTCTGTTTCTGTTACTTTTGAAATCTTGACCAAGATGCAGAATTTAGGATTTTAATAATGCAAATTACGGTGTTTACTTATCACATTAGGCCTGCATATTTGAAATCCCCTTCCACACAGTACAAGGGTAAAGGAGAACTGAAAGAAAGAAACACATTCCCTGTGGAAAACAATGTTCCCTGCGGAGCCTGTTTTTCCAACAGAATGATTCTCATCTGTCATACCTTAAACACATGTGGGCTGGTCAACTAGGGAAAAGCTACACACTAAAAGCAAGGAAGTATTTGGGAATGATTTGTTCTTTCAGCCTTTTGCTGCAGAGGATGATAAAGAATAGGTTAAGCTGGGGACATTTAATGGTTAGGGAGCCTTGACTGTGTAATACGCAGACTGAGACACATCTGAACCCTGTTTAATACACTTCTAGCAGCGGAGGGCTTGTCCCACACACTTTACCTTTGTGCAATGCTCTCAGTTGCCAGTTTTTCCCTAAAATCATTGTGGGTAGCAAGGTTGGCGTACTTCAAGCAGGTTTCTGCTTGCAATTTCTAGCATAATTTTGGCTTTTTCCTTCCATATGAATTATACTGAGCAGCTTCCTCCAGAATGTGGAACTTTGCTGCCTGCACATGTGAGCCTGATGGCCACCTCTGCCTGAAGCCCTGCCCTGAAGTGCTCAGGTGAGACAACAATATTTGAACATCAGGGTCATACTTTATATATAGAGCTGAGGAAACAACTTTATAGAGATAGGCTTCATTACAAGCAAACTGTTGACTCATTTGTCCCTTTATATGTCCCTAAAAGTCATCAAAGAAAATGTGGCTCCAATCAACACCAGCTCTAAAGAGGGAAAATAGTTTCCTTTTCAGTGAGCAGTGATGCCTGGAAGAGGCAGCTCTTCGCCATCCCCTAAGAGGATGCTTGGTGCCAAATCATGACTGAGCCTAGTGTTTCTGGTCACAGACCCCTTCTTCTGGAAACCTGTGTGATTAAAGACCTAATTACATTGCTTTCCCTATCCTCATTCTGTATGCCCTGACCTGACATTACAAGTCTCATTTGTTTAAGCAAATGAAAGATGTCTGTCCCAGCTAATTTATATTTGGCAACACTGCAGTAGAAATTTTTCAAAGAAAACACCACTTCTCTCTTCTTGCCAGAGGCAGGTAAATGTGATGTGAGTGACAACCTGACTGCTGATTCTGGCTTAAGAATTAAGAGAGCGAGGCTGAGCCCCTACTGTGGAAGCACAAGGGACAAAATATCTTGGCCATGACAAGCATGTTGCAAACTCTCTGCACCAGCAATGCCAATGTTTCAGGGCTGCATAAAATTCAAGAAAAAAGGTCACTAAGGAAGAGTCAATTGCGGAATTTGCTATTCTGGTACTATTCTGAGAAACTGATTCTCATTAAAAAGTTTATTTCTGTTTGAGGGATTGTAAGTGATATCATAGTTGGCCATTTTTCTTCTCCTCTCTTCTCTAACAATAAATACAATAAAATTCTGTTAAATTCCATTATGATTTCTCTATCAGTTGTGGCAGCCTTACTCTCTGCCAAGTCTGTTGGCAAAATTCCACTATGCAACTGGGGAAACCCATCAATTAAATGAGCAGAAATCTTGGTAATGCCCAGTCATAAACATATGTAATTGCAGCTGCTGAGGTGTGCTCAAGATGAGGATGGTTATCAAAGCGCAGCACTAGAAATAGTGTGGTTATTTTAGATTGGAGTTTTAACCCCTTTTGTCCAGTCAAACCTAGTAAGAGTAGATAAATTAGTAGATATTTGAAATTCAGGAGCAAAAGAAGGGACAATCCTCCTGGTTTCATGAAATTGCACAAGACAAGGAAATCTTTCGACAGGGAGAGGGAAGGAAACGTTAACTATTATTAACTGAAATGTGAATTACCCCTCTTAAGAAAGAAAAGTGGCAGGTCTGAGAAAGAACTCCTTTCAGACGGTCCACACATGTTGAAGTATAGAATTTAGTTACAGGTTAATGTCCAGATATGTTTCAAAATGATACAGTATTAGGAAAGAAATAAAAACATCACTGAAGAAGAGTGAAAGGAAAATGATTCTATAGGCCATCAGACTCTAAATTGTCCCTGGTATTTGCAGTGGTAGAATGATGTAGGTAAAAAGCATCTAGATTGGGAAAGAAGTACAAAAACAAACAAACAAACAAAAAACCCCCCAGAGACTGAACAGTGAGCGTAAATCAGGATTTAGGTTTCCAAAACTGAAAAAGTCTTTAATTGGGAATGGAAGAAAGGTGCAAACGAGAAGGAAGAAGCAGAAGAAAGATGGGTGTCTGTTTTGGGCTGGCTTTGTGTCAGTGTTGTGTAAACACTTCACAACCTCACCATAAGATGAATTAGTTCATCCTATTGCACTCCTGAAAACTGAATAAAAAAACCTTTCCTGGACAGTGGAAATGAAAAAAAACCCCAAACCAAAGAAAAAGGGTTTAATAAACTATTCATTGCCTTTTTTGGCTTTATGTAATTAAATTTTGACATTATAGTGCATGCCTCAAATAAGCAGTTGGATGATTATTTACACTTGGTATTTTCTCTTGGGCTGTGTTCTACTGAGCTCAGTCTTCTGTGGAAGAATCAGTGAAGAATTTTTCCCCTCTGCTTTCTAGACCTTTTTCCCAACTCTCTGCCACTTAATAACACTCAGATTCCACATTTGGTCTCATTATTTCTGAGGGCACAGATGAAAAATATTTCATCTTGTGAAGGCAGTGTGGAGATGCTGCAGCTTCTCACAAAAGCACGTGAGGGCTGGCTGGCCTGGGCTCCTCCTGAGACCCACAGTGTGGGCACCCTCCTCATGCACCAGCTTCATGCCTGGTCCTATATCTCGAGTGCATGACATCCACGACATCCAGGCAGAATGTCCCTTCCCCTCTGGTGACATGGGCAGACAGTGCAGCGAAGGGGAAGCTCCCAGAAATAATTTAGCTATCCCTCAGCTTACTCCATGCCTGTTTCTGAAATCTCTTAGGACTAAATTGCAGGCTGAGTTACCTGCTCTAATCATCATGCCCTGCCCAAAGGGCTGTATGGAGTTTACAGACTGAAACATATGCAGCTTATATGGTATGGGTTCCTATCCCAGCTGGAATAGAAGAACTGGAAGTCGTATTATCCTTGACTCTGAGGATTGTCCCTGCATGCAGGTTTGAACCCTGCTGGTCTTGTAGTGCTGCTAAATATGCAAAATTTTCTTGCACTGACAATACCTATGCTGTGAAGCAGAGGACTTTGTTTCTCAGAGTCATCAGTTTAATAACTTTCCTCAGCCCTGAACAACCTTGAAGGAGAAGTGTAATTTCTTCAGCTTTTTTAAAAAAAGATTGTCACCTTAAGGATGTTAGAAGACAATCAGTGTCTGACTATTGTAATTGTCTTTTACAGGAGAAATGACATGTCCCAGTCAGACATGCTCTGGGGACACGACCTCTTTTATCAGCACACTTATTAGAGTGGACCACTGGTGTTACAGGCTACCTAATGAATACAAATCTCCTTGCAAAGTAAAAACATTCCTGTTGGAAACCTTCTGCAGCCCCTGGCGGGTTTGAACACAGATGTGCTCTCCAGCAGTAAGTGGTACTTTACTCTGCATTTATAGCTCTGGAGCTTTCTGTGTTTATTGATTACCAAAACCCCACACAAATATCCTGGGGTCCCTGGGTGTACCTTGCTGGATGCCCATTAGGGACAGAGACTGAAGTCTCTGGAAGTCTCTGGGGTCTCAGAACTGAATTGCAATGAGCAGCTCCCCAGCCCTGGCTGAAGAGATTCTCCCCTGCAGCATGCTGGATATTTCTAATCTGTACGTAGAACCTTCTATGAGAGCATCTGCTCCATCCATAGCACAGGACCGAAACTTTGGCAGAAAAGAATGAAGGCAATGGGAAGTGTCTGAAGATAAAGGAGTAAAAAGAGGGACAGCAGAAGGAAGACCAAGAGAAAAGGGAGAGGAATGGAGAGAATGAAAGGTGAGAAAATGAAAGGCATAAAAAAAGGCAAATGAGATGTTCTGAAGTTTTAACAGAAATGGCACAGGTTTTCCTTGCAGGATATGTACAGAGGTTGTAGTTGGTGTAGAAAGGCAGAATTACCCCATATTTGAAGCTTCAGAAGCTTCACTTGGTTTCTGGACACACAATAGCTGAAAGCAGCCTAAGACTAGTGAATATCCTTGTTCTTTTCATATGTAAGAAGAAAAGCTTGAGTCTGTTGATACAGACCGACGATTTTTTATCTTAGACTTTTTTCAAGCTAACAAAAATTAAAGACAAAAAATGGATGTTGCTGGCACATCAATAAATATTAGAGATCTGTCATCTATCTACGTTCATCGG
The DNA here is from genome assembly GCA_013397175.1 of Platysteira castanea. NCBI lineage: Eukaryota > Metazoa > Chordata > Aves > Passeriformes > Platysteira > Platysteira castanea. The sequence goes on from VYXC01003310.1 coordinate 961,356, forward strand.
ATCACTGTAAATTCTACCTTAGGAAAGCTATACAGTCACCCTTGACAGAGGATATTGAGGGAAGAATGAAATACCATTAAAAACCTGCTTTCTCACTGTGCTTCAGGATGCTTCTGGTCATTCTAATGCTTTTAAGCAAAATTGAGTGTAGTGCTGCATGAATATCAGATATCATACGGGGAGCCTGCATGCTGCCCCCAGAGCACTTAGCAGCATTGTGCTCTCTGTCTGTAAGTGATCTGAGCCAGTACATGGCACAGAAACACTGCATTATTCCAGGCCACTCTCTTACACCACCACCACAACGAGATGCAGCCCCACGGTGTTAACGTGTTGAGCTTGGTCCTGGAAATAAACTCTCCAAAGGTTGCAGTTATAAATAGACCTGGTACACTGCCTTATCACCTCCACAGCCTGAGCTGAGGGGTGGTGTCTGATGTTGGCAATGAAACCAGACTGACTGCATGTCCCCAGCATGCCAGAGCACATCACGGCAGTGCCACTACGGGCCTGGGTTTTGCCACCTGTATGCAAAGCTGGATGTTTCCTCTGTTGGAATCTGGGTGGTATCCTGTCTACATGAAAGAGTGGTATTGTTTTAATCACCTCAGTAAAGATCTAACAAGTGTTTGGCCACAGTACTCTTGGGGACAAGTCTTGTGAAGAGCAGAACCACCCACGGTGGGCAGATGAGCAGAGCAGTGACACAGCTCAGGCCTTGCTGCCTTCCTTTTGCCAACACCACAGCTCTGGCAATCCCTGCCTGCTGTCCCCAGGCCCCTCAGAGCAGGTGCTGCCGTCCCCAGGCCCCTCAGAG
>VYXC01003310.1:962548-985494 GCA_013397175.1 Platysteira castanea
CTGCTGTCCCCAGGCCCCTCAGAGCAGGCACTGCTGTCCCCAGGTCCCTCAGAGCAGGCACTGCTGTCCCCAGGCCCCTCAGAGCGGACACTGCTGTCCCCAGGCCCCTCAGAGCGGGCACTGCTGCAGTGATGGCTCCTGACAAAACCAGCAGCTGCTGACTGCTGCCCCCAGGCTCTCACCCTCCGACTCCCTCCCCTACTTAACTCCTGTTTCCTCCACCTTCTTTGCCTCCATGCTAGAGGTAGCAAGATTCAGTCACAACTGAGAAGCTTTGACCCGGCTCTGAATTATGTGCATTAACATCCTGTAGTTTCACTGGAAAATCACAGTGTGTTTAATGAGTACCAGAGCCCCCAGTTCTATAACTATAGCTACTAAAAAATAAATGAGTAATACATAGATTTTTAAATTTGTATCCATATCATATGCTCTATCTGCATATTAATTTTGCAGATAATGCTCTAGGAAACGGAATATCAAACAGTTTTCTAATATGATGTAATATTATATTAAAGTATGTAATGTAGATTTCCATGAAATGTTGTTATCCCAGAAACCTCATCTGACTTAAACAGGAACACTACTGTCTGTGAACTCAGGAAAAACAAAAGACTGCAAATAAAGATAACAGTTCTGTGATATGTCTGATCTGGGGAGTGATATCCTCTAATGTGGCTACGGGGAGAGCTGTTTGATTTAATTTTATTTAACATATTCATTAATTCAAGAACTTAAGCAGCTTAGAAATGAAACAATATGAATATATTATAAGAAATAATGGAGCAGATGGAAAAATAATACAAACTGGCTTGAGCTCTGATTTGGGACAGCACCTAAGCAGGCACTTATTCAAGAAAATTCTTAGAATGAAATATCAAATTTTAGGAATATATCTGTATTGCTGGTGGTGGCCAGGATGTTGCACAGTGTTGCCCATTGCACAATGACACTTCTTTTTGTCATACGTCCTTGTGAGTGCAGGAATGAGAGTAGAGGAGGAGATTTTTCCCCTTAGCTGTGAAATATAACGTTGTGATTTTGAATTGAAACTCATGATTTGTCTTAAACATATTTTTAAACTTTTTCTTCAAGGGGATATTTTCTGTGAATTGGGTTCTCAGGAGATTTGGAACCAGAGCAGGAGTAAAGCTGTATCAATTGTGAAGTTTGAAGAAAAATTGTCAGAATATTAATTTACAATGAAAATGAGAAAAAGTAATATATTTAGAGAGGTTTGATCAATAAAGAAAAATAATGAGGTAGTATATTTCACTGCAACATGGATATCAAGGAACAATATTAATTAAAACTTTTTTTTAGAAAGCTAATTTACCAACCGAAAAGCAGCAGCTGGCCTCCCACACCACTATGCTGATATCACAGCATGGATGAGCACATTTCCCTCAATGGGCCAGCTGGAGACAAACTACGGGGGGTTCCACAAAGCTGGTAATCTTTCCCCCCAAAAAAACCCTGATCACTCACAAACTTTGCCAGTGTTAATATGTGGGTATGAATGATAAGCAACGAGCATAAGAATGAGAATCTCAAGTGATCCAGTACACTGGAAAAAAATTAAATCAGAAATTAAAATGTGAGAAAGGCAAGAACAAAGTCCTACATGAAGGAAGTGGAAATTAGATCGACAAATACAAAATGGCGATTATTGTTCTTGTGGAAAAGACCTTCATATCAGTAAGATTCAATATGCAGTGTTGCTATGAAAAGATAAATATGATTATGGAATGTGCAAGTTGAGGAAAATAATTATTTCAGCACCTTACAATAATGAATATTCAGCTGGAATACTACATTCCATTTAGCACACCATTTTCAGAGATTCTCAAAAGTATTATCAGAGGTCCAGGGCAGTAGAATTAAACTGACCAGAGGTCAAGAAATCATGCAATAGACTGAAAATTGAAAGAATTGGATTTTTTAATTCTAGAGAAGTTTGAATTTCAGAAGGTTGTTTCAAAGGATGAGAAACTGTTCTCTACACTCATAAGCAACAGCACAAGGAATAGTTGCTTTGACTTGCAGAAAAGGAGATTTTGATTCCTAATTAGTAAAGGTTCTAGCTAAAAGGAGAGTTAAATGCTGGATCAGTGTACACAACAGCATGTTGTAACCTCTCCACCCATGGAGGCCTTTAATATCAGGGTATACAAATACCTATCAATGACAATCAAGATATCCTTGGTACTGCTTCCATGGAGTAAAAGTAAAAACATCATAGGCCCCCTTCTAGCACTTTCTGGTATAATTTCTAAAATGTCTAATCATGAAACCATTACAAGGTTTGCAGGAAAACCCTGAAGAGGGGGCATACACTGATGGGTGGTTTGATTGTTCTTTTCCGTTTTTACTCTCTATTATTTTCACCTTTACCTTATGGAGTGTGTTTGGCATTCTTAAGGATGACCTGCAAACTCACATATGATTTTAGTGAAGTGAATGTCTATGAGTCCACAGAACAGCAGTATCATTCTCTATCAGAATGGGCTAAGTTATATTAAAGAAATAATAATTCTTCCATATGAAGAAATGGTTCTCTCATACAACAAGTGAACATACAGGAAGAAGAAGAGATCTCTTTCATAATTTCAGTGTAGCTATGTAACAATCTGCAGGCACCTCTCTTTCTTGAAAATCCTGGAATGAGCTCAGAAAGGATAAATTGGAGCAATCAGTGGTAAAAGACCCTCAGATGTGGTGGTGGCTGTAAAAGTGAGGAGAAAGGGAAAAAAATATTCCTGCATGGGTATATTTCCTGCAATTGAGTTTGTTATCCATATTGACATAATTTGAGTAAGTTACTTGCATGCACCTTCTAAAAGGTAAGCTAAATTACTTGCACTCAAATGGAAGAAGAATTCTCTGCACACGGCTCCCTGTAGCTTCTGAGCTGCTGGAAATATTATGTCTATACCAAACTGTCCTTCTATTGACTGTAATGAAGCTGTGTCACGTAACAGTTGCTGAGACGCTGACATTAGAGCTTACTAAAGATAAAATGCCTTTTGACTTAATGTGATTTCTATTTAAAGTCATTTGTCTTTACATACAATCTAAAAATACAAGCATTTATCTATGTATGTTTTCTAAATCAAGTCACTTCATACTTCTACTGGGCCCCCTTAGTAATTCTGCCAAGATCAAATAAAGAATTAAATGGGACAAAGACTAAAAAGAAGTGATGTAAAATTTCCTGCCATAGATCTTTGGGATCTGAAACCAGATTCCAGCTTCCAATACTTACAAAATGCCACAGGGCATGGCAACAAAGGTGAGTGAGTGATCTCAGAGTGAAGCAAACCCGATCAGAACTTTCATTTTTCAGGATTCAGCTCTTTGCTGACAGAACATCTGAAAACATATTCAATTGGGCATTACTTTCAAAAATAAGTCCATTTTGGAAAGGCTATCAGGAGTTCAAAGCAATCCTTCACAGCAGGAAAACCCCAGCAACTGTCAGTGTATGTACATTAAGAAAGGGCATGGAACTTAACTGCATTATAAATTTAAATCTGTCTGGCTTTGTAACATGGAACTCACCTGTTCTGGGGTATGCAGAAGAACTAATTTTGTAGGCTTTAGTGATTCTCCAGTATTTTACAGCAATTTAATTTTGAGATAATCTAAAACCAAGTAGAGAAAAGGCAACCTGAAATCGCAACACTGATGCAAGTTGTAGCTGATTCAAGAAAATGGATGGGTGGAAAGGAAACTACACCACGATATTTTGAAAACTGTACATTGCAAAAGGGAGAACATTATTCACTCACTGGTTGTGTTGCCTGGCATCAGGAAAAAAAAAAAGCTAGAAATCCAAATTTCATTGCCTGAAATCTTACTTGGATAGATTTTTTAAAATTAATATGTGACCAAAATAAAATATTCATATGGGATTCGGTAATTTGAAATTAAATTTCTCTACTGGGAAAAGAAATCATTTAACACATCAGAGAGTTTTATACATAGGTAAATATAATTGTAGTAGGTAAACAGTGCAGCATGTCATTGTTTTAGAAAGTAATATGAGTTAGAAAAAGAAGAAAAACCCCAAATAAACAAAACACCCCCACAAAACAACAACAACAAGAACAGCAACAAAAACCCCAAGACATTTTTTCCCTCTCCAGAAGCTGAGTTTTCACATTAAAAATTGCAGAGACATGGAGAATATAAAGTTAGAAAGGAGGACTAAGATCATTGATAGCAGTAACTTTGTGAAGCATTGGTTATCTATGTTTTTCTGAAAATAATTTATTTATGGAACTTCAAGAATCAGTCTGTCTGCAGCTAAGTCAGAACTCACTGCTTATTCAGTATCTAGTACAAGGGGAATTTTCCTGGGAACTTTGAATCCTCCTCTAGTGGCATTAATTAAATAGGCATTAGGTATGGTAACTTTGGGCATACCTTTATTTGTTCGAAAAAAACCTAATCTACAGGAGTAGCTTACTCCTTACAACTAAGGCAGAGCATTAGAAATATTGTGCTGGGAGTTAGGGCATGTTCCAGGCTTGGGGTCCCAGATCACAGACATTTTCTTTTTCAAAAAGAGTGGGTACTGGAATGACTGACACTGTGCATTGCATAACAAATTCTTCACAGACACACCTTGCCCTGTTGATAAAAATCCTGCTGAAATCAATGGATCTACTCCCAAGAACTTCCACAGAAAGTTCTGAAGTCTCAGCAAAGTAGATGGCAAGGGAAAAGAGCAGGCAAAATCTCTTCTTTCAAGTACCAAGGGAAAGAGACACATTCTGTACACCACCAGGTCTCTCTCATGAGGGTATTTCACCCTTTGTTCCACGTTCTTCATATTTAATCAGAAGCTTTATATCAAGGACCTTAGGAAGTACCCCTCTCTGATTGAAACAAATTGGGGTTTGAGGCTAGAAAGAGGAGACAACAAGCGAAACAGACTTCAGAAGTGATTTTCCTTCTCCTTCCATGGGATACTGTTTGCCTGATTTTGGTGTTCTGAAAGTTATGTACCTTAAGGCCGTCTAGGGTCGCTCGGCAGCAAACATCACAGAGATGCCTCCAGAAGGGAATCTGCCCCTCTTCCTTATTCCCACTGTAGAGTGGAATTAAGTGCCAGCAGTGGATGTTTCTCTACTACACAGCAACCCCAGCTAGACCTTGTGGACTAGAAGACCAACTTGGAAGTAGATTTTGAAGCCTAACTGGGAGGAATCCCACCTCCAGTACTGAACTGGAGTACCTCACTGGACTGAGTAAATTTCCCCTTGTGAAACTTCTCACTATAAGAGAAGAGACAGCGTCACAACTGTGTTATGGAATTCTCAGTGCTTACTAAGTAATAAAGCTATTATTCATTTTCCTTGGCATTAGAAAGGGCTCTTAAAGAACAGAGATTTCTTTGGCTATTGTTAAGTAAAATGTCAATCCTATAGCCTGTGATTAGAAAGCTTTCAAGCTAAAGTTATTATTTCCTTCTTTCCATTATGTGTGTGAGACAGAACTCACAGTTGGTGGAAATGAGCTGGAAGGGAGTTCTGAAAAAAAACCAGAGTAATAATGGGATTTTTCTTTACCCTCACTGCAAAGGTTGGTAGTAAACACAAAAGCCACATTGTGAAAGTACCAAGTAGGGTGCTAGTTCATGTTTGCTACCTTACGTAGACTTCTATTTCATATTAGCTCAGTGCACAAATGAAAAGTCAGTATGAGTGTCTACAAGCCCTGCAAACCCAGCCTTTTGCCTAAACCCTCCTATAAGAAAAGTGCAGTGACTAAGGCAGAGCTGACAATTTTGCTGACAGCGCACACATCAGAGCAGAGCACAGCTCATTCTTCTAGATTGTAATAGCTGCGCATTGCTAACAATAGAAAATCTTGGCCAGTAAACTAAGCAGAAATCTTCAAGGACACATACATAATGTGGATCAAGAAGTGTCTTTTTCGCACTTTAGACTGAGGTTACATTAACTGTGTGGATTTGTGCTCTGCTGTTCCTTCACAATACCATCAGTGGCATTGTTCCAGCACAGCCCATCAAAAGCACCCACTGAGGAGTGCCTGATAACAAAGATCTTTGATGTAGAAAACAAGAAAGCTCATCCTGTTGCCTTCAAGAGGGTGGCAAGCAGCGTTAACATGAGTGGCCTGATATTAGCTGGGAATTTAATGCAGGATCTCTCCTGTCACCCAGCCCTCAAAGAAGGAATCTGTGTCACAGATGTTGTAATTGGGGGTAGGAAGGTACACGCACAATGGTCACAGTTTCTATTCTCTGAGCAGAAAACAAAGCAGTGAGATGGCTACACCCTTCAAGCAACTGTAGAAAGAAATGAGTGCAGTAATCCAACTTGAGAATAGGTTCTATTCATACTTAAAACTGTGTTTCATCTTACTGAAATCCTTCAAAAGATTGCTAATTTCCTTGTCTAATAAAATATTATTGATTTACAAATGAAAGTTTAATCTATGGTTTGGTGCTTTTCTCATTTTTTCTTTTTTGNCCCTTAAAATCCCAGTTCTGTGAATCAGCTTATGACAGCATCTAATATTTTGAAAGAAAGTAAGTTTCCAGTCCTCAAAACATTCCAGCATCTGGAAGGAATTGAAAACAGCCCAAACGTTTTGTTTTAAAAGATGCTTATTGAGGAATGATCTTCCGTGAGACTGATTTGGGTAGATTTACGGGGTTAAGGTGAAGATAATTCCATATCTGTTGTTTGTAGAAAGGAATCACAAAGGAGCCCAGTGAAACCTTAACACTGTGTAAAGGTTGTTGCTGTCTGGTGTCCTGGATATGGAGTGGCTCGTGCTACTACTGAGGAAAGACAAAAACCCTTACTGTGCTGAGGATGGCACAAAAGCTACACTCTCTTAGCTTCCATGCTGGAAGATGAGAATTCCTCCACTTGTCTCTACTCCTTTTTCCTTCCATGTGTGAATGACCAAAGAAGGGAAAGGAAAAAGCAAATTCTAACTCATACTGAGGTATGCCATGCTGAATACACTCAGAAATTCCCCCTGTGCCATATTAAACTGGATGAGTGTAATGGATCTGTTTTGCAGCTTGTGGTACCCAGATTCAAATAGTTGCTTCATTGTTTACCCAGCCACAGCAGAATGGAAAGGATAGATTTATAACTCTTATGGAATCAGCAGGTTGAAAAGGACAAGTTGATTAGCCAGTTTGCAGTATGCTTTACACTTTGCAAACTAAACACACCAGCTGGGAGTAGTTACCCTGCTAGCAAACATCCATATGCCATGAAATTTCATAAACAAAGAAAATTGGTCATGATTTTTTCACTTTGGTTCAAAATATAATCTACTTTTTAGGCATGTTTGCATTTTTAAGAGATGTTGCAATGAGACAGAGAGCAACCGAAGTCAAAGCTACAGCTACAATGTGAATAAGCAGCTGTCATGGTGTATTGTAATTCAGCACCAATCACATTCTAAAAATAAGAGCCATAAACACGGGGATAAAAGGCCTAAACCCATAAAAATTGGTGCAGAGTTCCTTAAGGGAACCTGAGGGAATAAGAACGTATTTTCTTTTCCAGAAGACAAGGGAAAAACAGGGAAAATGACTATACCTTACTCTCTAAGGGCATGTCCAGACAGATGAGTATAGGCGGTTTGGAGCCCCTAAGCCTCAGCAAGGCCCCACTCTGCTCAAGGAATTGTTTGAGGGGAATGAAAGATACATTACTGGGTGAACATTGTTTTCAAAAACATCAATGATCTGCTTGAGTACAATCCATTCACACAGCCAAAATTTAACATGCTACATCACAGAGCCCTTTTGAAAAAGTTGGAACGTTCATTTGTTCCTGATTAAAACTATTTTTGCTTAGTAACAATATCTGGTGACTCTTGCCCACTTTGGAGTCCAAAAAGTTTCTTTTATGACATTAGATAACCAGCACAAAAGTGACACCCCATGTGCTTTCTTGCTCTCTGTCTGCTGGAAGCAAATGGCAATACTGCAGATTGCTTTGGAGAGGGCTGTTAGCCCGAGTCAGCTCAGCAGTAGGATAATGTGTAGTAGGAAAGTGTAAGGTAGGAAATTGTGTAATACACTGCCTCCACTCTCCCTGGTTATCAGTTCCCCCCTTTTCCCAGTCATTACCAACAGCTCTAAGGGCTCAGGTAAAAGGATGTAACAAATAGCCCCTCAGCTGTGGGTCCTGTATCAACTCATAACACATGAAACAGCCCTGGTGAAACAGAGAGCAAGGGAGCTTGTAATTCCATGTAACTCAGGGCCATGTCACAATCAATATGGTATAATACAGGTGCACTGTTTGTCTCCCAAAGTCATTTTATCCCCCAAAGAACTCTTTCACTCCTTTAGTCTTTTTTCTTTTTTCCCTAAGGAAAAGAGAAATGCCTTATGGAAAGTGAAAGAGCTCTCTGAAAATCCCGTCACTTTTAGATTGCTCATCAGCGGCAGATGAGATATATTTAAATCACAGTTCAGTGAAGCATGCATAAGGATGCATCCCGCTTTACAGAGCTCTTGCTCATGTCTATTCTCTTCCAACCTCCTATTCTACCTTCAAATAGAAATCCTGTGTGGTAAACAGAAAATGTAAATAAGTCCAGTAAGTAACGGCCTAAGCTTTACCACTGACAATTCCTGAGAGCAAAAATTCCTGGTTTGCAACAATTCATTGTCAATATCCTTGAAGAGCCTTGGTGCTCTCAGATGCAAAAAGTGAGTGACCCAAGAGTCACAAGGTCTTCAGCTCCAGCAGCTGTCTTCTGCTCCCCTCTTTCAGAATGACAAGAGTTCCCTTTACCCAAGTGAACAACAGAGGATTCAATATTGAATTTCATCAATGCACATAAGCACATACTATCACGCAGAAGACATGATCCTCTATAGGTATGTCTACACTTCCAGGGGTAAAGAGGGCTCAAAAGTCAATGTAAGGGTGCCATTCCCCATGACCTCACAGCTTTCCATCCACACTGGTATTTACAGCTCAAATTTCCAAGAAGAACAAAAAAGTTGTCCCTCACAAATGTGTGGATGCAGTGAGAGAGTAATGTGCTCTGCCCAGCCGTAGCCTGCTCTGTCTAGAACACTTAAACAAGATTTGGGCTCATTAAGAGGTTGGGAATGGGCTCAGGCTCTCCTCTCTCCAAAAAATCTGAAATAACCTGAATTCAGAACTGCTACCACTGCTGCAGGTATTCACTGAGGATGGAAGACATCCATCTGCATATATTGGAGAATGGCCTCATACCCATAAATTTTTGACAGTGTAGGCATACCCTTTCAGAACATGCCTGATTTCTTTGCTTCAGATAGTAATCCACTTACTATTTAAGTGGTTTCACAGAGAACATCATCTGCCCATTTACCTCTCCCTTTGACAAAGAATTGAAATTTGCAGCATTCACAGCAAGATGGAAGAAAATCCACAGCAGACATGTGCAGACACATGCGCTCGCTTGGTAACAACCTGGAAATCTCCTTAGCTGCATATCGGTATTGATCGTGCTTTAGTCCCCAACAGAGAGATGGTTTGCTCCGTCTCGTCAGTTGTGGAAGGTTTTGGGCTTTCTCCACGGGTAATTTCCTCCAAAGTGAGCGCAAACAATGCGGTCAGAAGAGCTCCAGAGGCAGACAGGGAAAATAACCCGGTAGTTGAGAGGAGTTTATTGACTTCCGCTGCTTATGAACAGCTCAACAGCATGGAGTCCTCCAGGTTGGTGTATCTCTATAATCTTGACCCACCTGGAGATCCATGGTGTCGAACCATGAACTCATGAAGACAGCGCTGCTTCCAGTGTTCCTCTTCATCCTCAGTGCGCCGAACAGGGAATTCCTGAATCCTGTACCATTTCTTTTATGACAGGCAAATTCTCTTTGTTCCTTTTACTACCCCTTTTCCACCATTGTACAGTTTAATACACATGGATAAGAGGTCACACACACCTTTCCTTTCAGTATTTGGTAAATGCAGTCACTCTACACCCTCCATACTCAGTACCTTCTGTATCAATTAGAGTATCAGAGTGGAGGCCTCCATAAGGAATTACAAAATCTGGGATTCCTTTCATGTCCTAACCATCTCTGAATAAGTTTTTCGAGTAGCTGATTTGTTTTGCAGCGATGCTGAACGGAGTGAGTAATAATGTGAGAAATGTATTCTGACTGGCCAAGAAAGATTTATAAAAGGAGATTCCTCAGTATTTCTCAAAGGTGAGCAGAATCTGAATTGTCTTTCCAGCCTCAAATCACATGTTTATGTCTGAGGAAGATGTTATGGAGATCATGGTGGTTATCATGGTGATCTTAGAAATTTTTCTGCCATTTCCAAGCACAGTGCAAATATGTGAGCACAGTGTCATAAACTGTTCTTTAGTTCCACGGAGTCTGTACTTCACTTTGAGGCCTCTAATGAGACCTCACTTCCAAGTTATTATTTTCAAGCTTTCTGGCCTGCCCATTATTCTCCTACACTTTGGGTTTGATGTATAAATAATAAATGGTCAGCATGATGGCTATAGGACCTTTAGGGAAAAGTATTAAGAAATCTCTTTCTGTGCAGGTTTAGATAAATTAATTTTTCTTAAAGAGCAAATTTCAGCTGACTGCCTGACATTAATTAGCCTAGCCTTACAAACTTCTCCAAGGTATTATATGAATTTTACAACATGCTATGCATTTTACAGATAGGTATGCTGAGTTTCACAGAAAGACTAAATGCCACCACATTATTATTTTATGCAAACAGCTGACCAGTATGGTGATTAAATTGTGTGGTGATATATTCTTGACAAGAGTCTTTAGCTTGCTTCACTGGGTAGTGATAGCAGGACATTTTGAACAAATAGGCATCTGTTTTGGAACTCATCTCCCCTGCTGATTTGGAACCTAGCTTTCTTAATTAAGCTGGCAGGTAGGTTTGCCATTCATTTTTCTGCCACCCAAATAATATTTTTTTTCCTTTTCAGGGCAAAGAGCCTGTAATTATTCACTACTGATATACAATGAAAATACATGGCAGCATTTCCTGGCTAGAGGAGACACAGAGACAAGACTCATGCCTGCCCCACGACTCTGTCATAGGGAGAAGCACACACAGCCATCTCTCTGTAAAAGCCTGGATAACCCAGGAAAAGCTTCAGAAGAGACCTTGCACACATTTAGGCTCCTGTTCAACAGAACAATAAAAGTTAATCTCTAATCCTCTCTTTTTCTAGACCTGTAGAAAAGGAACAAGAAAGCAGATCTAACACTTAGTACTGATATATATGATACATTCCTAAAAACATATAAAGAAATGCCAATGATAATTCAGTTTTGAATGCTACACTGTATCAAGGAAGTACTACTTAAGGTAAAGAAATTATTGCCGCATCTTGCAGTTCATCCCTATAAAGATGTCTCACTCAGTTTTCATGAAAGTATTTGAGTTAAAGAAATTTTTGGTTTCCACAATGGATGTGTTTATTTTCTTCTGCAGTGTATTGGGATGATTATTTGCTCAGAGTCAAAATACTTGTGCTAGAGCTGAGGGGTTTTAGGGATGTGCATCTGTTCTTGATGCTTTATCTTTATTTGAAATTACAAGGCTGTTTGTGCCATTACCTTTAGTTGCAACAGGAATGATGATGATGTCATGGCAGGGATAAATAATGAGTATAAGCAGAAAGGACAAACGAAATCTTAGTCTTTGCTTTGATGCACTTGCCAACAGTCATTTCAAGTAAATATATGCACAGTAATTCAAATAATGTTGATGACATATACTTAGTTTATGGTGAAGAGTACATTACTCCCTCAGTTGCTGCTGGGAAATACATGGGATTCCTGCTTCGTAAGACATTATTTTTCAAATAGCCCAGTTGGAATGCATGAACTGCTGCTGAGTAAACCCACAGAAATGTGCAAGGCTGACAGGAAAACTAGCTCTTCTCAGAATGAAATAATGTTTCCAGACCTAACTGTAAGGAAAAAGTAAACAAAAGACACAGTGTCTGATACATAACTAAATTACAAGACTGTGTGTTTCTACAAGTTTTCTACAACTTATCAGCAGCCCTTTGATCACTTTATTGTGTAATGGCACTGTAGATTTGTTGTTCCCTGTTTCATTTCCATCAAACATGAACAGGAATAAAGTTTTACTAAAGCAATTGCCATGAGGAAATCTTTAAAGCGTGGAGATAAGGAGCTGCCAAAAGGTACTAGGGAAGGTGAAAGACAGATGAAATTTGTATTCTGACCTTCCAGTGCTCTTTTCATTTCCACTTACCTCTCCTGCCTCCTTCCCTGCTCAGGTAGGACTGTAAGCCCATACTTCAAATATGCTGCAGTGATGACTGACAGCAATGATGCCAGTGTACTGTGGACAGATAATTGATGTTGCATTCTGTCAGTCTCCCTTATGATATTATCACTATAATAACAGCAAATTTCACTGCACCACCAGAGACAGTTTCTTAAGAACTTCCTGACTGTAAACAACAGAGCAGACTGATAAGTGTGCCAAAAACAAACAAACAAACAAACAAAAAAACAAAACAAAACAAAACAAAAAAAGTTTGAAATGTTCTCTCTTGGCACAGAAAATATTTAGATTTTGTTTCTATTTGTTTGTTTCAAACTTCCTGGTTGGGGATCTGATCCAAGGTTTCTTTAACATGCCCAATTATATGTAGTACCTGCTGACTGACTGATCACTGTCCGGATCCCATATCAAGCAGAATTTGATGCAGTGGAGAAGGGGACAAAGATCTTTGGTAGATCTCAAAAGATAACCTCATCTATGTGATTTACTCTGTCCTCAGAAGGCAAAGAGGAGTTTTAAGAGAGTCAATTCCTTCCAAAAGCCATGAATTCTGTTACAGGTTTTCAGTTTGGAGTTCAGATTTATCATTATAATACTACAAAATATTATCGCCTGTAAAATATTAGACCTCAGCTGTATATTATTGCAAAGTCTTTCAGTGATTGATCCAAAGGCATGTGAAAGGCATTCCTTATAGAAGATTTTCTTTTATTCCTCACTTTTTCCTTTAAACACTTCTGGTTTTGGGCATTTCCCTTTTAACATTACAAGGGCTGGATAAAACTACCTCTAGAGACCATTGGTATCACCAGCAGAAAATTACTTGCAATTGTGCTATTCTCTCAAATGATAATGAGCTGGATTAAAGCTGATAGAGAACTGCTACCCTAATACAACTTGGGTAATTAAATTCCAGTATGTTAAATTCTATCTGGTGTTGCAATGGGATAGCATACTCTATTTCCTACCCTTTGATAAGGTGTAATTCTGCTAAATATTCTGAAGCAGCTGGCATGTTTCAGCCCAGAAGTGTGCTGAATACAATGCAGTGGAGAGCTTTTAGTGTACTGAGGTTGAATCAGTTGGTAATATATTTTGTTACTCCCTTAAGGTGATAGATAATACAAAAACGCAAACCATTCCAGTAGCATTTGATTATGGGGAATCTAGCACGATTTTTGGAAATGTTGAGCTCTAACAGCCCCAGCTGAAGACTGTGAAAGCAAAGAGATTCCCAAAACCTCAGTAAATCAGCCTCATGGGCTTCCCTAAAATGCTACAGAAGACTTTTCTGTAATTACTGCTAGTAGGATGAGGGAATGCAACAGAGGCAAGATGATAGCTCTGGATAGTAATTTTTATAATCATCATAGAAGGGAAAGTTCCTGGGTGGAAGTTATAAGATGAAAGTCCTGCCAAGTCAAGGCTTTTCCTGCCTATGTAAAGCTACTAGTCCAAGGGAAGTGTCAAAGAAATTGATTCATATTTGTATAAAATTTATATCAGGGTAGAATCTTTTTGAAGTGAATTTGAGTAAAAAATTTCCACTAACTTCTGTGGAGGACTTGATGAAGACAGATACCTGTTTTATAAAGTTTCAGGCTTCTCACAAGATGAAAAAATTTTCATATCTCTTAGAATCTCTTGGGGAAGTGTGTCTGTGTTGGTTCATTTTAATTTGGAGTAGGATGTAGTCTAATAATACCCGGCCACAAAAGTATAAGATGAAGTTTTGAGACAACCAGGAGAGAAAGAGGATCTACTTTGACCCCTGTGGAAACAAGATTTCTCCCAATCCAACTGTTTGTGAGCTGAGATTTCTAGATTTCGACCTAATGGCAGAATTAATTTGACATGAACTCTGTGTTGTGTGCTATTGAACTAATGAATAGTCCCTGATGGATATGGTATCTGCAGGGTATTTCACTCTGCTGAGTCACATAGTTTTTGCAGTATGTCAAAAATGAAATTATTCTTCTAAGGGCCAGCATTTTTCTGAAGACAAATGAAGACCAACCTGCAGCTAAAATCTTTTTAAGGGACAGCACAATCCATCATTTCAGACATGATTTTGACATTATCCAATATCTTAGCAACTGACCATGCAAGCTGCCTGTCCCCAAATACTGCCACATGCCCTCTTCCACCCAAGAGTTATAACCAATACTGAAAAGATGAATGGTTCACTTTAATTGCTTTAATTGTCTTATAAAACCCAGCAGCTCTCTGATAAGTACAGGAGGTGATTGTCTTGCTTTACTCCAAGCTGTGCAGCCTCACCTCCAGCCCTGTGTGCCACTTTGGGTGCCATAATATAAGAAAGATATAAAGATTTTGAAGAGCATCCAAGGGAGGGCAACAAAGATGATGAAGGGTGTTGAGGGGAAGCTGTACAAGGAGCAGCTGAGGGCACTTGGTCTCTTCATCCTGGAGAAGAGAGGGGAGAACTCACTGCAGTTATGTATTCCTCATGAGGGTAACGGGAGAGGCAGACACTGATCTCTTCTCTGTGGTGATCAGTGACAGGACCCCCTGGAGGGAATGGCCTGAAGTTGTGACAAGGGAGGCTTAAGCTGGATATCAGGAAAAGATTTTTCACCCAGGGGGTGGTTGGGTACTGGAACAGGCTCCGCAGAGAAGTGGTCACAGCGAGAGTTCAAAAGGTGTTTGGACAATGCCCTCAGTCACATGGTGGGATTCTTGGGGTGTCCTGTGCAGGGCCAAGACTTGGACTGTGATGATCCTCGTGGGTCCCTTCCAACTCAAGGATATTCTATGATTCTATGATAACACTGTGGCAGAAGCCGAGAGAAAACACACAAGTCTGAAAAAATTTCCTCTCCTCCAAGGTGTGATATAAAGAGATCATCATTTTGAAACATTTGCTCATGAGATACCATAAAAAGAGAGAAGAGAATTTGAGTCCTGAAAAATGTTGCATAGGACAGTATGCTAAATTACCATAGTCATCCACAGAGATATAAGAGGCTTCAGTCATTAGAGAAATTTGCTTGAAAACTAGGAGACCACTGTTTTTGTCACCTAAGAGACAATCCTACCGCAGTCCATAGGTGGTCATTCCCATCAGGGATTTGAATCAGACAACTCTTTGAAAAAGACTCCTACTAGCTGTACCATTATATATTGAAAACAATTAGCCTGCTGAGCACTGCCTACAAAACCTTGCCTCTTTGATGAGTTTAGCTGCTGCTGTGAGAAACACGGGATGTTTAATCTTGATCAAATGGGACAAGGAACACCTTGATGTCCCTGGCATTTTTAAAAGAGATTATCTTTCACATTCGGATTTTTAACTCCTTGCCAGCTCACTCCTCAGTGTGCTAGTCATTTGCTTAATGCCAAAGGATAAACCATCAAAGTACTGAAATCTCAAGCACATCACAAGCCATTTCTTGCACTAAAAGGCTGAACTTCAATTCAAGATAGCCACGTGGTATTTTAAAAAATTGCACTCTATCTATTACACTATTAAAAATTTTAGTCTGGCAAAAGTAGTCCTTTTTCATAGTGCTGCTTTAAAACTGTGCTTTAGTTAGGGCATCAATCCTCACGAGCAGAGGACAATTTTTCACAGGAGTGTAACTGGTGTCAGAAAACCCAGTATTGTCACAAGGGTTCTGATCTATTAAGAACTGAGCACAAGCTTTCATAGAAAGATACGTCTTGCCTGAAGAGTAAGTGGGTTTAACAAGGCTTTGGAATTTTGTTTCTAATGCTGCTTTTGGTGTTGTTTGTTTGCTTGTCTGCGTAACAGGGCAAAACTCATGATGCCAGAAAGAAACTGGTGAGAGCTAAAGGTAAGAGAGCGCCTCTCATTCTCTGGTGTTTCTGCTGTAATGCCAAACTCAGGAAATTAGTCTAATTTTCAGGGAGACGCACTGTTTTGCCAGTGTCTGAAAGCTCCTAAATTCTATAAGTCTGTTACGCATCACTCATGACAGGTCTTTCAAAGAGAAAGAACACTTACCAAAGCAGAAAGAACAACCCAAGGGGCAGCACTACCACCCAATAAAACTCAAATGCTGCTTACTACACAATGCATTACAGGAAAAATGGAGATATAGAGTAAGATGATCTCTTCTCTTGTCAATGACACTGACCAAACTAAATAAAAAACTAGACATTTATCTTAAAGGAAAGTTGCTCTTTCAAAACAGAAATATCTCCAGCAGGATGTTCTCATTTTCAGATGGTCTTGTTTGGAGACTTAACTGGAAATCCAGACTTGGTTGGGTCTGTTTGCCTTTTGGTTTTCCTACTTTGTAATAATTTTGTCTAAAAGCTAAAGGGAAAAGACAGGCAGGCAGAGAAATCTTGTAGTTAAAGGATAAACAGATTAAAATGAAGAGAACAAAATTACATTAAAGGGCTGTGATGTGTTGCAGGACAAAAAGAAAAAAAACACCACCAACAGAACAAAACCCTGGAAGATGGGGGGTTTATTACTTTTTGCTTTCGGAAAATGATGATTGCTCTTTCCATCAGTTGAAGCATTGTTCTAGAAGAACTGATTTTTCCCAGCTAAATGGAATGAAATCTGATTTTGTCTCTTACTACTGAAGCTCCCAAGAAATATGGTATTTTTGGAACAGGCTGCTGTGCATATCAGAGGTAACTGGGTAGAACAGCCTGGTAAAGTACACAGAATCAGGAAGAAATTTTGAATTCAACTCAGTTCACTGTGCACCAAAATAAAAACCAGAGCAGATATTAATCGCTTCTGCTACTTTCATGTTAATTCTTAGAAGAACTGCACTGCACAGAATTAGTTAAGTAATACCATGAAATACTTTGCATCTTGTCAGAAAGCAGATAATAATGGACAATAAGCATCCTCATGGTAATACCCTGGAACAAGATACTCTTTAAAGGTATTTTGGTTATCCTTGCTTTTGTGGGGCTTTTTGCTATCCCAGGCTTTAAGTTATTTTCCAGACATTTTGCTTTAATAAAAACAGAACAATGTGTCACATAGAAGTGATATTTACCAGCTGTCAGGTAATTTCCCAACATAACTCAAAGCTGTTCTCCTCAGCAGAAGGCTTTTTGTAATTCTACGTAGGTTTTCATATCGCCCACAAACTCCAGTTGTCTTGTGAACATTTTTCCTTCTCCAATCAAAGAACCAAACTACTTCCTAAACAGTTTCAGGGTAAAGTGTAAGACTTGCTCCCACTGTTCCTGGATAAAAGGATGCTAGCTGCAAGCAGCCATAGATGACAAAAAAGATTTCTATTCAAACATTAGCATTAGCAAGGAAAAGTCTCCTTCTGAAGAATGCTACTGAGTTTGAACAGCAAGCAGGGCTTTACAATTAAGTTTTTTTCTTCTTCTAAGCCTTTCAAGAGCATTTTCAGTAACACTTCAAGAAAATCCACACAGATATGTAGGAGAATAATAAGTAACAAGTAGTAATAATGAGAAAGAAAAAAGAATAAGAGCTATGGTGTCTCTGTGCATTTTGTTTGTTGGTTTTGTTTATAAATCTGCCTATAAATTCTCTTCTAATGTAGAAAAAGGAGAAAATTGCAATAGTTAAAACTATAAAGAACAGAACTATCTTATTTTTTATTTCCAGAGTAGCCTGGGCTTTAAGAATAATTTATCTTCCATCTTTACAGCTGAAAGATGTTTCTTTTCATCTCAGGGGACCGGCACAAAAATCAGCCTCTGCCAGCTCTGCTGTGGCACATTCTGAGCAGTCAGGTCATTGGCCTAAGCAGGCTAACACAGAGACACTCACAGAGGCAGCATCAGGTGGGTGTGTTAAATCCAGGCAGTCCAGGGAGTCTGGAAATACCCTGCACTCCAAAGCTGTGCTAAGGTAATATGGCACGAATGAAGCAGATACATGTGCGCTCTCATTTCTGCTCCAGGCACAGGCTGCCCTTCAGGGCTCATTATTAAGTGCTTAATGTAGGAGGCCTTTGAAGTCTCTCTGGCCTGCAATTGCCAGTCTCTCTTAATTTAGTGTTCCTTATATTATTGCATTTGTGGACGCTGCTGGTAGGTAGCAGTGCAGGTGTAAGGGTGCTGGGAGCAGGCAGAAAAAGGCTGTTCCTCTGCTGTTCACCTGGTGCCTCTGAAATAATTGCTCTTACTGGTAGCTGACAGCATGAAGGAGACACTGCTTTTACCCTCTTCTCGTATCCAGATATTTTTAATAGAAATACAAAAGCAAGGGCTCTGACAGTAGCTGCCACAGCAGCATGACTGGTGTGAGCCTGCTCCAAGCACTGTGGAGGTGAGAAACTCCAGTGGGTTTGAGGCTGGACTCTCTTTGCCAGCATCTACCTGTGGATATGATGGAAGGCCACAGTGAAATGCACCAAGCTGGTGCAGCTTTGCTGGCAAGCAAGTTAGAAATTGTCCTGGAATAGGTCTCTTTCCATCACCCTATGTGACAGGAGCCGGAATACCAAACCCCTCCATGCTGATAGAAAAAAGGAGAGGCAGAAAATGAGAATTAAGTTTGTACTGTACTTTCAAGAGAATACATTAAAAGTAAAATAAAAATCAAGCCCCATATTTGTGAACCAAATTCTAGCTACTTTACTTGGTTTTAGAATTCCCTCTGTGACACTCAGAGCCTGCAAAGGATCGGAGGATAGAATTGAATTGAGCGAATTCTCATTCACTCTGCAAAAATCTCTACAGATGAACATATAGGGAATAGGATATCAGGTAGGGAGGTGCAAAAAGGCAGCAGAAGCAGAGGCAGGAAAAGAGTGGAAAAATCCCTGTATGTGAGTATTAAAACAAGCTCCTGAAACATGAAAAGGAAGAATGAAAAAGGATCATACACCAGAAGTATAACAGAAAAAAACCGCAAGCAAAAACCCCCAGAAATTAAAAAGAAAGGAAAAAAAACCCAAAACAAGTGAATTAGGTAACATAATCAAACTTCTTGTGAACCCCAGCCAAAAATGTAGTCTAGTTTAAAGAAAAATGGGGTAAGGAGAAAGACAGCTGGAGAAGTGACTGACAGCTAAACGGAGTTTAAGAGACAAACAGGAGTTTGGCTTAAAGCAGTGGGATGTATCCATCCCTAATCTATTTATCTAAAACAACTATCTTCATTTGCTAACATCCTTCATTTCTCAGTCGACTGCTTTGTCTGTGTTTTGCTGCAAGGGTACAGTGGTTATCCCAAATTATCTTCTAAATCCATTCCTTCATCTTTAAATTACATTCTCTGTGGGGCAGATATTGGGAAGTACTGTGATGTTTTTATTTATTTTCCTGTACATTTTCTATACAATAAAGATAAGACATATATTAATATTCACTGTAGCTCAGAATAGAGAGGCACGATTAATTGGTTTGGAATCATGTTTAAAAACTTGTGTAAGCTAGAAAATTTTATGAGGTGTAATTTTTATATATATACATATGGGTGATCTCTAGATCCTATAATGTTTTTCTCTCAGCTGCAAACAAAAAATTGATTTCAAGAATAAATTATTTCCTAAAGAACAGAGTTGATTGTCCTAGGTTATCTCCCCATCATCTTTGCTCCTACATACTATTTCCAGAGCCAGCAAGAGAGCAGAAAACATAAACCAACAACGTCATTAACAGGTTTTTATGCTTCCTACACCATAGGGACGGCTTTGGCTTTTGTCTGGCCAAAAAAATGTTGCCTCAGCATTATTCTTTCCAGCTCTGTGGTCTGTCCTGTCCATACATTGCCCCTGCTCCTCCAAGTCTTCATGTGGTAAAAGAAACTGAACCAGGTGACAATTTGAAGAAATTGTCTGGTAATCAAAGCCCTGCCACAGTCAGGCAGTCACAAACAACTCTGATCATATTTCATCCTACATAAGCACTGATATTTTATGGTGATATTGGTAGAAAGGTGATCATCCTGCAGGACTTGCAACAGAAAAATATGGAACAAGGGTTAATATCAAACTCATACCTGCTTGCTTTGCCCAAAGACATGAAGAGCCCACAGCATGCACAAAACAAAAAGTATTTCTCTTCAAAGTAGCAAATGAAGCCTGTTCTAAGAAATTCTCCTAGTGGCCTATCACCAAAAAAAAAAAAAAAAGGAAATTGAAAAGCATTCTAAATGTAAATGGATCCAGTCAAATCAAATACATACTCTACTCTCCTTTAGAAAAATAACAAATTTTTAGGTCACAAGCTTATCGTGTAGTGGGCAATATCACGGCAGTAACAAGTGTATTTTTTTAAAATTGCCATTATCTCCTAAGGCTTATATCTCCTATTCTCTTCTCTTTTTCTCCACTAATTAGATTTTTCATTGTATTTTGTTTCTTCACATATGTCTTGCACACTGCTGAGTTGGTACTTTCATCCTTCAAAACAACATTGGGCAAAAAAGTTCAGCAAAAAAACTTTGTTTTAAAATGAAAGAAATAAAAGGCAGTTTCAAAGAGCTCTTGAAACCTGAGAAAATGCATTGTTTTGCATTTCTAATGAAGCAATTAATAGTTTTTGTTGTTTTCTTTCTTTTTAATCTAGGGAGATGTTTTTCACTACAATTCTTAGTTAATAGAAAATAAAATATTTTACTGAGGAAACATCTTTAATAAATATATTAAAGTAATAACTTTCTTGAGCTTCTGTAGTTTTTGGCAGTCATTGCTTCCTAATACAAACAAATGGCAGTTACTGACAGATGGAGCTGTTCTCTTTTTTATCTTCCTCTCCTATTAGGTCTTTTCCTGTTCTTAAGCATATGAAGTTACTGAATCTGGAAAGACATAAACCCTCTCTGCTCTAAAATACTTTCTTTCATTAGAGAGAGCAGTAATTCTATAATATATATACTAATAAAGAAGTTTAATACATAAAGAAATACTATAATGACTGAAAATGAAAGAGTAAGACTGTTTTTAAAAAAAGATTCAGTCTGAAATGGAAAGCTCCCTGCAACTTTGGTGTCAGCTCAGAGTCTCAAAAATTAGTAAAGGAAGATAAAGAGAAAGGGTGAAAAAATTCACTAAAATGCTAACACTTCATCCTAAATCTGAACATTCAGTAGAGATAAGCACAGCTGAAATCTTACTCGTCAATCCCGTGCAGAGACTGAAAATACATCTCAGGTGAGAAACAGATTTGTGAAGGGAACCTGACAATTTCTTTTGTTCCCATTATTGCCATGAGACTTCAGCTTAGCCTGGTTCATTCAGAACAATTGTCCAGTCAATGCATGTTAACCTAAAGTAACACTGGGATACTTTCATTAAAGTACCAAAATCCCATTATTTTGGTCTCCAACAACTTATTGTAAAACATGGCGTGAACATTTTGTCTTCCAAGCCTGGCTGTATGCTAAAAACCTGACTAATGAGACCAGGGCACAAAACTTCATCAGCAAAGTGCAGTGCTGCTGCATACCTAAAAACCCAGCCAGACTGCTCATTGCTGGCTCTTACAGTGAGCCAGTCCTGAATACCAGCAAATTTTCTCATATTTGCACAGGTACACTTACATCCCGCATGTTTCAAAAATAACAATTCCTGTGCCATGTCAGTAGCAGCCTTCCTCCGCAGATTCACAACACACAAGTGGGTAATCAGAGCTGGATCTCTTCCTCACTGTGTGGAGACAGTAAATGAGAGCTCCTCATTCCCAGTTCAGGACTCAAATTCTGCAGTCCTGGCTTAAACAAATGCCTGTTACTCATCCAAATCTCCTACTTACATCTGAGGGACCACTTGCGAGAGTGACAGTGTCTTGTTTCAGCAGGAGAAAAACACCCACTCTGCCTCAGGCTAAGCACACAGAGGCTGCTTTAGAGGTGGCAGCTACTCAAAAAGTATGACCCCAAGCACTTTGCTGTTTGCAGAGCACCGGGAGGATAAGCCAGCCCACGAGTTTGTGAGCAATACTGCAAACGTTGCTCGAGTTACCTCCAAACACCACTTCTATACAACAAGCCTGGGGGTACTGTGCTGGCTGCATAAGTAGGAGGTCTAACAATTATAGATGTTGCTAACATAGAGATCAGTTATTGTTTTACATATATGTTGCTCTGGAATTTTGTAAGCCTTCTGGTTTTAACTTTGGAGTTAGATTTTTTTTACACGGATTTATGTAAATAGTAGCTGATGTTCACTTAAGGGTATTTTTTGTTTTTTATTCCTTTTGTGATATGACAACTTTAATGAGCACCTTTCTGCTCCAGTGAGATGGAGAAGGAAGTGACATGCTCTCCAATCCCTTGTGGAGTTGGGACGTGTATAAGAATGAGATAATGTCAATAAATCGATGTCATTTCCTCCTTTCTGCTGAACCTGGCAGGTGTAAGAGCCTCTTTATTGTGTCTCCCCGGACACACATATAAATCTTAAAATTAAAATAAATTCTTTATCCTAATGAGATGGTTCCCTCCCGCCCCGAAAAAGTCAGTGTGGAGATCTGCTCCCAACAAAAATTCTCAGCAAAGACCCAGCATTCAAGCAGAAACCATCTTTACCTCTTCTGCTCCAGGCACATTTTACTGCTCTCTTGAAATCTGAAACTCCCAACGACATGCTGTTGAAACCCAGAGGTTTCAACTTGATATTATAGAATTGCTGGAAATAAGTTTGGGGTCCTTTTGGATGATTTGGTGGTTGCCTTTTTTTTTTTTTTTTTTTT
>VYXC01003310.1:985505-1034169 GCA_013397175.1 Platysteira castanea
TGGTAAGTAAATTAATGGAAGATGAAAGCTTTAAAAATTCAGTATTGCAGTATTTTAACCACTTATATGATTAATGTCCAGACCTGATTAAGGAAGCAGTTTATGTTGAGAGTGCACTGCATGGAAGCCCCATCACAGTTTATCCTGCCTTTGGATCTGCCTGAGTTCATTCCCTCTCAGTCCCACTGCAGCATGGACTGTAAGAGTGCCTCTGCAGTTCTCAATCTCTCTACTGCTGCTTTACAATAAAGATACCAAAAGTATAAAATGATATTTTACTTGAAAAACGTGAAGGCAAGTAAATAATAAATGTGAGCACGGCAAGGGGATTTATAAAGTAAGTGGATAGCTGGAATTTATTTCAGATCAAGATCTGAAGCAGTCAGGAGCTGGAAAATAAGAACAGTTTGTGACAGGCAATAACCTGTTGTGATGGTACAACAGTCCTTGTAATGAAGCTGCAATCACTCTTCTGATCTCCTGCTGCCTTGCTTCATTCTTTTCCTTCTTGAGGAACTTGCACTTCCAATCTGTTCTAATTCTCCTGATTCTAGGCTTTGATTTATACTGCTCTGGCTATTGTACACCCTGTCAGAGGAAGGAGGAGTTAAGCCTTCGAGGTGGAAAGAGAGGCAGCAGTGACATGAGGGTGAGTAAGAACAGAGAATAATACCAGCGATTAGACAGTGCTGATGGGTGACGTACGAGCCTGCCTTGCTCTGTAATTATACATAGTATTTTTTCTTCAGTCTTGGCTAGTGTGAACAAATACAATGTACCACCACTCTCCAACCCCCTGGGAAAAAAAAATAAAAGAAAAAGAAAGAAAACTCCATGTAAAATTATAGTCCATTAATAAGAGCATGGCGCTGAACTCAGAGTTGGGACATCTGGGTTCTGGCCCCTTGGCACCAGCATGAGACTAGACAGAACCCATTTATTCCTCCTGCTGCCTTTGTTTACTCTGATGCATTGAAATAGATTTCTAGAAGCTCTGCTTTGCTAACAAAGTGCAACAAATGAAGAACAGACTCTTTAGAAGTGACGTCTCAAATAGAATTTATCTAACCCTGCCACTTATGACACTTGTCTGTCTATTTTCAGGTCCCTGGGGCCCTGTGAGTCTCCCATTCTCTTTTTGGTCATTGTTTTATGGCTCTGAGACATTTTTGAAACATAAGAATCTCCAAGTAGGCAGACATCACTGATGCCCCTATTCAAGAGTACAACAATCACAAGTTGACATATAATAATTATTTATATATATATAATAATTTGGTAATTCTAATAAATTATATACTAAATAAATAATGCTATTAATAATACAATAGTTATTTATATTTAATTCTTTAAAAAACATGCACTTTGCTCAATAATCAGAAGCTTTTTATTAAGTGGAAGGATACTCTTTGAAGTCCATAATCAATGTAAAACCAGGCACATACGGTCTGATACTACTAGTAATTTTAATCATACTTGAGGTTGATGTCTATTTCCACATGATTGGCCAAGGCTTCTTAAAAATGCATTACATTTCTTAGTTCAGTAACTGTCTATAGTCTGCTGCCTAACAGTAAGAAAGTTGCTGAGTAAAGTATACCTTGCAAATATTTTCTAATACGTTGCCCTGTATTTTCAGCTCATGTGAACAGATTTTATGTGTAAAAGTGAAGATGCCAACAAATCTGGGTGAAAATATCATGAAAGATTTTGCAGCCTTTGCTTAGAATGGATACTATTTCATTCCTTTAGTATTTTGTGTCAGGTCCAGGGACTATCACTCACAGCATGGAGCAGTTGATGTGACAAACATTTCTGGGGTGTTTGTTCAGTGGTGAAGCACTACCCAAAGTGAATAAAAGAGCAGTTGCCTCAGCCCTAAAATGAGCTGAAGAAACAGCAGGTAGTATAAAATAAGGCAGTGCTAAAGCACCAGAAATGTCATAAGACAGGAATCCCTTTGCTTGCTTTGCAAGTTTTTGCAGTTTTCAAGAAAGGGGATAATGGAGCAGCCGATGCTGAAGTGAAGGAAACCATGAGACAGAAATTAACTCTACAGGGGAGCCAAGTCTGTGTTAAGATCACACATTTTCCCTTGGGACACACACAGCCAACCAGGTTTGCACTTTTGGAGTGGACTGAACTCTGTGCCACTTCCAGGATGGAGGAGATGCAGCACAGTTTCTGACTTGTGTAGAAGCAGTCCTGGTGTATGCAAGGAAAATGTGCCCAAAGGAGGTTTCTACTACTACCCACAGTGTAGACCTGCAGTTTGTTATCTCTTTAAAGGCACTTGTCTTAAAAAAGACAAGTGGATGATGCAAAATAATGCTAAACTGCAACATATCAGTTTTATATTCAGAAGTATTGAACCGAAAGATCCTTCTGCAAGGTGTGATCAAGAACAGGCAGAGGTATGGAGTCAGCCACCAGTGATATGCAATAATTATCTGATGTGGGAAAAGAAAAAAATAAATACAGCCTCTGCTGAACAGCCCATGCCTTTGGTTTTGTTTTTTCTGCAGGATATTTCTGCTTTGGTGTCTCTCCCTTCAGCTGTGCTGCTTTTGTGCCCTTCTTAGAGCAAAAGGGAGCAGTTGCTGTCCAGCCTGTCTTGCCATCTAGAGCACCTTCAGCTTCTGCCTACAGATGTCAGGTCATTAAATTAGAAGAGGGAAGCTGGTTCACATGTGTTAAGTGAACAGTCACACACAAAAAAGCACCAAGTTCCCAATACTGAATGTGAAAAGCTTAAAAGAATCTCTTGGCCTTGACATAAGAATTGAAACTATTAATCAGACTGTGAAGCTTAGCCAGCACACTTGCAGATGTACAATTTAAAATATAGGGGAGAAATATCCAGTGGACAAATTAATGACAATTAACAGATTGTTAAGCATAGGTCATTTTATTTTCAGTGATCTGAAAGCAAAAGAAAGCGTCAGCTGTCTGATGAGACCAGTGACTGATGAGACCCAGGACTGAGGGCATGTCTGTTCTCAGAAAAGCCCATCTTCACACAACCCTCTTTGAGGCTATTGGGAAGACAAAATTTTTCTCACGTCTTTCAGGTTAATGGCACTCAATAATTTACAGCCATTTTCCTCTATAGAAGCCTGCTCATTATGTCCCCTTAATAACCATTTGTGTTGGCATTACATTTCAGCACACCAGCCTGATCAGATGGCTTTGCTTGCAAACAAATTTCATCACCATCACCCCAGAGGATGGTATGAGCTTGTAATGACCCCATGAGCAAAGCTGAGTGGGAAGGGTGGCAGGCAAAAATATAAGGGAAGTGTGTGGTTTTGTGCCACATCTATTCATTACCTATAGGATGACAACTTTTTGTCCTGCCCTCTCTTCCTTAGGCTGAGAGGGCAGAGGTAACAGCCAGACAACCCCACAGAAGTGGCAGACTGCAAACTGCTCAAAACAACCATGTGCTCCTGCAATGAATGTGCAAAATCAAGAAAATCAGTGTCTCCTTGTGTGAATGGGGCTGGTTAGGTGATCACAGCTCATGACTCCAACAGCAGATGAAGTCATTTGGTGACTGACTAGCTTGTGTCTTTGAAAAGAGTGATGAGAAGTGCATGGTGGAAAGAAGAGGAATATGGAGGGTAGAGGAGTAAAAAGGAAACTGAAGAGAAAGGTTCTCTGTTTTCAATCTGCTGGATGTAGATCAAAGAGAGAAAGTTTCGTCTCCTTTATCCCAACTGAAAACAGAGAGCTGCTTTCCATATAATAATAAATCTTTAAATTGTTTTTATAAAAATGTTGCTGTCTTCAGTTAGATGTTTAATTAGAATAGATTGTTAAAAAAATAAACGTGGGATAGCTGTGGCAAAATCTATCCTTTTAAAAAACATCAAGGAAAGTATTTGGTTTTCAGATTATTTCCCCAATTAATCCTTTCATTCCTCACTGGGTGGAAGACAGCATAATCATCTATGTATAAATAGTGATAAGAGCAATTGCATATACTCTGTTGTGGAGAACGTGGAGGTTTTTTTCAGAACTTTTTTTTCTTTTGCCCTTGAGGGACTCTAGGTAGTCATTTCAGCAAAAGAAAAAAAAAAAAAATTAGGTATTGTACCAAATCCCAGTTAGTCTTGGGCTGAGGGAATGGTTCTGATCCTGCACAATTCAGTGTGCAGGACTGCACCCATAGCTGGGATGACATGTACATGACTTCCTATAGGAACACAAATAGCCATGTCATTCTTCTGTTAACTTGCTTGACAACGCTTCTCTAAGCAAAGACCAGCTCTCATTTTCCCCACTGTGCAGTTCCATTCGGAGTTTAAGGAACAGTGGGAGATCAGACAACACGCAGTCCTTCTCCCTTATCCCCGGTGGGATGTACCCAGCCCCTCAAAGTGACGCTCTCACTCTGTAGCTAATCGATTCCACCACGAAAAAGGACTGACGTCTTAGCAGCAGCAGCACTCAGGGCTAACTGGAGACACACCTTTGTTCCTATCAGGGCAAAGAAATGCATCTGAGTTCTCCGTGAGGTGCTGTCTTCTTTTAGCACCTCTCCTCCTGCTTTCATGCCTGCCTCATAAACACCCATCAAGGCCCGGCTTGTCAAGCCCTGGTATCAGAGGAAACCTGCTGCCAGCTGACAAGGCCTGGATTAGGCTCCTTCTGAGGCTGCACTTTAAGCACCCAGAGTGGTTCACTGCAGAGCAGCGAGAGGTCTGGCACCCAGCACACATACTAATCCTCTCACATCATGGCAGGGAAACACGGGCTGAGCAAGAGACAACACTCTTTAAAGTCCCTGTGTCTGTCTGTACTCACTCGGTGATCCTGTGTGCCCTTTTAGTGTCCAGGATGCAGTGAAATCAGGATGGGTTGTGCACAGCCTGAATGCCCTCCTAACCCCACCTGTGCCTGACCGTTCCAGCAGAGAGGAGTGGATTAAAGCAGAGTGGGGGAGAGAGTTGGCATGATGACCACAGAAGGCTACTAGGTGGCCTGTACAATAACTAATCATTACACAAGTAAAGGTAATAATCACTCCTTAATGCTGTAGTACAGGAACTGGCTTCATGGCAGAGGACAGGAGGCTGAAGAGATGAGGGTGTTAGCATAACAAAAATATGTTGGTGTGATCCCTAACACAGAGGTCTCAGTAGATCTCCAAAATAAGCAAATGATTCCTCTTTTTTTGGTTCTGATCTCTTCTCTATGTGTTCAGCTGCAAAAAATATCTTCCTTCCTGGTTGCTGTGCTTTTAATTTTGTTCCTTTGTTTAAGAAGCAATAATGTGCAATGAATAAAACCTTGATCTGGAGATACTCTTGTGAAATAAATAAATTATTAAAGAAAAAAAAAAAAAAGAAGTGAGAGTTCTCCTGGGCATTTCTTCTTGTTCTTTTTGTTATATTGCGTTAACACCACTGCCAGAGGGTTAGGAAATAGGTTTAACCACAGGTTTCTCATGTCTTGAAGGAAAGGGCTGAAGAGCTTTTTGTTTGCTCCATCTACTCAAACTGGAATAAAAGCTAAATTGAGAGCTTTTCACACACTAAGATGTGCAATCAGGAGTCTCTGAGCCTCCCAGCTGACTCAACCTGAACATAGCGTCCAAAGCATATCAGGAAATGCAGAGGATGCATTTCTCCTTTGCTGTTGTGCTGTAGGCATTTGTTATGCTGTCATCCTTAGCACAAAATCAAGGCATCCTCAGCTGGTCCTGCCTACTGACCTGCACTGAGGAAACCTGATCTTTCAACTCTAAAACAGTGGAGAGAAGAAAGGTGTAGGGAGGGGAAGGGGTTCATTCTTATTCAAGTCATGGCATCAGAATATGCTGATCGCCAGAAGAAAGATCCCCTCTGAGAGGGAATGACCAGCCTGCCTGTGCCCCAGGAAAAGGTGATTCAGACAGTCTCCAGTGGGATTGAGTCTTTAGAAAGTGCACCTTTTGTCCACAGCAGCCAGAGCCAATGACTCTCCCTGAAGAGCAGCACTTTTGATTTCCAGGCTTCCACTGTATCACCTTGTCACACCTCCCCAAACTGGGTAAATACTGCTCTAGCTGCTTTGTGGGGCTAAGTGCTTTCTCTCTGCAGCTTGGCATTCCCTCAAGGCTCTGAGCCCTCCCACGCAGTCTGCTGGGGCCGTGTTTTCAGAGTCCCTGGAGCAGTGTCTTCCCCTCACTCCTCCCAGTCTTACTCTCATGCTGCTTAGAACCTTGCACTTGCACCTCCTTTCTCTCCTTTCTATAGCCTTTCTGGGCTGGGTTCTCATGGGCAGCAATTGCCACCTGGCAGATAACAAGATTTTTTTTCCCCCTCCTTTCACTGTATTTTAGTTATAGCTTTCAGTTCATGCAAGGGACAAAATAATGCTCAGGTACGCACAAGAAACTGGCCGTGCAGCCCCTGCCCTGGGCAGTGCACGTTCCAATCAACACTAACAGCAAGCAATAACAGCTGGGAGAGGTCTGGAAATCCTGGTTGTTTCTCTTCCCAGCTGAGTGGCACAAAGAGAACCTCCCTTTTTCTTTTGCCTCTCCTCTTTTTTTTATGTTTTTCCAAACTTTTCACAGTTAGAGACAATGTTTGTTGCTGGTAGTAGAAGGACAAGAAGAGATGTCAGAGGTGTGACCACATTTTACATTTCTCAACTCAATGTTCCTCTCTAAAGAGAACTCCTATAATGGGCACAAAAAGACCTTAAGCTGAATGAGAACTGTGTCTGCTAGGCTGGGATCTTATAGTTACAGACAGTGGGGCAGAAAAGCACAATCTGAGGATGGCATTGAGGTCAGCCTGGAAACCTGGTGTATTTTAAAATTCTCCAACTGCTACAATAAACAAATAAAACAAAGAATCTTCGAATTTATGTGTAGGAGTTATTCTAGTGGGATCGATCATTAATTAAACAACTTTCTAAAGTGTCTTGTAGTAGTTTTAGTAAGAACCTAACCAAGAAGGACAAAAAATTTCTGGTGAGCAGAAAAAGTAAAGCGGGCTGAGCATTGTCCAAAGAAGATGGCTCACCTGATGACTCTGAGTGCAAAAGCAACTCTCCCTAAGCCAGTTCCCACTGTTCTCTCTCAGAAGTGTGTGGCAGCAGTGAGCGAGCAAAGGGAACAGGCAGACAGTGATGCCACCCCAATATAAGTTGGGATACCATCCCATAGGATACTGGGATGGTATCCAGTATGGGATACCATACCGCAGGATAGCTGCCTGTGCCAGCAACACCCGGGGTCAATGGGAAGGCTTTTACTCTCCAAAGACCCACCTTATTAAGTAATTTGCACATAGGAATAAAAAGAAACTGCAAGTTTGAAAGATAATATATTATTCATTTCTTTCTGTGGATGCCCAGATTTAGGTAAGATCAAGTCTAAGTTCCATGCTGTTCCAGAAAGGCTGCAAAACGCTTTAAAATCTAAACAGGAAGAACAGACAAAGCTTGTGAGAATGAAAATGTTATTTTATACTATTTCCGTGTTAGAAGCTAAGGTACAGGAGGTTACTGAGTTTGTCCAAGGCCAGGTGGTGAAACCAGGATTTCAGCCCTTGTCACTAGTTTCTGAAAGCAGTGACAAAAAAATTACTCCTCATCTTTTTAGCTGTGTGTCATTTCCATACCCCATTTTGATTTTTAAGAGGAATTAAAGACAATAATGTGGAATATTAATTTTCAAATTAGTCATCCAGAAAGGATGGCAGTGCTTGACTTATCTGGGTTTTTTTAAACCGGATATTTTGCACTCCTCTGTGCTTCAAAGTAGGAGATACATAGTCTCGCTCTTTGCTAAAGAAAGGGAGAGAGATAGTTACAGGTTTTCTTCAGACAAAACATAACAAATAGTTTTGTTCATCTTCTTTCTTTTTTCTTTCCTTGCCTTTTTCCTAATTATATGCTTTTGGGTTTTTTCCCTTTACTGAAGCACATAGCAAAATAATTAATAACAGTAGGATATTCCTTGCAGGAAACTGCTTCTTGATATCAAAACCTTTCTGTAAAAATCCCTACATTTACTCCCAGTGGATCAGATTGTGAAAATGACTAGCAGACATCAAACAGACATTTTTAGTGAGAATTTAACATTGAGCCCTTCATGTATTCTTTCCTTCTAGTGGCAGTTAAGTGTGCTGGCTATCACAAATGTCAAAAGCAGAAGGGTAGCTTATTTTACCATCCTTCTTCCCTACTTTTCCTCATATTTAAGTGCCTTCTATGTTTGGCTAAAGGAAGAAACTTTACAATGAAGGTTCCCTGTCTAAATTCTCACTGCTAGGGCTCAAGGTCATACTGAGAAGGCACGACATTGCCAGGTTAAATACAGCACTTTCTTTGGTGATGGCCTCTCCTTTCATGTCACTCGTGCTCTGACAGCTTTCAGCAGATGAATATACACTGCTAGAAAAGTGAAATTAGTGTGGGTGAAAGATGCCAGTAATGGATCAGGGGATCAGTTTGAGCTTAACCTAAGCATGGAAAAGCAAGACCAGAGAAAACATCTCTCTTTTACTTCTCACCAAGGTCTGGAGCAGATGCAGCTTCAGTGTCTTTTTGTTTGAGGGATACCAAACATTTTATCTTATCCTCCTTTTCTGAACAGAAACTTTCCCAACTCCTAAAGGCTCAATTTTCCAACACTCCAGTGCAAAGAAAAACCCTGTGGATGGAGTCCGCCTGCTCCTTTTTTCACTTGGCAGCACCACAGCTGAACCTCACTATCTGACAATCTGTGAGAAGTAAATCCCTACCACACTGTCAAGGGACCAGGAAGAATTGTTGTCCTTGCTTCAGGATGCCAAGCCAAAGCCTACCCAAAGTAACAAGAGCTGGTTTCTGACCCCAGCAGACTTTGTGTCAGGCCATAGGAACGTGTCAAAAATCAGGAAGCAGGTTGGTGGCATGGTCAGGAGCCTATCTATGATCAACTTGGTCTCAGTCCAGTGTGCTAAGTGAAAAAATATCCTTCTCTAATTAAACCCTGATGCTTGCACAAAGCACTAGCACCCTTAGTCCAGGAAATGTCTGGGATATTCAATGGATATGGTTATGGAGAGAGACCAAAGAGGTATCCAAGTCCAACAGAAGAGTAACCATCGATGAGTTCGCCCACATATATGTTGTAGGTCAGCTGGTACAACCAGATTAAAAAACTCCATCAATTCCTAAGTGATTTCTAGAATAAGTGGAGAACATAACAGTACATGCTCCTAACTAAATAGCTGAAGACATGGTACAGTCAAAACACTGAAAAGTAATAAACTTATTACGACATTAAAAGCGTGAGGCTAAAACTGATTGTAATTAGTGAACTGCTTAAAAAGTACTGAAGACAGAAATAAAAAAAATTAAATGTTTTTTTAAAAAAAGAACAAATAATGAAAGAGAAAAAGTAAAATCCACAGATTCAAAACAACAGGTTTTTCAACAGACAGTTTCTGATTCAGTGAAGTCATGCAGAAAGCAAACTGGAAGGCAAGATAGGAAAAAAGTTACTGTGAAAAGTTACAGTCCAAGAGGTTGTTTGAGCAAAGAAACCAGCTTTGAGGAAATGACACTTCATCTCTGGTGAAACCCGTGGCTAAGGGAGGGAATTCAAATAAAACACAAACAAAATGTCAGTTGTAAAAAAGAGGGCCAAGGGTGCTCAAACTGATGAGAGCTTGTGGGGGTGTGTGCAGAGGGGGGAATGGCAGGACATTTCTGAAAGGTCTTGGATTCACCCAGTTTAGGAGGGAACCAATGGGATCTGCTGGACGTCAAGGGACTATTTGGAATAATTAATGCTGGAAAGGACTTTGCAGCAGTTCTGAATTATTTGTTTGGTTAAATCTTCTCTGCAAATGATGCTGTGCCAATATCCATGTTAGACCTATTTCTTTTTCAAGACAAGAAAGCACTTGAGCTGTCAGAATGTGAAACACTGAAAGGAGAAACATTGGAACAAACTGATAAACTAAACAGCAGCCTATCACAAGGACCTCACGGTTATATATGCAAGGGTTTGGAAAGCATTTGAAATTGAAGTGGCTGTGCTGATAGCAAAAATACACAAGCTGTTGCTGAAGTCAGATACGCTACAGAAGGACAGGAGGGTAGCAACAAGCATACCTATCTTTAGGACAGGCACAGGATTAATCTTAGGTATTATATATTGAAAATCCTCATTTTGCTTCCACCTTAATTGACCGAAACTCACAAAAACTAGATTTACATATAGGAGAAGATAAAAGAATCATAGGTTTTTTTTAAAAAAAAATGTTGTCTGATATGAATTCTTTGAAGCATCAAGCTAAAAGACCAAGAAAACCTACCTGACAAGTAGACATATATAGGTATTTATATATTGTCTTAAATTCTTTGACAAATTTAAGTTGTGATAGAACAGGTAGATTATTATTACAGGTTGGAAGATGGTTAAGAAAGAGAAAAGAGGAACTACCCATAAATGGTCTTTTTTCACAATAAAAGGTTAACAGTGGGATTGTCCAAGAACTTAGAACTTCTTTACTGAAATTATTGCTGTTAGAAAAAGGGAATAAGGATTGAAGTATTTCATAGCATGTTAATTAAGTTGGGTGAATCTAATATTTGGATTGCTAATGGAAATTTTCATTGGCTGATGCAGGACAATCACAGGTGGAGTGAAATATTTGGAAGCCTTTCTGGGTTCTAAGCCAGCTGTGGCCACTCAATATGGCATTATGGTGAACAACCCAATTCTGCTCTATTACAGCAGTGGTCAGCAAAAAAACCCCAAATTAAACAGAGAAATCAAAATTTTAATTAACATGGGAGGAGTAAGAGGTGTTAAAATGGAAATTATTTTATTGTTCTTTTCTTCTCTCATGGTTGAGCAAATGAATGGCACTTACACAATGAACTGGCTGTTCCAGTTGGTCTTTTTGTGCTGTATGACGGAGAGGTATCAATAACACTGAAAGACAGCTAATTTAAATAGATCAAAAGTTGTCTGGAATACGATTTTCCAAAGAAAATGTTTAATTAACCTACCTAATTCACTGCTACATGCTACCGCTAGGGTACTGAACTTACTGGGAGGCTGAACTGGATTAGTTGCTTATCTGGCCAGTGAGTACACCTGCAGCTTGTCTAAAATCGCTGGAGGCTTCCGTGTGGTGAGGGAGGTGAGTAGGTCTCCTGTCATTTGGAAAAGATCTCTGGGTAGTGAGCAAACCCAAGCTGATAAAAACCTTTTACCTGAGGGCAGAGCAGATATCTAGGGCAGCATGCCCTACACCTGCCTTTTTGGTAACCAGCACTGATGGAAACACTCTACAGGACGAGACAAAACACCTGTCTGATCCAATGCTGTAATCATTATGTTCTAATGCTCTATAAGTGGATGACTGATGCCTTTTTGAATAGGAAAATAATGAGCAATGAGAACAAATAACAAAATTCTGTTAATTATTCATGCTAACATTTACGAAACTTTTGAAATGTGTGGATATTTTCATGAATAAATCATTGGTCCCTGGCTTGCATTAAAGGACTTCAGAAATAATAGCAGAATAAGCTTGTTGCCATTACTCATGAACAAAGTTATGAATAATTTTCAATATATGACTGCTTTTCTTTCTAATTGACTGAACATGAGATAGATGAGTTTAAAATAGACATCAGTAATTCATGACAAAGCTGAGAGAAAATTTCTCAGGAATCTATGAAAATGCTATGGGCTATATCGGAAACCTAATTTTTCCCCATGTACAGTTTTTGCTAATTTTTGTTTCTCTCATGGTGGAATGGCTTACAAAAGAGAAGCATCTAATCTTCAGTGTTTGCAGATCATTCTACTTGCACAGAAATAAAGAGATCTTTATATATTCAGGCTACCTGAAAATTCTGAACCAGAGAAATCACTAAGCAAGAGAATTCTTTGAAATTACTAGGTTTACTTTATCACCTTGGTTTCCAACACTAATTTTGACAATGATTCAGAAGAAAGATCTATGGAGATATTTTTTGTCTCATTGCACCTCTCTCAAAAAAAGCCAAAATTCCCAAACAAAACCAAACACCAAACTAAAAAAAAAACAACAACAACAACAACAAAAAAACACTAAGAAAACCCACGCATGCCCACAGTTTACACAGAGAGCTTTCCTAAGAGCTTGAGGGAAACCCTGGGAAATGCTGATTTACAGAATTTCTCGCCTATTTATGTTGTGGCTGCTCACAGAGATGTTTATTGCCATCACTGCGAGAGGTGCCCCGTGCTATTCCCAACGCCCATTATCACATTGCATTTCCCTTTCAGCAGAGTCTGATGAAACAGAGCTGCTCCATGAACAGTTGTCAAAACACTGGCATATTCTAATTACAACACTTACTATGTTTCTGTGAAAGTCAAATTCTGAGCTCAATTTCACCAGAATAAACCAGACGCAATTAAAATCACTGGAGGCACCCCTGATTTGAAAGAATGTAATTAAGATCAGAACCTAGCCCACGGAGCCTAAAGAAATACTGGAATGATGGAAATCAGAGAATCATCTTGTCAAACAGAGAACATTAGACAACTCTGAGCAAAACAGCTGGCCCTAAATGTGGTCTGTTTCATTTAATCCACATCATATCCTTAAAAATGAATACATGAAGCTTATGGACTACTGAAATCCCATTAGTGGCACTGGTAAGCATTCTTTAGGACATGCATGATGGAAATGAGGTGAAACTCACTCCACCCTGTCCTATCCTCTTGGGACTTCAAATTACGTTATATGAGAGATATTCTTTTGAACACCTGCTGATATATAACCCTCTCTACGAGGAATAGATGGTGTCAGACATAGGTAGCAATACAGCTTTAAAGGTAGGACAGGCAGTCCAAAACAACAGGCAGCTCCACAGCCTAAAGCATTTTTACATAGAAGCAAGCTCAGGGTGTGTGGGAAAAGGAGGCAGCCCTTTAACGCAACTTCAGGAGTGGTCTCAACTTTTAATTCTGCCCACTTCAATCAGGGAAGAGTCGGAAGGCGGTGGGATAAGTCAGCAAGGGATCCCTCCTCGATGTAATATGGAGAGCTAGGGAATGCAATCTGCTAGGCACAGGTGTTTGGCAGTCAGCTGGTGGGATGTGGACAAGCAAGTAGGGAACTGTATCTTTTTGGGCAGCTCTGACACAGGAAAAGCTGTGGAGACCCTGGCAAAACTGAAAGCTACCTTTGCCAAAGTAGAGGAACTGGAAAAGATGGGTAGGAGGTGTGCATGGAGTCTCGTTTAGCTACAGGAGTTCTCAGTGCTTGGTTCTTTCTGCAGCCTGGTTCTTAGAGATGGGAATCTCTAAGATGGGTTTAACAGGGCTTGAAATGCTACCACACCATTTAATGCTACCATATGTTAAATACCAGCATACAATTTAAGCTTTTTAAGATTTAAGGCTACAAGTATTTGTGAAAAAGTTATCCCTGTCATTCATATGAGCTGGATCTAAGCCCCCTCAGCTTTCCTCAGCCTGATTACTGTTGCCTATCCCATCCACCCACCTAAACAGCCAGTAGAAGGTCAGGGCAGCTGT
This sequence comes from Platysteira castanea, assembly GCA_013397175.1. Taxonomy (NCBI): domain Eukaryota; kingdom Metazoa; phylum Chordata; class Aves; order Passeriformes; genus Platysteira; species Platysteira castanea. The sequence goes on from VYXC01003310.1 coordinate 999,043, forward strand.
TTCACAAGTGAGTAATCCTCTTCTGTGCCTTCAAATCTCTCAGAATTAGCTGAGACTTGCTTCAAGCTGCGAAGCTCAAAGACAGACAGATCCAAAATTTCCGAATGAATGGCCACACATATTCTGGACTTCCCAGCTCCAATTTCTTCCCACTTATTACTCCACAGTTTAACCCACCCAAGCCGTACCCTCCGAGTGACCGAACCAGGATCAGCTGAACCAGCTGAACACCATCTGCCTTTTTCTTTCAGCTTGGGATTTAGAAGAGGGAAGATCTCACTGGAAACAGACACTGGGAGGAACGTCCTTTTCTCATACCACTTGCTTCTCTCCCTCTGCTGTAGTTTGCTACGGAACCTCACATTCCTTGTGCCCGGGGATGCTCTTCCTCGCCTGCCTCTGGCACTAGAGGGCGCGGAGACCCGGTCACCGGGCTCCAAATCCAACTCTCCGCGGCTTCCGACTTTGCCTTAAACTGAACTCAACTTTCAAAGAGGTCTTGATTTCACAGAAAGGGAATTGGCTTCATTACTATTGGCTTGTCTGAGTTCCCCATGCTGCATTGCTATGGAAACAGGACCAGAAAACACGTCTCTTGCATGTAGGTCATGATATGACTGGAGAAGGGAAAGTTGGGTGAACGGGTTACAAGAGTGAAGTGGGACAGCGTAATCTCCTGGGATAACATTAACAGCAGTGAGGGATTTGATAGTCCTCAAAGAACTATTGGATGAGGCACCCAATGGGCTGAAAGAGCCAAGCATTTTGAGTAGCTGAGAACCATGACATGCACACAGAGGCATTCAGCCCAGAGATGACAACCTAAGTGACAGTGTGCACTGGGCTGAACACTTAGGAAGGAAAAAAAAAAAGTAGTTTCGTTCATAGGTTCTCTTTTAAACTGACAGCCTCAGTTTTCCCCTTTCTATGTCTTGGTCTCCATCCTGGACGAGGACAGAGAACAGCTAGACTGCTGTCCCTTCCATCTCCTCAGGACATTCTTGGTCACACATAGTCCAGATCTCCCTGAGCTCTGCCCAGATGCAGAGTTACAACCGTTTGGGTAGAGGACACTACTCACAATCTTGGGTTTGGATGGGAGAAAAGCATGATCTTTCCTTTTTTATAGTTTTGCCCTCCATCCAAAGCAAGCTGGGGAAATTGTAGACCCCCCCTTCCCGTGTACTGGGTCTGCAATGCAGAAGTCACAGAGTGCTGAGGGAAGGAATAGGGAGGGCAGATCAGTGGGGCACATGCTCAACAAACCAGCGAGATTACCGCACTTCTCACTCTCCTGGTGCAAAAGCAAATAGTCCTGGGGTCCTGCAGAGGGGAAGTTCAACCAAACTTATACTCAAAGGGATTCTAGAGGAAAGAGGAAGTGTATTCCGTGTAGCTTAGAGAGGTTTATAGATGAGTCATCGAGAGCGGCTGGTGTCACAAACCACACAATCGAAGCAGGTGTGTATTCAGACAGGGGCTGTGATTGCAAGTGATGCAATACCATAAAGGCAGAGAGCATGCATACTTCTGCTCTCCTGCATTAACCTTCCTTATTGTTTTTTACAATTTTTTGGATTTGGTATTTCCCCCGAATAGCTGCAAGAGCAGGCTGTCAAGCAGAGGTTAGACCTTCTTTTTTTGTCCTTGCCTTTCTCCTTCTCCAAAGAGAATATCTTTCTTAAGGGACAAGGACAAGGAAGACCAAACCAACACACTGGTTGATACATAAAAATGGGAATAGATGTCATTCTGGCTAGATTTGCAGCAAGAATTTTCAGTTGGAAAAAAAACCCCTCTCTCCTTGCCCTAAAAGAACTTTTAGCAAATGAAAAAAGTAGCAAGAAACAATTTAACAGGGGTGGGAAGAAGCATTCCTAGTCCTTCACCCAGCGAAGGGGTAAGAACTCACCCATGGGCCAGTGAGGATGAGTTACAAACCCTGACAGCCTCCCCTCGGAGCTGGCATGGGGCACAGCGATCCTCCAGGATCACCTGGCATGGGCATAGCCATCCTCCAGGATCACCTGGCGTCAGGGCCCTCCGGCTCGGCTGCCTTGCCGGGGGACAGAGGAGCTCCCAGCCTGCCTTTCCCCATCTCCCTGGTGCTGGGGCAGTCGCCAAGCATGGCACGGGGCACAGAGTGGTGCGAAGGCGCAACGCCAGGAGAGTGCCCTAGCTGGAGGGATGGCCAGAAGCGGCTTTTGCCCGAGAAGAAGCAGAAAGCACTTTGTCCCTTCAGAGCCCTCGATATGGCCTTATTGTGGGGCTGCACCTGGACCTCGGTGCGCCAGGGCTGTTTCTGGGAGGCAATTTTCCTCCCACAGCTTGATCTAAGCTCGCTCTCAAAGTATCACCTCGCTCCTTCTGGCCACAAGCACCCCGTGGCGGCGGCACGGGAGAAAGGAAAGGGAGCCCGGGGGCACGACCGGGAGCGACACAGCCCTGCCGGGGTCTCAGCCGGAGCGGGGCAGAGGGGCGAGCCGGGCCCGGCGCTGGAGCGTCCCCTCCCGCAGCACCCTGCTTCCTGCTCCGGGGACCGGACCCCGGGGGCAGCGATCCGCGGAAGCGGGGCCGGAAATGAGCCGGGGAAACCCCAGACCCTTCCCACCTCCAGCCCGCGCTCCCCTCCCCGAGGCAGGACACGGGAGCTGAGGAGCGGGAGAGGAGCTGCTCCCGAGAGCTGCTCCCGGGCGGAGGAGGGGTTCTGCGGGCGCCGGACCGCGCCGGCACGGCGGCAGCTCCCTCCCCTGATACCCCGCATCCCTCCTGGTCCCGGTGGGGCAGGGATCCCGCCCGCCCCGTCCCTGCCTGCCCGCCCGGCAGTGAGCGCGCACCGCGGCCGGGCTCCGCTCCCCGGGGACGCCTCCGCTCCCCGCTCCCGGTGACATTTTGCAGGAGTCGTCGACAAACATGTCACAGCGGCATTTGGGAAGGGTAGCCCGGCAGATGAACCTGTGTCGGAATGTGGCATTTATGATAAAACCCCTTGTATATAGCGCTTGAAAATGTGAGAATTTCTCTAAATCAAGCTACTGTGTCTCTCCTTCTCTGCTATACCGTGCTAGGCTCTGTTCTGAGATTAATATCGCAGCTGAAACTCGACAGAGTAGGGCTCTGTGCTGAGGGCAATCGCTTTGCCTGATCTCCTCTCGCTGCCTTTCACCGGTGGCCCGCACAGCTGTGACCCATTCAGCAAAAGTTTCCCTATAGTCTGCTCTGCTTCTTCTACCAGGAAGCAAAAGCTCGTTTCTTAGATATTATTTCCTTGGCGGGAGCTTTCCTATGACAGCAGCGGATGAAATCCTAGGTGCGGCGAAGAAGGGGCGGAGGGTAGAGGACGTGAAAGAAAAGCCAAGAGGGGGGGAAAAAAAAAAAGACCAAAAAAAAAATAGATGGAAAGAAAAAGGAAAAAGAGAGAGAGGGAGGAAACGTCAGTAAAAACCAAAGCTTTCCTACCTGTGATCCAATTAGCAGAAGTTGCATCTCATCCCGCTGCAAGCGGCTCGCTGGAGCGGTGGCTGCGGAGCGGCCCCGGCTGTGGCGGCAGAGGCATGCGGGCTGCGCGCCGTCAGCGCCCGCAGCCAGCAGCTTTATCTTCCTCTTCCATATCTTCCACGAGGAGGGAGGGGGGTTGGGCTGGGGGAAATACAGATCACTCGGTACCGTGATAACGGGGGGAAAGAATAACAGGTTGGAAGCTTTAAACAAGAGGTGGCATTGTCCGGGCTGATGGAGTTTTTGTTTCTCGCTCCCTCTCGCCCTCCCACACCCACAGGCACACACATATACACGCACACCCTCGGTGGCTCTAAACCTCGGGAGTCTCTGCTTCAGTTCAGCCAAGCTGAGCTTTTTAAAAATAAAATAATAAAATTTAGAGCAATAGTGCTACCAAATCTGGCTTAAAAAGGTTTAGACAAGAGTGGAGTAATTAAAAACAGGTGATGCCGGGACTCGTAGGTGAGCCGGCAATAATTCATACTTCCCCCAGAGCTCTAGGGGAAATGAGGGCAAGCTGCCGCCTTCGCTGGGCTGGTGGCGAGCGAAGGGAGCGGGGTGCCTAGGTGAGCATCTCGGGTGGATGTCCTTGCTGGGTGCTGCGGCTGTGGGTCCGCTCGCTGACCGCCCGGAGGGGTGTGCGGGGGTGTGTGATGTGTGTGAGCTCCAAGTGGGCTCGATTAGCTGCAATGGGAAGGCAATTTCTGCAGAGAACATTTACAATTTTCTTTCAATATGACAGGATTAGTTGCTGTTGAAGGCTCTCCTCCAATAAGATTGCACTGCTCTCTGATTTGGTGGCTTTGCTGAATAGAAATTACTGGTTCTTGTTATCTCTCAACACACTCTCCCCTCTTCCTCATCAGGCACTCCCCTCTTTCTCATCAGAAGTCTTTATCTACAATTTGCACATCAGAACCACTTTTTTTTTTTCCAGTTACCTCTTCCCCATCTTTCTCTGCAATATTCCCCTCTTTGTGTGGTTATTTTTTTCCTTTTTTTTCTTTTTTTGCAATTCCATGATAGCTGTAAATCTGAAACAATGATGGGAGGAGAAAGAGAGAAAGAGATCTTGCTTTTAGATTATTGCAGTCATCAGAGGCTCCACACATTGTGGAAAAATGTTGTTACACTAAATCCAGTTCAGTTTCTTAAACTGATTATTGTTCTGAAATTTTCTTGGAAAGAGGTTTCCTCAGCACAATGACAAATAAATTAGGGAAAACAGATGCATTTTGAGAATAAGAGTTAATTCACATAGGGTGAAAAACATTGCTCTAATAGTCACTAGGCTAAGAAGTATTTACTTTGCTTAAGGAAACTTGTCAGTTCTAAGGATGTAATCTAGATATAAAAATCTTTAGGTTTTCTTTGTTTTTATTCACCTTTCTCCTGGAACAGAACTGATTTGTGGTCTGAAGGTGGCTTTTTCCCTTGGGATAGGGGCTGTCAGAGTGGGAAGCAAGAGAGTGGAACCCATCTCATCTATTGTCCAAAGAATAGTAGAGGGGAAGTGGTAAGTGCAGAAAAGAGAGGTGGACTTTATGAAGGCAATCCTGGCTTTTGGCTACTGCCTCTCCTGCCCCATCTCTTGTTTTGAAGGGCTGAAGGAGCCACAGCCCAACCACTCCCCTCCTCTCCACTCCAAAACTCCCTTAGCATTGGAGAAAGTATTTCTTAGCCTGAGATTGCCCCAGGAAGTGAGCTGGAGCTGTCTACACAACTCACACACATGTAGCTGTTGCTCCTGGAACGGTCTTAGGGGTGAATTTACCCCAAAGAGGGTGATGTGCTTTCAGGGTAGGACTACGGCCTGGAAGGGTTCAAGGCCAGGCTGGATGGGGCTTTGAGCAACCCAGTCTAGTGGAAGATGTCCCTGCCCATGGCAGTGGGGTTGGAACTAGATGATCTTCCTTTCTACCAGGTGGTTTGGAGATGGGAAGCTCTGAATTTTGGAGGTGCTTGTACTTTATTGTTACACAAGACTGTGTTTCTCTACCTGAAAACACTTTCACATGATTTAAGGGCTGGATTACTTGTAGCTCTTGGGGAACATCAAGGCAGCTGGGACCTGACTTCTGCCCCTTGGTTTCTCAGCCGTCACAGCAAATTTTGCCTGGACTTCACAGCAGAGTTAGAAGACAGCTATGCAGGCAACTCAGATGATATTTCGTATTGGGAAGTTGGAATGATGGCGATGAGCACGCTGCAGCACCCTGGGGCTGCTCCATCCCACGTGCCAGGGCAGGGGACAGCCGCCTCCACAGTCTGGGTGCCCCTTCCTTTGCCAGACAGAGCCCCAGCCCCGGCCGCCCCCTGCACCTCCCACGGGTTGTCTCTCAGACCTTGGCACTTAACACGCTTTAACATTCACTAATCAGGATGATCAGCAGCCTCAAAAGTGATAACGCCTGCTTCTTCTTCCTCTTATTATCATCATTATTGTTATTTTTTCCCTCCCAGCGAGTGTTTGATTGGGCACGTTGATTTCTGGAGATTTAATTAGAGTTCAGCCACTGCGAGCACGAGTCAGCCCTTCCCACAGTGGGGAGCGGGGAGCGGGTGGCGTCCCTGCCCTGGGATGACCCCGGCAGTACACGGCAGTCTTGGGGACTCCCCAGCCTCCCTCTCTCCACTGCAGAAGAAGGACAGAGGTCTGGGGCCAGGGATCGCTTCCAGCAGCACGGCTGGAGCGAAGGCAGGAGGGAGCTCCGAGCTGGCTCTAGCCAGCTGCAGGGGGCTCCCCAGTGCCACGCTGCTCAGCGCCGTGTGCTCGTCACGGACCGCTGGAGGGACATCCTCGGCCGTGCCAGCCTCGGCCAAGCGGAGAGCATCTCCCTCCCTCGCAAGCATCCCCCCCCACCCCCCGATGATGTCCCATGGAAATAAAAGCCCGGTCCTGAAAACCTCTGGCGTGTGACCCTCACCTCCTCCGTGCCTTGTCTGCAGCCCGCCCGGGGAGAGCGGAGGTTCCCCCACCGACGCGCGTGTGAGCAGCGCTGCCCTCCTGAGCCCGCCGGGCCCGGCTCTTTATCAATCTCAGCAGACACATCTTGGTGGCACCCGGAGACTCCGCCGTAATCGGCACCTTCTAAATTTGACAGAGCATTCGTCATTACCGGCTCTCCTCCTTATAGCTCTACGTGCTAGACACACGTCCTGAGGGGAAAATTGCCGCTCCTGAGCTTAAAAGGTTTAAAACACATCCCCCCACCTCCCGCCGCCACAAACCCCCCTCGTCCCCGGCTCCTGCAAGAGGGAGGGAGAGGGAGCCCAGTCATTTAAAACGCGCTAAACCGCTGTAGAGTTAAATTCTTCGTAGGACCACAGAACAAAGCACTCAGCTCTTCCCTGGAAGAAAAAAAGAGAAAGCTCGTGAGGAAGCGAGTATTTGCTCATGCTGAACTTCCCTCCCTCAGAGGGACCGGGAGTCGCTCCCGGGGAGCGCAGGCAGAGACAGCAACTTTCAGCGAGGCTATTTCCAAAGAAACTGCATCCCTATCCCGCGATGCCGAGTGATCTCTATTGAGACTTTGCTGGGCGCTCTCCCTGTTTTTGGCTACACGTCTCCCAAATGGCTCCGTCCCCCGGCATGGAGCCGCCTCTTTGGGGTTTGATCCGGCAGGATGAGTGCCCTGTCCCCAGGGATTTCTAGCTCGGGTGGAGAGAGAGGAAGGGTGTCCCCGGGAACCACTTCCAAGGGGAGATTTTCTATGATATTCATAGGGGTGAACTGCCTCTCCGATTCAGTTCTCATCTGCACCTGGGGGTCACAGAGATATCTGCAGAAACTCGAGGTTCCCTCAAGGGTGAGGGAGGCTACCAAGGGGCTGGGCACTAAGTGCCCTGGGTGGGTGGTCCCTGTACTCCCACGGCTCCTATTTCCCCCTCCTCAGCATCCCTCCACACCTGTTTCATCCCGTTGCCACAGGGTTCGTGCTAGAAGGGGAACGAGAAAAGGGCAGACTGTGACTTCCCTCTTGCTCCCAGAGGCTCTCATGTCCACCTAGACCCAGCCCACGTGACAGCTTCCCTCCTGTTAGTCTCTTTCTATCCCCGGATGGACAAGGATGGACCAGGACAGTAGTCCAGCTCCAGTCACTTGCTGTTTCCCACTTGCTAAGTTTCCTAGGAGGAGGAAAGCAGGGAGAGTGCACCCATAAAGTGCAGATGCCCAGTGGATGGGGATCTGACTGCTCAGCTCCCCCCCAGTATATTCTCCATGGCTTGGGTGACTGGCTTCCCACCCCGGAGACAGCTTTCTTGGGGGACTGAGAGAGCAAGCCCAGGAAACAGCCAGCTCTGCTAAACCAAATGCTTGATTTTTCTTCAGAGGTGTGGTCCTCTCCATGGTGCCTGCTGGAAGTGGACACGTCACCTCCCAGGGGGAAGAAAAAGTGCATCTGAGAGCCATGTTTATTGAGAGCACGTCTTCCCTCTGAGGTTTTGCCAGCAGTTTTAGGCAAAGAGGACTGGGAAGGGCAGGACAAAGCCCTAATTTCACTGTGGAAGAAGACACCAGGCAAACAGGTTCTTAGTGCAAGTAGTGAAAGGCCATTAAACTTCCACATTCATTTTTCCCCAGCCTTGCAATGGACAGCTGAGTTTAATCCACGGGGAGGCAGGTGCCTGAGAGATGATGGGAAAATGCTGGTGAGAGTGGGACAATGGAACTGCAAATCATCCTGACAGTGTGGAACACACAGAGCAAGCAAGAAAGAAAGGAACAAGTCCAAACCGAGGCAAAGGCAAGCCAGACTCCATGCAAATAAACTCCTAATAGTCACAAACGTGAGGAAATTAAATGAGTTAAATAAACTGATGGTCAGACCTTTAACAGAAAATGATGTGTAATCCCTCAGCTATGTCCAGGGCAGTGCATTTCCAGGAGTGCTATAAACCACAGTCATATCTGCCAGGGTAGGCAGTGAAACGTTGACACGTGGTAGCTTGGATCTCACTAGTGCCAGGGAACTAAGAACACCTTGGTTTCCTCTTCTCAGCTCAAACCTTAAAGTCTTCCTGAACAGCTGGCAAGGAGGGGTGTTGTTTTCACCCACCAGCTACATTAAACTGCCTTGTTAATACAAAATCATCAAGCTTTTCTTTTCCCCTTCCCCTGAATGATGATACTCTTTTTTGTATACCCTTTGAGTCTCAAAGCCCAGCGTACTGGGAATTATTCAAATCAGATGAAAATGGATGCAGTGGAAATTCCCAGCAGGCTTAGATGGGGCTCAGGGTCTAATTCTAAGAGCCAAACTGATCCTCTCTCTTGTGGAGCAGCTAGGTGGCGAACTGGAAAATCAAATCTACTGTTTCATTAAGGATAAGCACAGTGTATGGAGAGCATTCTGCTAGGCACAGCAAAACTGATGGAGCACTTTTTAATATAAGCATGCATGTAGTTATCATTCTAGCGATAAACCCCTATCAACTGCAGATCTTCACTGCATTTGTTTGTTTGTTTGCTTTTTGTTGTTTTGGGTTTTTTGTTTGGCTTTGGATTTGTTTTTTGTTTGGTTGATTTTTGTGTTTTTTTGTTTTTTTTTTTTTTTTAGCACTTAATTTAATTTTCTTCAGTGTTTATTCAGCTCTGCTGTATTTTGGTCATAACAAAAAAGAATCCAATTGTCTGATCACTTTTNGAATAATTATTCCTTGCAAATGTTGCAGTGTCCCAGGTGGGCAGATCTGAAAAATCTGCTGAGAATGAGTGTCAACTTTGTCCAGACTTGGGAAGACAGTGACTGATAATCACAGTGTAGCAAATGTTCAAGGTTGTCAGACATCAGAGTACACACAAAAGAGTGTCTTTCAGGGAAAAGAAAACAAGAAGGAAGTATGTCGGCTCAGTTTATGTGATATAGGAGTTAAAAATATTAAAACATTAACGAGGGGACAAGCAGGGATATGGTTTTGTTTATAACATGGTATGTTTTATAGCTGTGACACAAAGCTGTTAAAAGGCAGAGTTAAATAAAATTCTATCTAAATTGTCTACATGCGTGTGGAGTGGGTTATCTGCCTCATAAAAGCTGTACTTGACGTTGGCCATGAAAAACCAGATCCTCCTTGACCTGAATCTCAGGGGTTCATACCCTGAAGTGTCTCCAATGGGGAGAAAATGGGAAAACCCTGAAATGGACGGAGCCGCCGGGGGAGTTCGGAGCCTCCGCCTGCAGCACCCTGGAGAGCGGCCTGTCCGCCGCCGGCGTGTCCCTGTGTCCCTGTGTCGCTGTGTCGCTGACTCCCTGTGTCCCTGTGTCCGTGTGTCTGTGCACACACACACACAGACACACAGACACACACAGACACACAGACACACGCCCCTTTGCACATACGCCCCTTGCAGCTGTTCAGGCAAACGCGAGGCAATAATCAGCTGCACGTCTGGTGGGGTGTTCCTTGAGGCCACATCTCTAGTTTTGAATCCCGCATTACTTGGAAGGTGACTCCCTGCAGGAAGCTGGAGAAGGGTGTCTCTCTGCCTTGCATGCACCCATGAGCTGGAGTCAGTGGTAGAAATGAGGAAGAGTTCATCATGCCTTTGAGAGTGTCAACGAATCCCAGAATCCCAGAATGGGGAGGGTTGGAAGGAACCACCAGAGAACATCTAATCCAACCTCCCAGTGTCCCCTTGAGCACATTACTCAGGACTGTGTTCAGATGGTTTCTGAATATTTCAAGAGAAGTTCAAACACGCAGAAGAACACAGTCAGCTGAAGCTCAGGACAAGGAATAGCTCCTTTCAGCATGGGCATAAGTAAATAGCTGTGCTACTGCAAAAGAGAACTTTCCTGCAGGGAGCCTCAGTCACTGGAAACGTGCCCACTTGACTCATGTTGTACACAAGGATGGTGTGTGGACACGGAAAAGCAGGTGTCAGGCAGGCCATGCACTTCTTTTAATTTTAATTAGCTGGGAAAATACCAAGAGGTATTTCAAACACTTTTTTTTTTCTCAGAGCAGGCAGACTGTAGGCAGCTTTATGTGCACTTAGTGATTCCAAAGGTGCACTGAGGACTGTTTGTTTGATGAGATTTAAAGAGGGTCACAGCTCATATGACCCTCTTTAACAGTTCAGGGGGAAATATTTCCCCCCAAATATTACTTTACAAACAATCTCTATAGTTCATCTTCACTGGGCATAAAGTCAAGGGTTCTGTCTGCTCTTTTAAGCACTCAAGCCCACATATAAAGCTCTCCTGCAGTGTAACTCTGTAGATACTTCCCTTTTGAACTTTTGATTCTGCCACAGGGCTTGTACAAAATCTAATACTGGTGCTGCTCACCCAAGCACACACAAGAAATGAATGGTTATCTGAAGCCCATCTGAAGCACATAAATCCAGAAACAGAATTCTTAAAATAGGAGATCCTGAAAACTTTTTTAGTAAGCTACTTCAGCAAGCAGCTCAGATCCATCCTAAAAAAAAAAAAAAATACAAAGAGGAAAATGAATTCAGTTTCTTTGGGGAGAGGGTATTGAAAACTAAACCTTCTATGTTCCCTGTGAGTGCTTTCCTATGAGATACCTGTTTTCTCCTCCTGAAAATGCTGTATTTTGTGGCTTTTGTCACTTGCTGGAGCAGCAACGCTTGCAGAAGAACATTACCTGATTAAATGGCTTAACTTCATGTTGGTCGCATACACACTCGGCTGGGATGAGAATTCAGGTGATAATAGCAAAACCAACAGCCATTTCATTTAAAACCAAGCATTAACAACAACGTTCCACGAACAGTGCTGGAGAGCACCTTCTCCTTGGTGCCCAGTGAGTTGCTGATTTGAATCAGAGTGAAAGGAGCTCTATTTGTCCTGTGTTCTGGGGCAGACATCACTCATGCTCAGGAGTAATACGGCACTATTTTAGCCTTTTCCTTTCTCCACTGGTAGGGACAGGAATTACACACTCACCAAGGGTTTGCACCGCACAGTACCAGGAATCCTGAGGTGCCAGAGGTGTTTCTGCAATTAGGCACAGTATTTTCTAAGTATCTCTTCTATGGATCAGAGCTTACAGGCTCAGATGAAGCTCCACGTTGTTGTGCCTGCTCTGTTTTCAGTACCTGAACCATTACACACCAGTGTCCTCTGTAGATATGGCCTTAAAAACATCTTTCATCTTTTTACCTTACCCTTTAACCTGAGTTTCAGGTTCATTTTTTTTCCTACATTTTTCACTTCCTCTCCTTCACAGCTTACATTTCTCTTGAAGTTTTTTATCTTTGTCTCAGGCTCACAGCACCAGGGAAGGAAAGAATTTCCAATCTGTAGATTGGTAAATTTAGCAGCCTTTCTCCAGCAATGGCCTGATTCAGGTATTTCTGTAGACAGAGCCAAGCAGTTCATCCCTTAGACATGAGTTAATCTACTTCCTCCTAGAAGGCTCCTGCTAATTACAGACAGTTATGGTTACATAAATTCTCCTGCATGTATTTTTTTGTCTCTTCTCCTGTTTGCATTAAATACTGTAACTTATGGTATTGGTGGTATGTCTAGAAAAACCCAGTTCTTTTCAGGCCCAAGGTCGTCTTGGCTTTGAGATCTACAGTATAAGTACATTTTCTACACTTTGAATATTGAAGTTGATACCTATTACCTCAACTGATGGCCCCACAATGCTTTGGTTTTTTGTCTGAAGCAGGGAAAGCAGTGATTTCCCATCTTGTAAAAGCAAATTCCCAGATTGTAATTATTCATTGTATCTTTACTTTTTTTGAATTATTTCCTATGTCCCTACTCTCTAAGGATAAGGATTCCAGTGTTTTTTCTTCACCCTCTGTTCAGCCAAGTGTCTCTGTTTTTTCTTTCTTCATGGCAATTATTTTTCCCCTTTTCTGGTCCCCTTTTACAGCATCTTTCTTGAGACAAGTTCATTTTATTGCAGACACTATTCTGGATGAAACCACACCACTTAGATTGATGGTCTGTATAATGTCGGTATAATGTTCTAATATGATTGCCTAATATTATTTCATAAATCAGCATAAACCTTGTTGCTTAACATCCTTCTGCCTTATTTACTTAGCTAAGCTCTGAACACATCTTTGCTAATCTGTTTTGATTTATGCCTGTGTCACTGGTGTGTTTAACTGAAAAACTTCAGCAAAATACAACAGCATATATTTTTTTTCTTCTTTGGCATCTTCGGCTTTGTATTTTTCAACACTGACCTTTGTTAACTATACTATTGTTCAGCCACCAAATTTGTTAAATGGATTGAACTTTCTTCATTTTTTCTAGTCGAGCACAAAACCCATTCTCAATTCACTGCACTCTTCTGAACTGCTTTTGGAGTCCCTTTGTCAGAAACAATTTGCAGACTCATTTTTTACTAATGGTCGAGTGCTAAATTCCCACTCTTACTTCCTTTATTATGTCATTCCTATCTTATCTGCTTATTCTTTGACAGAGAATAAAACTCCACCAAACGGAGTTGCTTAGACTTCCCCTCCTTTCTCCTTCTAGCAGTTTCACTGAAGTTGTAATACTTAGTTCAGCTGCGTACCTACAGCATCTCAACCTTCAGCTTGCAAATCCAGATAAGATTAGTAACAGTTACTGTCACATATCCCATAAATCAATTTTTTACTTTTAAATACTTTTTTTTTCTTGTGCAGCTTTGAACTGTAGCCAGTATTATCTTTCCATAAAAGTTAAAAATCCTACCATGTTTTTTATCTCTTCATCTTCATTATCAACACAGAAATAACTTCACTATATTCCTAAGCATTCGGGACAATTTACTTGTGTATTTTGCTGAAAACTACTCCCACCTAGAAAAGGTGAAATGTGCCTATGAAATATGACAGTAAGAAACCATTCTTTGCCTCTTTCTGTGATTTTAGGTTATTTCTCATCAATAGGATATATTTAGTTGTGGCAATATTAATAAAAAGAGTAACAAAATTTTCTGATTCAGTTTGACTCAACAAACATAACATTTATAGACCGTCTGTCAGTATTTCCATATTGTACATCTTAAAATTACCTGTTTTCAATTTCCTATGCGTTACATTTTTGGTTGAATTGCTTAACTTTGGAAGGAACAGCCTCTTGAGGGGAGATATGACAACAGTTTTGTAGCTCAAGCTGGTATTAAATCAAGTATAAGCAGCCTTTCTAATAAGCTTTTAAATTAGAAGGCGAAAGCTCTCAGATGAAGTTCTACATTGCTGCAGTGATTATTAAGAGCAATGAATCATGTGGGGTCAAGCTCAGCCAGCAAACTAAATTAGTTCTGGAGCACTTTTAGAATGTGTCATGCAGTCGCACTTTTAAAGCTGTTTGGTGATCCAGCAAGACTGTAGATCACAGCATGTGCCAATCTTACACAGGAGCAGAGATTTGTATCCATTGCTGTCTGATTGCCTTGTGAATCCTTAGAATGAGAAATAGCTAAAAATCCCCTTCCTTTTGTATGTTTTTTTCACATTCCAAGTTATCACTGTGGACTTCTGCTAGTTCAAGCACTATTTAATCAAACAGTATTTTCATCAAACCATCTTTTCTACCAGAAATACCAAATTATTTTAACTTTTCTTCACTGTACCACACATTTCAACAACTGGATAGCATTTATTAAGACAAGTTCGTTCTTTCATCGCTTGTAGAGACCAGAGATGATGCAGTGAAAATTTGTAGATGGCTTCTAAGAAGAAGAAAGTATGTGTTTTCTTCCAGAGTAAATAGATAGACCCTTTTTGACATTCATGACAGACATGGTGAGTAAAGCTAGTTGCATTCAATTAGGAACCACTTGCAATATTAGCATGTCAATGTTTTTTAGAACCTTTAGAAGAAATCACTATCTGGTGCAAAATTAATAAGCTACTGAGACTGTTAATTTTCTATTCTTGATTTGTCTCTTCAAGGAAGGATATACCTGACTACCTGAACTGCCAAACCCAGTGTAGTACATTTTGAAAGATTATAGCTAGCATTAAAACTGAATTTATGCACAGAAGCTGGCCCAAGTAAAAAAGCTACTTCTGTAAAACATTAGAGAGACTTTTCTTGCATATTTCCATATGCAAGATAAACCTAGATATTGGTATCTCTTGTAAAATGGTGTAATCAGAATTATTATTCTGATAGTTCATGAAAATCGTTCATGAGAATGCCTGAGTGCTCAATGTTCAGCACAAAAGTCTTCGTTCAAAGGACCTGAATGTGGGTGTTGTGTTCTCACCTGGGCCTCAGAGAGTAAAGAATAAGCTCAGGAGTCAGAGTTATTACTTTAATACTCACTTAAGTGCCAGTTTTCAAAACAGTTCCTTCCAAGTACAGGTTATACAGCACTCGTGCTCCAAACACAAGGCTGTTCAGCCAGAACTGCTGCATCTCTACTGTGTGTGTGGCTGAGAGCAGCTGTTGCTGAAAACCAGGGCTTTGCTTTGTCAAGTTAGTTGTTTAAAACCTGAAGAACTTAGTAAAAATATAGGCTACAATCTGTCTTGGCTTCCTTTGCTAACCTGAGAATTCACTACAGTGGTTATGCCCCTCAAAGGAGTGTTGTGAGGCATTACTGACTGAAGTTTTTTGCATGTGGAAGGGTACAAGTGCCAAAGATGCTACAGCACAAATGATTAAAAGAGGAGCAGAGAGGCACATACCTATTTCACGTAATGGGTGGGGTTTTTGTTCCTTCTACTCATATCTCTGATTCAACAAAGTTAAAATTTACATGCCTAAATACTCATAAAATAACACTAGATTCATGTTCACAATTGATATTACATCTCTGTACAGCCGTTCCATTGATTTAGGATCTAGTCACTGTACCAGTAAGCAGAAATAGATCTTGTTGTGTATATTGTTCTTTAAAAAGAAAGGAAAATGCATCAGAAAATGTCTTTATCTGTTAGCTATGGTAGTTTGGGATTTTGTTTATTTCTTTTTTTCAGCACATTTTACAAAATTCATGTTGTTATCTAACGGTCCTTTCTGTCAGGGATTTCCACCTCTGATCTAAACCGAGCTTGATTTCATAGAAAGAAAATGGCAATACCAGAAAAGACTTCCATCTTGATGTATCAATCCCAGATTTTTTGTACAAGTTTTTACCTGAGTTGAGAGAAGACCAGTTTCATTTTGTGACACCCATCAATGTTTCACAATTTGTCATTGTTCTTCCCTGTAAAGATGAGAACACTGAAAAAGTTTTTTATTCTGAGAGAACTGTCAGAACATCAACTTGTGATTCTGCGAAGTCAGCCTCAGAGGAGGAGGGCAGAGGAAAGGGTTTTTCTCCATGACCAGTAGTGACTAGGGAAATTTCTGTTGCCAAAACAATCTGCCTTAAAAACACCAAAAAATTAAATTCAAAAAACTGCTTCAATAAAATAGAAAAAAATATATTCTTCCTACAACTTTTCCATTAGGTCTAAATGGTAGACTCGCAATTAAAAGTAAAAAGATTGAAAATAAGGGTTGAAGAACTCAAGAGCTTTAATAATTCTTATCATTATCTATCCTCAGACAGATATATAAAAAAGAATTAGATGTATTAGTACTTCAGAATTTGGCATGTATATCTCAGAGCTCCAATTCTGCCACTTCAATTCTGCCACAGACAATAAATTGAGACGGTGTTCCCAGATGTGACTTTTGTAATGAAGTATGACCTGCTTAACCACATCACCCCTGTGGAAGACAAAAATATTTGTTTTCACTAAATCATACAAATACTGCCCACTGCATGTTCCCTTGAATGGTGTAATCAGACTCACTACCACAAAATGAAAATATATATCTTTATTCATTACTCCTAGGATATAGGAAACTAATGCCCCAAACACAGACACACACACAAAAGAGAAGGAAAAAATGCAACAAAAAGCTAAAGAACAGTTTCTATTTCAATATAATTTGTTTCCAAAAGAAAATACCCACTACCCAAACTAAATATGAAGTGCAGTTTCCCTCTTTTTTTACAATGATCAGCTAATTGGCATCTTTTGAAGTTGTTTGGTCCTGACATCCCAGAACAGGTTCAGCTCCTCTTACACGGTGTGGTGAGCAAGGATGCGGGATGCCCCCAGCATCAGAAGGATGTGGACCTTTTGGAGTCCAGAAGAGAGCCTTGAAGATGGTCAGAAAGCTGGAGTACCTCTGCTGTGGAGACAGGCTGAGAGAGTTGGGATTGCTAAATCTGGAGAAGAGAAGGCTCCAGGGAGTCCTTAGAACACTTTCCAGTGCCTACGGGTGCCTACAGGAAAGCTGGAGAGGGACATTTTATGAGGTCACAAAGTGATGTAACAGGGAGTGATGGCTTCAAAGTGAAAGAGGTAGGTTTAGATTACATATCAGAAAGGAATTCTTCACTGTGAGCATTGTGAAACTGTGGCGTAGGTTTCCCAGAGAAGCAGCAGATGCTTCACCTCTGTAAATGTTCCAGGCCAGGTTGGATGGAGCTTTAAGCAGCTTGGTCTAGTGGAAGGTGTCCCTGCTCATGCCAGGGGAATTCCAGATCCCTTCCAACCTAAGCCTTTCTGTGATTCTGTGGTTCTATAGGACTCCTACAGACATGGCACACAGAAAGTGATTATTCTGGGATTAACCCACAGTACAGGGCAACAAACACTTGCCGTGACCAAGCAGTCTGTTCTTTCTTAAGTATTTAGGTGGCAGAGGCAGAACTTGCCACTGCTTTCCAGCAGAGACAACCAATTTGAGGACATGTCAAACCTACCCAGTCTGTTCTTCCTGTAACAGTATAATTACTGTTTACCTCACTGAGTTACATCCTCGTTAATAGGCAGTCCCATTACAATGGCTCCCTCTCATCTACAGTGAAAGCAGCAAGAAACAATCACCCGTTGTTTGTGTCGGGATCAGCCCAACTCTGAAAGAGCAGCAGCAGAGCTATTGTTATGTCTCTACCAGATCTATTTATACACAGGCATATGGAACATTTCCCTGCACTGATACTTTTCTGCTCAAGTGTTATGGTTTGCTTTTTAGGTTATTAATAACAACAATAAGAGCAATAATAATAACAACAATAGTAATAATAATAATTTTACCCCTGCCGACATCTGCACTTTCAATGAATTTCAGCTGCATCCTTTTCTCCCCGGTTTCCTTGTTACTTGTTTCTTCCATATTCTGACAGGTGCCTAATGTCTAGACTGTAAGATCCTAGAGCAAAAGTTTTCAAATTTTTGTGTTATATATAACTTGAAAAAAAAAAATCCTAATGGAGCTGCAAACATAAGACAAGTGAGATTTATTTTTGTTAGCTATATTTCCTGCTTTCCCTAGAAGCAGCCAAAGTACCTCCAGGGGGTTGTAGACAAACCACTGGAAAACAGAGACATAAAAGATGAGTTTCCTGTGCCTTGAGGTTAGAGTCAAGCAAAATTTCAAGTGTTCTCTGCAGAGTTTGGAGCTTGAGAAAGCTCCTCTGCAGCATGGATGTAGGGTTGTGGTGGCAAGATGTATCTTGTGGGAGAGAGTTGATGCAGTCTGACATGCAACAAAAAGAGAGAGAAACAGTATTTTTAGACTAAGGACTATAACAGGTCTTTTTTAATCTGGCAGGAGTAGATCTCAGTGTCTCAGGGTAGACAATGTACAATAACAATATACAGAATTATTCTTTATTTGAAGAGGACTAGGTACCTTTGGGATTCAGCTCTTTTAGCAAAAGTATATTGTCTCTCACTGCTATTTGTTCAGAAAATGCAGTGGAAGTTGCACAAATATGTGTATGGTATTTTAAGTGGTTTTAAGATCAGAACCAGTCGATCAATGCAGCATATAAATTTTTTTTTCATTTATATATTTCAAATTTACATTACTCAAAAGAATATCAGTGACAATAGTAGCTGAGAAATAATTCAATGATTATGCCACCCTCAGAAAATGGCTTTTTGCCATGGTGGAACAGATTCATAGAAAAGGCAGTGTCCTATTTTGCATATGTCTGAATATAAAAACTATCACATCTGTTTTTCAGAGAGTTCAGATTTTAAGATTTAATGTGCCTGCAACTCAGTAAAAATTAAAAATTAGATTTTTAGACAGACACAATTTTTGTTTATACCTGTAATAAAATTTAGATAAATAATTTCAGGTTTTTTTAATAATGGCTTTGGAGAGGAAAATGTATGCATTAAGGAATCCTTGGATGTAATCCTTGTGAGATCTCTATATATGAACATACATATTTATGTTTAGTTGTCTGCATGAAAAAGGATAGGTTCTTTTTAGTTGTAATAGTAAATTAATTTTATGGCCTAAGGTTTTCTATAGCTTTTCTAGTTATGAAGTGCTCCTGACTTTTCGGTAGACATTTCTGAGGCTGGAACTTGTTCCCTTGCTAATTTCATAAGAAATAAAAAAAATGTCCATGGGAAAACAGTGCAGAGAGTTTGAACCTCCTTAAGGTGAAAAAAAGAAGCAGTGGAGGTGCAATCACTGGACTGTTGTTGCGGCTGTAGTGGGACACACACACACACTCTGACTCATACAAACCAGTTGCTGTCCCTGTCTGTAACTGTCACTAGGTGTGCTAGATCCTTCCAGATTTATTTTCTTTGTGTTATATTCAAATATGTTAAAATCCTACTGCTTTACACTTCAGTTACTGTAACCACTTGGGTGAGTGAAGGAAAGAGATTAAAATCTATTCCTAACAACATTGCTGCTTCACCTGCCAGCAGGGTCCTCCCTACTGATTTTAGTCAGCTCAGAAAACCCAGAGGGACCCCACCTTCATCTGGTAGAACAACCTGACTCATTGGGATAGTTATGGGTTTGGGCTGCTTTAGATTGCCTATTGCTTATCTCTCATTGACTGCACAGAAATAAGAGAAGTAAAAAAAAAAAAAGACAAAATAATCTATAGAACACTCATTCTAGAGTGTCTAGACTAAGAGTGCTTAATTGTATCAAATAAGCACTAACCCTTCTCCTGCTTCTTGCTAAAAACCAAAGGTTAAGGTCTCCGAGCCAAATACCAGCATCAAGCGTTGGGTTACGGAAGAAGAAAGTGGTTTCCACATCTCAGGTATCCTCTTTGCTTTCAGTTCTCTTCACCTGCTAAAGCTGAAAGTGTGCCATTAAACAGAGCAGCTTGATCTACTGCCTTCTTCCTGTTTTAGCAGGTTTTTAAAAAGTGCTGAATTATGAATAGTGATTCCCGAGGTCCAGAGACCAGCCCTGGTCCTTAAATCAGCTACAAGTTCTAGAGGAGTGCAGTTCCCATCTGCATCTCCGGGGTGGATGAGCTGCTGCTGGCAAGGGTGAGTGGCTACAAATCTGCCAGGGGAAGGATGCCACTGCCCACACCCCCTGAGCAGCTCTAGGTCATGGAGCAGGTACAATACTCAGTTTGGAAACTGTTGGCTCCAGTAAAGATATACCTGAAACTTGTGCTGCTAAGACCTTCCTTGGCAGTACTTGAGAAAATTGTATCAAGAGCCATCATTTGAGTGATTGACCCTTGCCATACATCTCCCACCAGTCCAGCACTCTGCCTTTGCACACACAGGCCAAAGGCTTTCAGGAGGTTTCTAGATTCAGGAATTGCAATCATGATCAGGTGTAGAAAAACTTATTACGGTCTCTTCCCTAGGAGGGATGTGTTTTAATTTCATGGAGCTAGAGGGGTGTTAACTAATCTCTGCTTTACTTAATTAGATGTGCTAGCAGAAATTTCCATGCCACCTCTTGAGGAAACAACAGGAGGGAATTTGAAAAGAGACTGTTGGTTAAAATGAGTAAAGATGTTATACACACCTCTTCTGCCTGCCTAATTACTCATGACATGAACACACACATCTGTGACTAGGATGCACCAGAACAAACTGTTCTACAAATTCACAGGAGTTTCCTGTGTATTCCAGAAAATACATAAGGACCTGCAGAAAATATAAAGTGTCAGTGGTCTCTTGGCAACTCTCTGTTGAGTAAACTCATATGAGAACTGTAATAGAAGATAAAACCACTCATTTACAAAAGTTTTTCATTCCTTCTAAGATGCTGGATACTTATCTCCTGAGGGATTAATTCGTTGGAGGCAGATACTGAATGTTCCCAAGGCCTCGCTGGGAATTTTCTGCTGCGTGAGTGTGAAGATTCTGCAGCTTGTGCTGAAGCACAGATCAGTTTAAGGAGCTTGTAGCTATGTGTCTGAGGAAACACATTGGTTCATTGTCTTCTACCTTTGAAAACAGAATCAGATTTAAAATAAGATCAAGCAATTTTATTGTAAGGGAATGAACATAACTCTACGGAGCTTGATTTCTCTGCCAATTACACTTGTTTTGCACTAGGGCAGCTACATGTCCAGGTAATTATTCTCATTTAGTGCTGATGTAAATGAATGGAGAACCATGGCCTGTGGTCTAAGAAGAGAAGATTGTAATAAACACTGGATACTTGCCATAGACAATATTTTGTGTAGGTTCAAACAAATTCCTGAGATACATTTGGTTCCATTTTAACTTCTTCATAACTTATCCTGCTTACTTCAATTTTCAAGAAGGTTTTTGCCAGATACCTTTATGAAGACTCATGAAAATAATAACTATCATGCAGATTTCGAAGTGATTAAAGCTCAGAAGAAGAACAGATGTTTAAAGATTTAATAAAAAAGAGAAAATGTATATACTGCTAAAGATATCGTTCTGGTATCATCTTCAAATGTTGTCAGGTAGGGATAGTTGCATGTGTTGGTGCCAGGGAACAGAGGACAAACTCCTTCTTGTACTTGCTATGTATCATTACTTTGTACATGGAGAGGAGAACACGTTCCACAGTGCAGAAAGTCATTTGCAAAAGAGGTGATTCCTGCCCACTTCAAAACATACCCAAAAATGAATCTGAAGAAATGATGTGTTCTATTCAGAGAAAAAGAGGTAGAAAAAAGAACATGCTTTGCTAAAAATTAATTTAAAAGAATATGATTTTTTTCCCTTCCTTGCCTCTCTTTTTTTTTGTGTGTGCGTGTGTGTGTGTTTTGCTATGTAGTAGAAAATTTACCATGCAGCAATAATATGACAAACTTGTAATAACCTTTCATGACTCATGGTCAGAGGTCCGAGTCCTGGCTCTGTCAATGTGAATTGCAAAAGTACAATTGATTTATATAGGGTTGTGATCTCAACAAGACTCATGGAAAAGACATTTGACTTTTTGGAAGTTTTGCAGCAAAGGATTACTTTCAGTTTTTGTTCCAAACACACAAGGAGTTCACTTAGTTTCTTATTCTTTTGTTTCACATAGATATAGATTGGAAGTTTATAAACCCAGTCTTTTTATTTCTAATACCACAGTTTTTCTCATACCAAGAGGACTTAAAATTTTATGCAACCTTTTTGGCAAGTTTCATTGTATTCAGTCTTCTTTGTTCAAAATAACAAAATTGCAAACTTTTCATGGAATTCGACTCACATTTTTAGAGTAATAAACCTACCTAGAAAACCAGCTGAAAGCTTTCCTTAGAAAGAAAACAGCATCGTGCTTGGATTTTGAGTTTTTTACTCTAAGTCATACTTGAGATTTCTAGAGAGACTTTCCATAGAAAATATTATTTTACGTTTATGTATCCTGTGAGAAAAGCTGATCACAAATATTCATTGTACAGATGTAACCCCTGGATCTATCTAGGAGACAGACAGCAAATGTCTGATAGCACAGATCTCATCGTGTAGTTTCTAGTAGTAAACTTCAGAATATGGCAGCTCCACACGTAGTTGCTTTTATTTACATAATGTTTGTTGCTCTCAGGGAGTGAATAGTTACATCACGTGACGAGGTTTCTGCTCCCCGGTTGAATTAGTGAACATTTTACAACCAGCAAATAAGGTGAAGTACATCAGAAATGAGAGAGTGAATGCTTTTTTTCACACAGAAAGATCCCATTTTTCCTGTTTGGATGGGTATTTAAGTGATGCACAGCTAGGCCTCAAGCATCCGTGTGAAATGCATCAAGGACAAGATGAGCAAACATGACTGAACTCTTTATTTCCAATAAGTAGTTTGAATAATTTGGATGTTGTTTATACAGCCTACAACCAGTTCCAATGCAGAGCTGCACAGAACAGCAAAACCAAGCTAAAAGCCCTAGAAAGAGCCTCCCATCTTGCACTTGTTGAACCTGGGGTCACTTAAAGCACATCTTATTCACAAGTGTCAGAGCTTTCCATGTGAAAGGGGGTTTGTTGCCACCGTAGGGAAGGAACAGAAACACATGGTCATTTTAGTGAAGTAGGAGGCAAGCCTTTGAGAAATGTTTTTGTGAGGCCAGGAAAATGCTGTAGAAAAGCTTAAGGTTGAATCACACCAATACTGCTGAATTGATGGGAGAGTCCTTGTGAGTGTCAGGTTAGAGAAGTCACGTGTAAGGAGGAGGACCTCAGTGTTGTTGGAGTCATGTGCTATTGCATAGTTAATGAAGGCCATGGGATTTCCATCTTTTAATAATTTTAAATCTCAGTTAAGAGCTAAGAAGGAATATTTCAAGTAGGAGTCCAAGTCAAAACCCCAGATCTACATATCCATCATCCTGAGGCAAATTTGGTTCTAGAGCCAAATGCTGCTGCCTGGGCTCAGTGCCAGAGATGTAGTGGTGACTCAGTAGTAGCACCCAGGGTAAATTAAGACTTTTTGGAGGTATGAGCATATTGACTGAGAGCCCAGTAGTGCCGATGGAAAGACTCCCTACCAAGAGCTCTAAATCAAGCTGATAAAACTGGATTCCTGGGGATATTATTGAAACTCCATTATACATCTTGGGCTCCTGAAGAAAATGCAGCCATATGTCTACTTGATGAATCACTGAGATTTCTGATAGAAATATCTCATATGGTACTGATCCTGCCAATTTATATCTAGTTTAAGTTCCAGTAACCAATTACCATCCAATGCTTTATAAACTGAGCCAAGTTCTTGCATGTATCTCAGACATGTCAGTGTTTCCCTAATAAGTTTTTCTCACACTTTACATTTATTTTAAAAAGTTTCCTCTGTTATTGAAGAGGTTGAAGCAAGGATCCATGGCATCAGGAAGGCAAGAAGCATTTACAGAAACAGAGTCAACTTTGCTATTGCTATTTGAGATTCAAAAGACACATCCATATCACCTCCATCTTCTAATAAGTAAGTAAGTCAACAGAAAAAGTGTTTAAAAGAAAAGTGTTAGCAATTAATCACATGCCTCAGAGACCTCAGGTTCCAAATGTAGGCACAATGGCATTGAAAGCTGAATTTATAAAAGCAAATAATTAAATATGCAAATTAATACATTTAAAATTGAAAAATCAAAGTTCCAACATCAGCAAAACATGGAGAAAAAAGTAGTTGCCTCTGTTTTGCAGCCTATGCATCTTTACTAGAAGGACTACAAAGAAATTTAACACAAATACTTTGAAGGACCTATTTACTGCCAAGTGATGCTGTGGATCAAACAAATCTGTAAATGTACTTCAAAATGTTAAAGTCTGTAAAAATTTTAGAGACATAGGAGGTGAATAAGAGAAGAGTGAGGAGAACACAGCTGTATCAGCTCTTTCTGACTTTTTTGTATATTTAGTCTGATACTAAAGACCATCCCTGAGCCCAAGTTTTCAGGGAAAGCAAGGTATAAAGGAATAGAGAGAATTTTTTAATCAAATGCTCTACTTGCATTTTGTGACAACTACACTTTTTGGTCCAGATTTCCTTCCCAACAAACCAGTCATATTTTCTGAATAACTCTGGTATTTCTTGGAAAGCCTGAGAAAAGTGTAAGAGTAGGTTTTGATGTTTTCTTGGTTTTGATAAATGTCCCAGTTTGAAGGAAAAAGAACCTCTTAAGTTTCAAAGACATAGAAGTATTTCCTAAAAAACCTGAATTCTGAGAAGAGATTAAAATTACTTTTAATTTCAAAATATAAATTGACATAGCAATAACTACTTTTCATAAAATATCTTGGAAGCACACGTCTGAAATGTGAGGTATCTATTAGCAACAATAAGAGCAAGTCATTGATTTGTACAACTTCATAATGATTTATTACCCTTGAATAAATTTATTAATGCCTTATTAAAAACAATATAAGAGAATGGCATCTTAATGGTAAAATAGAGAAAATTAAATATTCAGATTGCAAATAAGATGAGAACACAAAAAAAGGCAAATCTTCAGAGAGCATGATTTAGTCAGAGTCCATTTAAGTCAGGGGAGATGGAGCAGTTAATGCCAGCTGATCATGTAGCTCCACAAACTTAAATCTGTTCTCTTCTCATTAACAGTGGAGCAGCTAGTGATCTTACTGCACTGAACTGTGCAAAGCCTTTGCACAGTAAAAACCACATTATTCTTCTGGTATCATAAACAGAATTTGGAGGTGTAAAGAGGTTAAGTGATTTGCAAAGGTCGCAGGACAGATAAGTGGCAGAGCCAGGAATAGATCTGGCATGTCATGACTCCTTGCAGTAACCAGAGGACCATCTGACTTGTCAGAATAAATCCACATTTAATTAGATGATGTTCTAAGGGCAAACCAAATGCCAGCATAGGTTAAATGTCATCTAATAATTTTTTCTCACAGCAGTTCATCTGTAACAAGCCGTTGTGTAGTCCTCGTTCTAATCTGTTGCATCACAACTTCTGCTACCTGACTGTTAAAAAAATTCTTTCATCTTTGTCCTCAAATGCATATTCAGAAGATGTATTGCTGATTAGGCTGTACTTTGTCTGGAGATATAAGCAAGAAAATTTCTTGGTTCATTCCATGCAACACTGAATCCAAATATCAGATCATTGCCCTTACTTCTCTTTTATTAATTACATGTATTAGCCCACTGGGAAAAGAAATCCCACTTGATTTTATTGAAGGCAGTTCTCCTAAACTGAAATACAGTTTAGCTCCTCCTTAGCAGCAGTCCAGCACGGAGTAGAGTGAGGAGACCTGTCACCTGTAACAAATGCGGCAGCTCAGCCACATCAGAACCCAGGACTGGCCAAGATACTCTTATGTCTCTCACTTCCTTTGGCTGAGTATGTGGTTGGCCTAAAAGTCCTAAGTTCCTTAACATGAGTCTTCCTTTCCCTTCTGTTTCCCTACCTGCAGCCTCTCTAGCAGCCACCAGGTACAGTTATGGGGCTGTTTTCTCCACCCCTTGGCTGCAGACACAAATTTCATCGTGAGATAACTCTTAACCATCTTTACATTAATACAATGAATCTCAGAGCATGTTTTACTCAGATATTCTCTTTGGCTGCAATTTAGTCTTTTCACACTTTACTCCTACACTCTCCTTTCTAGAAACGTTACCTTGATGAGAAAATTTTTTAATTTTTCTTTTTTCAGTTTCTCTGAGCATCTCATAACATCTCATTTACCTGCAGAACATAAAGTAGCCATAAAATATTCTGCAATGTTAACAGTGTAGGAAGGGCAGTATATAAGGAATGGAGAGCAGATCTTTAGACATTGTAATTCACTTCCTCTAACCCAAGGTTACAAGGACTTCCCTCAGCCAAGGACCTGATTTGTAACCTACAACAACTGGGCTATAGATTGAGATAACCTTCCCCCCTTTTATTGTGGATCTTTGAGTAAAACTATGTAATTTCTCAGGGAAAGGAGAGAACTGCAGACTCTTTTGTTGAAGCTAGCTATCTTTACTTATGCCAATCACATCCTGCTCCAGAGATAATTACCAGAGTGTGAGGATGTACCTGTAATCATAAAGTAAATTAAACATATAAATAAGTTTCATGAAGGTAATTGCAAGCAAAATGAAAAGAAACAAGAAAATAAAGAAAGCACATGAGAAAGAAATGGAAAGGCAAAATGAAATTGGAGACTTAAAGTAATAATTCTATGAAAGACTTTGAAGATCTACTTTAACTGATGACTTATATCCATATCTATGCAATTAATGAAGAAAAAATTGAAAAGGAAATTAAAGAATAAATTTAAGATAGATATAAAAATTTTTCTGCCTGACTGCCTTTGCTGTTGCTTTGTAATTATCCAGCTGGGTTGTTTAGTTAACCAGAATGACAAGATTCATTCTTAAGTTTCATTCCCACTTGGCACCTCCTTTCTTTCTGTAAAACCTTTACCAGCTTACTAAAGGCCTGACACTGTTGTGGCCAATAATGTGACTCCAGAGTTTTTAGCTAATACTCTGGATGTAAAATCTGCCAGGTGGCTCTTGTACTCTGGAGACATTGGCACCTCCACCATGCTCCTCAAACACAATCTTAGGAAGAAGGAAGAGATTTGCACTCCTCATGTTTCTTCAGTGCCTATTAAATCTGTGATGCTGGTGTATCTGTAAGTTAACAGATCTTGCTGGTAGATCTTCCTGCTGCTTTCTTCTTTCTCTGTCCCCAGGAGTGTGACTGTGCACTTTGATTAGCCAAGGCCATAAGCCCCTGAGAATTACATCAGCATTTTTTTCCATTTTCCTTTGTTGACTTCTGTTTCAAAGTTTAATTCCTTCTTTGAGGTGTCCTGGACAGCACTGCTTTCAGACCCTACCAATCACCCACACTTAACTCTGTGAAGTTACCACTGTTCAGTTCAGTGGGAGGTGCATACTCCAGACTCAATTTCTAGGGCATTCTGGGAAGGGAAAGGAAAGAAGAAGACAGAAAATTTAAAATAAGAAAAGACATGACTATAGAGCAAGCTCAGCTTAACAGACTATCAATAATTCAATGCAAGTTTATTTTTCATAGCTCCTTTCATGTGAACTGTTCTCCTAAAATGCTTTACAAAATAAATACAAAACCATAGGTATTATACTGTATAAATTACAGACCAACAGAGGCAAAAAGATGCTGCCTGTAGAACATATTAAAGAGAGACAAAGGCAAATAACAGATAGAAGAGGGTGGAAGAAATTAAGAGGTGCAGGCAGGGGAATGATGTGAGGTTTGCAGATGAGATCTGAAAAGAGTTGGAGAGTTGATGAGGCAGAGAGATGCTGGAAGGCTGTTGCAGATGGTAAGAGATTATGAAGAGGGTCAGAGGAAGCTGGAGTTAAACCAGTGGAGGAAGGAGGAGGGGTTGCCAAATTCAAGGCCTGAAAGTGCACTAACAAGGCAGGTATTTTGCAGTCAGTGCCAGAGACGAACGAGATGCTCAGGGATTTCCCTGCAAACAGAGGAGTTATGAACTGCTGGGTTTGGTATGACAAGTACAAGGTAATGAACAGTATTTTGCTTGCTGGCAAGATGTAGAAAAGCCTGGAATACGCTGTTTCATCAAGACAAAGAACCTTGGAATTCTACGGGGGGGAGAAAAAAATTAAAATGGTCTATCTTCAGGTATAATTTACTTATTAAGTACAGGTGCAGTTTACATAGGGATAGGTTCAAGTGATAATAAATTCCCCGCAGATCTTGAAGTCCATCCATCTGATATGGCTTTTCAAATTCCCTTGCTACACTGGCTGTGCCTCAGACCAACCCCTGCCAGTGGTTCTTCTATGAGAATATCTTTTCTAGCCAACAATAAATTGATATTCTGGAAATGTTTTAGAAATGAGTCCATTTTAGCATCTGCACTTTTAAGAGCAACACGTGTTGAACAGACAAATTTAGCTGTGCGCGTGAGACTTGTGCTTACAAATATGATTGGGATCCTCAGACTGACTTGTTCAATGCTAGGTTCTGCCTGTGTAAAATCAGGGAATTTTAGAAGTTTTGCAGTTTCATTTTCCAACCCTGACTACTCATGATCCTGAAAACTACTTCTTGTCTTTTAACATTGACTGTTGAACATTTGATTTGACCTTGATTCTAAAGGTTATGATGGGATTATATCTAAAAACTGAATGATATTTTAGTCCTGTGATCGAAGGCCGTACCTTTGAGCCTGAGGCCTTAAAAGATTTTTTTTTTTCCCAGAAGTAGTGAACAGCAAATATTCCTACGTCACTTCTTTCATTCCAGATGTACTACCAAATTCCACATGGAGTCATTTCTGTGCAAAAGAACAGCTTGAGAAGAGTTTAAAAGTGAATTTATATATCTAACCAAATACTTTCAGAAATTGAATGACTTCTCTGAGAGCTGGTTTGTGGGCCAGTTTGGTGCTCTATAAAAGTCATTAGTATTAAACCAAGTGGCTTTAAATTAAGCCCCTGATTTCGATCAAAAGAGAAAAATTTGATAACAGACTTAGGAAATTGTTAATAATCCCTTGATCTTCCCGAAATTTCAGACAGCAAAACAAAACAAGGTTAACTAATCAACGTATCTGTTTTTCTCCAGAGGTTTCAGAGATCACTCATGTGTCCTTCTCAGACCAATGTAAATTCAAGGTAAGGAATCATGCCAAAGCTGCTGAAAGCAGATGTGAGTAAACAAAAGGAGCTGAATTACAACTGATCTGCATAAACCCCCATGATAGTAGGTAGATATGATCTGCACCAGAACACTTCTTTGTTTTGTAAGAGAAGTTAATTTTTATGAGATTTTAGCTAAAATAGAAAAACAGTAATTGCTGGGCCATCTCTTTGTCAAGTAATCTTGCTAACACTTGTAGTCATACTCCAGTAAAATTAATTTTTGGAATGACGGCCAAAGTGTGGTATTTTCTTCAAGACCTGTAGCTTTATTTTCTGCCTTCCTCTGTTTATGCTGCAATTGTCCATATTTTGGACAATTAATTTTATTTCCTAACAATGTCTAACAGTTACACGTAGTGTTTCACTGACTGGTCTGCAATTTAATGAAGACAATAATGATATGAGTTGATTTTATCTAAGAGAAAAGAAAAAGTATCAGAAAAAAACCCCCCCAATACCTCAGGTGATTTTTTTTCAGTACTTTTTAAATCCAACTTGATAGAGTGGCCATCTGATGCAGAATTCCTGCATGTATAGGAAAATGTTCTAGTTACTATAAAGGTGCAAATGTATCCACCAGGAAAATGTCAGGGAATGTTTGTACTGCAAAATTACAACTGCATTTCAATTTTTTTTTAATGACCTGAATGTGCATCTCAGGATAAACATATTTTTTACCTACACTGCTCATATGAAATAATTAGACACACAAATCACAGAATCAACGAGGTTGGAAAATACCTTTGAGATCATCGAGTCCAACCTATGACCTAACACCACCTTGTCACCAGACCATGGCACTGAGTGTCACATCCAATCTTTACTTAAACATCTCCAGGAACAGGGACTGCAAATAACAAGCTCAAATTTTCATATCTACAGACAGTAACCTGTCAAGAGCTATGAGTTTTGCAGGGTTCCTTAAATACTGTTTGGCTTGGTTTGTTACAGCCAACGGGAAAAAAAAAGAAGCAAATAAAGTGATCCCCAGAAGATGTTTGGCTACCAGCTCTCAAGTCTTAGACCAACAACATTTCTGATCAAGATGTTGTCAGTTTTCTGATGACTATTTCCAACATCAGCAGTAGTAATGCCTTAAAATACTTTTGTGTCTGAATGAAGTAAATCTCCTTTATCAGAAAAATCTCCTTTATCAGAAAAGAAAGCTCTTATGGTTCTGGTGGATAGCTTGATTTGGCACATATAAGCTAGCTAACCTGTGTGCCTGGTATAGCACTAGAAGTTTTTCAAGCAGTCTGGTGCAGAAAACAGAATACTGAGCCTTTGAACAGCTGGTTTCCAACAATTAGTGGAATTAGGGCCAATATGTGCCAACCATGCCCATACAGAATTGCTTTGTTCTTATTTTTCTAGCCTGAACACAACAAGTTTAAAAAGAATACAAACCTACCTTCGTTCCTTCTGAATGACAGTCTGACAAATATCAAAGAAAGGCTCTTAAAGTAGGGCACAAACAAGACAGGTGGTATATATGCTGTTTCTTTGGGATTACTCCAGGCCCTAGATGGTACTGCCTCTCTCCCTCATTTCTCACTTTGACGAAGCTTGGCACTTATTGGACCGCTGTGTGAGTGGTCAACTGATTAGCTGAAGAAAAAAAACCCCTTGCAAACTAACAAGAAAGAGAAACCCTTGAGCCTGGAAAGTTTTCTGCAGGATTACTGCATTGAATTAGATCAGAAAAGGTCTACCAAAGATGCAAAAGCAGAACTATAGCCATCTATTCAAGAGTATGTGAGGAAGACATAATAGTTTTCCGTTCTTATGGAGGTTGAATTTTACTTAAGTTCTTTATCATGAAACTTCTTTTATTCACATACCACACTGAAAAAACCACTAACCTTAATAGTGACGTAATTGCACTTCTGAAAATCCTTCAAGGATGGAAGAAGAAGAAGAATTGTTTCTAGCAGACCCAAAGATCTTCTTGGATCCAGCCTGCAACAAAGTTCTTGTGGCCATATATCAGCTCTGTGAGTAATTTTTTAGTGAAAAGTCAATCCTGTTTGGGTCATTCAGAGCAGATCATACCAACCTGCAAATAAAGAGCAGGAAGATGAGAGAAGTTCATTTATGTCGTCTGTAGTCTCTACACGACTGGGCTGACTCAGAAGTGACGAATTTTTGACTCAAGAATAGAATACTTATGTTATTTATGGTGGGGATATTACAAACATCAAAATCCATTTAAATCAAGCCAGTTTGTGTTACCACCCCTACCTGAACAGGATTCAGCTGTGAAGAACCTGTCTGACTGTGTCATCTTCAGCAACAGAAGCTCTCACAATGCTTCAGTGTGGCAAGGAGCCTGTGAAAAGAACAGCTTGAAGGGGCAGAATGAATTCCAGCTCCAGTCCTGCATTCCTGTCCATTAAAAGCAAATATTCAACTTAAAAAACTCAAATAAAGATATGAAAGGAGACCAAACAAAAGCAGTAGCATTAACAGCTGCTCATAGCCCTTTATAGCTCCCTGGAGTGATTACATCCTATTTACTTCCAGTTCTCGAAGCTCTGCTATTGTATTCTAGCCACAGGAAAAAAACCCCCAAAACCTCTTTAATTATTCTTCAATGTTTTTTGCCAGCCAGGCCCTGTGTCCTGGACCGAAATCAATGTTAATGGCTTTTGAGACTCTGGTATAGATATATTTTTTAATTGATGTCTCCTCTTCCTTCTGCTGACCCAATTCTCATTTTCATTATATTTAAAAACACATTGATGATCCACTCAGATCTGATAAATTATTTTAGCTCCTTTCTGCAATAACTAAATTTAATAGTGCTTTACTTGCACAATTTAATTACTGGCATAAACATTTGAAATTTGTGAACAACAGCTGAGCTGTAGTGACAGAAAACAGGTGGTCTGGTGGCTGTTAGGATCCAAGTAGCAAGCAAACCAAGAAAATGCAGGCTACTGGGTGGACCCATTACTACAGTTTGTGTTTGAACCTCTTCCTTACCCTTCAGTTCTAATCTTTATTCCATCTGACAAGGTAATTGCCATCACAGACTTCCTCTGTGGGACTGTTTATAGTTATAGAGAAGCCACATACTTAAGAATCTGCCAGGCTAGGAAAGAAGGAATGGAACAAAAGCAGAAGAGGTGTTTAGAATGACAATAAAATTATTTGTTAAGCTGGAGGTAGAGTGTGGAATTTTTTAACCTGTGGCCCTCACTGATGCAGAAGAGAGGCAGGGAATTCTCCAGCTCAAAGAGCAGGCAGTTAAAGCCGGCAGAGGAAAGGAAGTAAAGTTCCTCAGATGTCATACTGTGATATATCTTAAGGTTTTTCTTCTTGCCAGAGGTGAATTTGCTGGGCTGGTACCCACTGTGGTGGGAATTGTGATGTCTGCAGAGCTTTACTTCTGTGAGCACTGTGCCTGCATGTAGCTGTGCTCGCACCTAGTTCAGCAACCACAACTCTGGGGATTTTTGGTGTGCCAGGCAGGAGGATAAGCTGTTTGAGGAAACGTGTTTGAGTTCACCTGTTGCCCCTGTGCTGTGGGCCCAAGAAGCAAGAACATTCATAGTAGTCCACTTGCTTTTTCCTGGACAGTATTGCTCTGAATCACATCTCTCAAGGTCAGAAATATTCAAACACAAGTTCTGCAGAAATCTTAGGAAGCACCTTACTTGTCATCAATGCCAGACAGAAGCAAGAGCACTTGGTCCCTCAGAGCCTTTCCCATGAAATTTGCTACCTACTGTAACAAAATACTTCACCGGGGGAGAAAACAAGCTCAGTAAAAGAATTCTTTTTTTTCTAAAGTACATTTTAAAGAAATTTTCACTGTACTACTATCATTGGATGCACAACTGTGGTCTAGCATGAATTGTTAATGGGCGTTTTCTAAAGACAGGGCAAATCAACCTAATCTCTGCTCCAAGCAGTTTTGTAGCCTGCAGCAAGACACAAAAGGTGAATTTAGGAAGAAAGGAAGAACAAGGGAAAACTGAAACAGCCTTGTATCAGTTGGAAAAACTGACCAATATACCAGAGTCAGTTTGTTTTTTCCTGTTGCTCACTTGAAAGTTAATAGACAGTTGTAGGGAAATTTGCAGATATTTCTGGGTAAGTCTGATAAAGCACAGGTGATTATAAGGAAGGAGATTTTTTGTCTGAAGAATCATGTAAGAGGTCCTGTGGTTTCTAGATAAGTTTCTGCTCCCTTTAGTGTCTATTATTTAAGATTGTTGTTCTGGATCTGGATTACACAGGCATACCACGATGACTACTGGATGGAATTGAATAATCATCAGAAAAAAAGATCCTTGATATTCTTAAAAATAAAACCCTTGTCACAAACTCTCTGCACCTGAAAAGGCTGATGGGATATTTCCAGTTGTTTGTGTACCATTCAGAATTGCTGTTGAAGGGAAAATGTCCTTGCTTGAGGGGATATTATGCATCAAAGTCATGATTCAAAACAGTAAAGATGAAGAGGTAATCAAGGGTGCTAATGGTCACAGTGAGGTGTGATAAATCTGGACAAAAGTGGTGATTGTGGGCAATAAATCCAACAGCCTGCTGGGCCTGGCACAGAGCCACCTGAGACAGGCTGATTGCCAGTAGTTTTGAAGGTGAACATAAAATGAAGCATCCTCTAAGTAATAACATTCACATAATGAATATAATCTTTTATTAAAGCAGTAGGTCCATGAACAATGCAAAATTAGTCTGCCTGAGTGCATGAGCACATGTGTTCAGAGGGAGATTTTGAGAGAGGCAAACAGGATGACAAACACACCTGCAGGCTGTAATTTTGCCTTCCCTTTGGCTTCTCCAGTCCTTGTTTAGCAGCTGTATTCTCAGAAGGCTGTTTAGTCCTGAAACTGTGGTGTCTCATCACAAGATTATGCAGTTCTGCTGTATTGGAAGTGGGTGGAATTTGGCCATATTGGGATCAAATGCTAGGACAGATGAGGTTCTGGGTCCTGCACTGTGACCACAACAATCCCATACATCACTACAGGCCTGGGGAAGAGTGGCTGGGAAGCTGCCTGATGGAAAAGGACCTGGGGGTGCTGGTTGACAGCAGCTGAACATGAGCCAGCTGTGCCCAGGTGGCGAAGCAGGCCAAGGGTGTCCTGGCTTGTGCCAGCAATAGTGTGGCCAGCAGGACCAGGGCAGTGATTGTCCCCTTGTACTCAGCACTGGTGAGGCCACACCTTGAATCCTGTGTTCAGGTCTGAGCCCCTACGGGAAAGACGTGGAGGTACTGGGATGTGTCCAGATAAAGGCAGTGGAACTGGGGAAGGGTCTGGAGCACAAGTGTTGGAAGGAGCGGCTGACAGAGCTGGAGTTGTTTAAACTGGAGGAAAAAAGACTGATGGGACAGCTTTTATTGCTCTCTAAAACTACTTGTGGTGAGTGAGATTGGGGTGAGACTCTTCTGCCATGTAACAAGTGATAGGACAAGAGGAAAGAGACTCAAGTTGTGCCAAGGGAGGTTTAGTTTGGATATTAGAAAAAATTTCCTCACTGGAGGGGTTGTTTATCATTGTAATAGGCTTCCCAGGGAAGTTCTAGAGTCACCATCCCTGGAGATATTTAAAAGAAATGTAGGAGTTGTGGTGCTAAGGAACATGGTTTAGTGGTGGATTTGGCAATGCTGGATTAACGTTGGTCTTCAGGATCTTAAAGGTCTTTTCCAACCTAAATGACTTTATGATTCTACAAGTGGTAGCTGGAGAACTTCCTGTCCTTTTTCTTCTTAGGGAAGCATACTGGCAGGAAGGGAAATCCCAGAAATTCTGACTGGGAAGCTGTTTGTCCTTTCTCAGTCCTGCCCACACTGAGCTCTCTGCTCATGGACAGCGATGAGGAACAGTCTCAGGGCTGTTTGAGGTAACAGGATCAAGCAACTCACTTTGAAACTATATTTTAAGATCTCTGCAGGTAGACAGACGTTGCTGTAATGTATATGGATGTGGGGCGGTGAGGGAAACTTTCTCAAAGAGGAGTCAGAAAATTACTCCTATCTGTGGAATAATAACACAAGACCAGCACATGGTGCTCTAAGTGATGCTCTGTGGCATTCAAATCTTAGCTTCTTTCTGAATAGAGCTAAATGTAGCTTGCTGCAAGAAAGAAATTTGCAGCAATTGGTAATAATAGTGTTGGTTTTTTTCTTCCACCAACAACATAGATTGATTCTTACAACAGAACCAGTTCTTAGAAAGTTGAACTAGATATCGGATGAAGTAGACCCCTTGGGAAACTGTATTTTGACAATTCATCATAGGAGGTGGTTAAATTAGTCCTGTGTTTGATTTCTGTTTTCTTTCTTTTT
>VYXC01003310.1:1034177-1203056 GCA_013397175.1 Platysteira castanea
TTTTTTTCTATTTACAGAACAGTTTTCCTTTTTTTTTTTAACATTCCCAGCTGGAACTAGGAAGGCTGCTTCAGGAGCCTCATTAGCATTCCCTTTAGCAGCATACAATAGCTGCCCTCTCTCTGCAGTATTGACTAAGGTAGATGCAGGAGCTGTTATCAGAATGCTATCAAAGCAGAGAGTTTCCACATCCAGCAGACTGAAAGGTAACTTTCAAGCCTGTGATGTCTCTTTCAAGTCTCAATGTTTCCAAATTAACATCATTGTACCTTACCGTACTTGTGCATTTTGCTTTGTTTGATGTGGCATTTACATGCTTGCAATCATTTCAACCAGTCACTCTCTGTCTAACAGTATTTAGGCTTCTATTTTTTAGCTCAGTTAAACAGATTATCTCTTTCTCAGAAGATGAAGAGGTCTGGCTCCACAGGTAAGATACTTTACTAGGCAGAAAACACAAGAAACACATTAGATAGTGCCAGTTCTACAGAAGAAATAATGAGTAAAACTTATTCAGTAATATTTAATGAATCTTTCTTTTTCTTATTGAAAAAAAGCCTTTTGTATTGAAACAGAACTTTTTCTTGGGGGAGGAACTACTTGTTCTGGTAGAACTTTTCTCAAAAAGATTTTGCAGATCTAGGGCATATTGCAGATCAGCCCAAGTTCAGGTCCAAGTGCTGGTTCAGCAAGCTGTGGAGCACAGCATTTCCCAGTCTTTCTTATCTCAGGAGGATGCTTTGGCTGAGTGTTGCACTGTGGGAGAGACCCTGAGAGCAATGATCCCAGAGGGAAGGATGTTCAATATGGTCACCAAAAGGTTGCAGAGATGTGAGCTCCAGTCTTCTCTCTGTTGTGGAATAGGGCTCTTTTAGGGTGTCTTTCTCTCAGTCTGCTTAGTTGTTTTCTTCCCCTTCCAAGAAAAAAATAAAGACCAAAGTAGCCTTCATACCCTTAGTTTTTCCTAAGGAAAAGGGAAGAGGAACTTTAAAATATGTATTGGTGAAAATCCATTTCCTATTCAGTTTTGGATGGCATCAGTGGTCCCTTATATGACCTCAGATTGAAGGACAGTTTCCTTTTTCTTCTGTTTATCAGCTCTGCTTATATGTCAGAAGCTGTTTCAAGGGCTGCAAACATAAATTTTAAATCTGTAGGGGTAGGATTTCTGTTTTATTTATGTACACAGAGTGGAACTGAAGCCTATGGGCACTATGACAACAGACACAAAAAATATTTAAATGAAGGAAAGGAGAGGTTTCAGCCAAAAAGAAATTATCTTGGTGTAGCTATTACATAAATGCAAGTACAAAGATAAGGACCATGGCTTTCCTTACAAGATTTAGCAACCAAAATCCTGCCTTTAAAATTTCACAAAATAAAGCTACAGAACACATTAATGCGAGTGAGAAGGAATAGGGATGTAGAGCTCATCCTCCTGGGAAGAGAACAAAGGTTCCCCTTCCTACTTCCTCCCCTGCCCTCCTGCCCTATGCTGAAGCCTGAGTTTTGCAAGCTGGCAGCTCAAACTTCAGCCACTGCTTCATGTGTGGAGGGCACAGCAGGCAATGCACAAGGATGTTAGGGACTCTCAGCAAATCTCAGGGTGCACCTCTTAGAGCTCATCATGGTTGGTACAAATGTCAAATAGTCAATTGTGCAGCAACACTTCTAGCATTAAGTTCCAATGCAATTTCTACATTTGGCTTTTCATTATTTCCAAGAGATTCTTTCTTATGTTATCCATGTGCACTCTTAGGTCAGTTAAGATGTCTGAGACAAATATTTCAGAGATTGTGTTTTCAAAAACTATGAAAAGGTTGAGGTTGGGCAATAGGAGATGTTCTCTTTACAGGTACCACAGTCCAAGTGCTTGACCATGTTTGAAGAAGTTTTATTGAAAGCATTGGAATCACAGGAAAGGTGGAAAAAGGGAAAATAATTATTTGCATAGGGAAATTATTCTGCATACCTAGATATAAATTCTCTTTCCTGGTACATTCATTTTTTGTTTACTGGACAGTCCTCCAAGATTACTCTTGGTACCAAGAGAAAAATGAAGTGACATTTCAGCTGCATTATGCCATATGTGAACTATGAATTTTAAAAGATGCTTCAGCATTTTTATCTTGTCAAAAAAGATTCTGGTCTACCATCACAATTGATGTTTACTTCAGAAAAAGTACTTTTTAAAAAAAATTGTAAATTTTTAGCTTTGTGTTTCAGAGCTGAATCTTCTTTGTGGGAGAACATGTTTAGAATTTAGTTATTCATATATTTTAGGAAAAGATTACCTGTCTGAAAAAAATTTTTTCATAAGAAACAGAGCCACTTGTTTCAAATACCTTCTTCTTAATGTATGCATTTGGACTATGGCTTCTTTCAACAGTTAAGGAAGCCCACAGGATGAACCCATCCATTACAGTCCTTGCAAACAAAGTGACAGTGGGAAGACAAAGATGTGGCTTCCACTGTAATGTCAAAAACCCAGTGACCAGGAGGAAATTTTTCTATTGTGGGTAGTTAGGAACAAGCATCACACTCACGACAACATAGTTATTCATGTGTATACACACAAACCAAGGAAAAATCTGCATAGTCTGTACAAAAAAAACATACATTAACTTCGTATCAGATGAGAGGTGGACTAATCTAACAGTAGCTAAATGTGTGTTGGAGACCAAACTCTGCTAAACACAGATGAACAGATCAGACCCATCATCTGAAGCGTATCTGAATGATCTTCCTCTTTGATCCTTTGGATACTTTTGTATAGCTTATCATGCCAATTAAATCTTTTTGAATGGAACTGAATTGAGGAATGAATCATTGGTTGCAAGCCAGCTCCCAGTGAGCAGGTGTCCACTTCAAATAAAACCTCACTACAATGTTTTGGCATCATTTCACATTTCGCTGGTGCAAGTATAACCTGCCAACAGAAACCAGCTTACTTCCTTAAGGATTTTTTTTTGTTGTTGTTTCAGTCAAAGGAGATTAAAGCAAATATATAAATAAAACTGCTTCAAGCCACAAAGGTATTACTGGTTTCAATCTGATCAAACTCACATCCCACTGAAATCAGTTGGGCCTTCCTATTGTCTTCAGTGTGGTTTGCAGTGTCCATCCTTAGACAGAGCCTCTGACAGTCTAACAATGTGTGCTTTTCAGAGAGCTACTCACTTGAACATCCAGACAGGCAGACTGAAAAGAACATCTGAAATAGCTACAGAAGGGCAGTTCTGGTAAAATAAATAGTGGAAACAATATCTTTAGAGAAGCAGAATTCCCAAAGCACTCCAAGATGTGGTCTGACCTTCCCACATGGATGACTGTAACATTAGACATAGATGAAAAGTTTATGGAGTGATTGCTGATGATGATTCATGGAACTTTATACATAATCAGCACATTTACTATTCAGAG
This sequence comes from Platysteira castanea, assembly GCA_013397175.1. NCBI lineage: Eukaryota > Metazoa > Chordata > Aves > Passeriformes > Platysteira > Platysteira castanea. Next base: position 1,037,601 of record VYXC01003310.1, read on the forward strand.
CTGTCAGCCACCATTTCTACTAGTGACAATATCAGTTTACAGAGTGAAAGAAAGTTGGGTTTTTTATAAAAAAATTATAAAACTGTTGTTAGATGCTCTGCTTGAGACAGAAAGTCAGCTACTCTAAAAGGGGAACTCAGTTAATAATCTTTAATTTTTCTTTGCAATCAAAATAATTCTAAAATTAACACTAAGTTAAAATAACACAAAAGAACAGATTAAAGTTCTAATTCACACTTCAACTGTAAAAAACCCCAAACCTTGAAGCTCAAAATGGTTATACATGCTTTAAAGGCTCTAATGAGATGTATCAGTGGGCCGTATGAATTTACAGAAATCAAATTTTAAAAAAAAGAGTTTGCAGTTGATGGTTGGCAGAGCTGGAACGGGAAGTTTCCTTACATTAATATAATTTGGAAAATTCTCTATGGAGACTTCTGAGGACCTCTAGCAGCTGTAGCAAATATATTTGGAAGTAGACAACCAGCCATCAGTAGGAGTTGCAAAGCTTGGCACCAAATTCACCAAATACCACCAAGCTACAAATGGCCCTGCTTGAACCAAATCCTCTTTTAGTCATTCACTGAGGAATATTTCCATTGCCTTCAGAGATTATTTAGTAGTTATTCTGGTGTGAGCAGAATAACTACTAAATTTGAATTGGGCTGTTTTTGAGGTGAAGCCCCAATTCCACCATCTGTAGACATAACACAGCTGTACTGATCCAATGAGAAGACCTCATTTTTCTATGGAAACAGCAAAGAACATCCTCACTGCGAATGTGCGGGCAACCACGTACATTCTACCATCAGTCTTTCAGTTCTGACACACCCAGACATTTTCTCTTTAAGATAACATAATAGATTTTGGCTCTCTACATTCAAAATGAAATAAATATGAAGTAGCAGTCCTGCTGTGTTTGCTAAGTCATTTTCAAGGGTCTGATAAATATTGGTCATTTGTATTTGCCACAGCCAGTGTTTCAGGTACCTGAATTGATTTTAAATGGTCAGTGAGAGGGAGCCAACCACTGGAGAGGAGCCAAAGAACAAACTTTACTGAAAGTATCCAGGGAGAGACAGTGAAGGGAAGCAGGACTGGAGGCCAGTGGTTCTGTACAACATCTCTCTTTTCATCATCATTACTGATGACTCTGTCCTTACTGATGATAAAGCACCTTTTTTTTTAAACAAAACTTTTGCTTTTAAAAGTGTTGATTCTTTTCAATTTTTGTATAGCTACAAGTAGACTACTTTTCACCTACCTGCTACCAATGCATAAGCCAAATCTGTGGTTTCTTTACTGCTGGAGCAGTTTTCTGATAGCTCATAAACCAAAATCTAAGTCTTGGGGAAAGGCTAAGAAATATTGCGGTATTCTCAAGGTATCTGAAAAACAGCTGTCATGGTTTAAGCCTAACTTGAAATTAAACACCATGCAACTGGTCACTGAACCCCCTCCACAGAGAAGAAACCTGTAATGACCAAAATATGAGATTTCTTGAGTTAGACTTGAAATAAATAGGTTTCAGACAGCCCATCCAAAGACATTACTTTACATGTAGTATGAAGCAGCACTTGCCTGGAGGGGGTGGCAGGAATCACTGCAGAGTTTGCACAAGTTTGAGTTTAGGGTTTTCATCAGTGGAAGCCAGAAGCAGCTTGACTGAAGGTTCAGAAGCACTGGAAATACAACTTCTTGATGCTATTTGGGGCATGACTACAGAATAGGTTTTTATAAGCAGCATGAAGAAAAAAGATCCAGGAAAACATCAAAGTATCCAAGACCATGTAAAGAAGGAACTTGTTTGTTCCAGACAAAGAAGGCAAGCACCTCTCATTTTGTAGAAGGAATAAATGAGATAAAGAGAAGCCATGTACCTTACTTAATTTAGCTAGTGAATAGAAGTAATTTCCCATTGAGTCCTATGGCATTAGCAAGCCAACAAATAGATATTCATTCCTATTCATTCATCTTTTCCTATCCAGGATAAGAACTGCAGAAGATATTTGCAATCTGAGCATGAGGTAAGCTGTAGGCAAAGCCTGAACAGGCAAAGTATCTGCTCATCGTTCCTGAGGCAAAACAATGTAAAGCAGGAAGTGTGCAACACATAGGATAGAAGAGGGTAAGGGCAAAACTTGCACTCTTCATTAAGACAAGCTGGTAAAATTATCAGAATACTCAGCTTTTCCTCATGTATTCGGGTTTTTCATTCCAATACAANAAAAAAAAAAAAAAAAAAAAAAAAAGAAAAAGAAAAAGAAAAAGATTTTACAGTAAATAAACAATAATCAATTTTGCAGTTTCTTTTTAGTGCACTGCGAGGCATTGTTTGAAGATAGGTGAGTGAAAGCCTGTGAAGTGGGAACAGTCACACAGGATACATAAGTACCTACCACAGACAATGTTCTATCAACTGGTATCTTAATTGCCAAATACAATATTCTGGTCTTTTGACAACCAAAATGCTTGCACTAACTAAGTGGTACTTTAGGCAACCAGAAGGTTTCAAATGTGTTGGTGGCATAGCAAGCTGATGAGAAAGGGTTTGCTGTTCCTGTTCACTCCCAGCCCAGACAAGAGAATGGCTCAGGTTGCCCTGTTGCAATAAATCTGGCTGCCTCACCTGCCCAGGGAAGCCAGCTGGCAGTGAGGTGCTTCCCAGAGAAAGGCAGGTAAGGAGAGTTTTTTTTACTCTGGGCGGGTTTCCAGAAGGAAGGATGGGAGAATATAAATAGGAGGGGAAAAACAAAAGAAATTTTAAAAAGAGGCAAATATGATTTGTCTTCTTTCTAATGAGAAAAGCAAGGCATGAGGCCGAATTCCCTGCAAAGGATGAGTGTGTGGGTACTCCTAACTCTGTTACTTTAATGGCTTAGATCCTAAGCAGACTGCACTAATGTATTGATACTTTAGAGAAACAGGGAAACAGCCATTTACTTAATAGCTCCTGGATTGAGTTCCAGACAGACATGGACAGTGGTCAGCAAATCTCCAGTACATCACCTTGCCAGCAGCACCTTTTCCTCAAGACCCTTGGAAATGGCAGTGTGCAGCTGAAATCAGGTTTTGCCTTCTCTGGGAACTGCAGGGATGCATGGGAATTCATACCATGGGAGGAATGGCAGAAAGTAATGAGCAAGAGTGAAAAATGGTAATTTATATAACGATAATGTGTCAGACTGACTCATAGATGATTTTAAATACTTGGATTATGTTTAAAGGTCACTTTTTTCTAAATCACTTCCTTTGTCACACTTCTTTGTGGTTTTTTTTCTTTTTTTTTTTTTCCACTCCTCAGAGAAACAGGTCACTTCAGTCCTAAGTTAAGGCATAATGAACTCAGTAGCAGCCAAATCATCAGGAAATTACTCTACCTCTGACACATAACTTTTCTGGTGTGTTGAAACCACTGCAAGATTTTTAGGTTAAGCCTGGAAATTATTTTCTATTTTTCCTCACTTTACCAGATATATTCAGTCAGCTATAGTCATACCCCTGTCTAGCCTATGGACTTGGAGAAACATACTGAGACAATTATTTAAGGCACGCTTTAGCTTTAGTTACTAACACCACCTGTACCAATATCAGATTTCTCTCCCTTACCTACCAATCCTCATGGAAATTGTAGGCACAAAGTTATAAATTGCTATACAGTAATTCCAACCTTGACTGCATTGTGATTTGTTACCCCAAAACAGAAGATGGTATTAAAATGCCCATGTTGCATGGGGATATAAAAGCATGACTAACACATTCATTGTGTAAATGTATTTACTGTCATCTATAAGGTTCCACCTGCACAATTAACATACCTGTGTTAATTATCCCACTCAATAGAAGAAACTAAGGAGCTTGTCAGTGTGTTAAAATACAGTCAGAAAGACTGCTGTGGAAGAAGAAAAAAGTTAAACTGGAGAAGGAAACTAGCCAGAAATTTCTCCTTTGTCACTTTTTACAGGTGACAGAGGCTGAGGTCATAAACCCATACTCCAGAGACATGTGAAGGAATCCCACCTCGGGCATTCCCAGCTATCCCTGCCTTCATGTCACAGCTGTACCAACACAGTCTATATCGGTTTTTATGTGCAAACCAGATCATGGAATGGATTTATATTTAAAACAGCACCCAAAAAATCCAAAAAACACAAGGCCAAACATATCTATATCTATCTACATCTGTACCTATCTATATCTAATCTATCTCTATCATCTATCTATATCACCTATATTTATATATCCCATAAAGACTCCTGTTTGTTAAACACAGGTCTACCCTATATGATCATGCTTTATGCCCAGTTAAGTCTTGTCTTTCTTCCCACGGCTGACTTAGGAGCAGAAACCCAGGTTCTGCTTCTGTCAGAGCTGGGGTAATCGGGCACAAACCTGACTGCGTGTTCTGATCGGGACCAAATCTGTGCCACAGCCTGACCTGATGTTATAACTGGAAACATGGCTTAAGCTTAGAATGGAGGAAAACTTGAGAGGGGAAGATTGATAGAGGAGGACGAGAGGTTTCACTTCTAAATACCCCAGAGAGAGTCAGTGACGAGAAACCTGTCCTTGGGGGGATCATTTAGATTTTTTAAGCCCTCATTATCTCGCCCAGGAGATCTGGTTGCACTGGGGCACTTTGGACTGTGTGGAGTGTAATGATTCATTATATAGGAAAGTTAACTGCTGATGGGATAGAGACTTCTAAGGTTAACAGCCTTTGCTTTAAGAAGGTATTTCCCACTGATGAATCCTAAACTGAGAAAAACATTTTAAATTCAGCCCAGAGAGTTGAATTTCTGAGTGTATTTGCCAGGGTCATCATGACTTTAAACACATAAACAACAGCAACTTCTACACTGAGAAATTACAGGGGAGATTCTTATTTTTGTGTTAGAGACAGATGGAAAGAGACAAGCCAGTTCCAAATCACAAACACACACTCTGCTTATCTATAATAATTCTCCTTAGCAAGGCAAAGATATCTTTGCCAGACACAGGTGCTGTGCTAAAATGCACAACTGTTCTTTTTATTTACATGTGCAGCTGCTAACGCCTTTGGTGCCAGGTTTGAACGTACAAGTGCAAAATTCAGAGGTTGTAATTATGTTCCCATGTTTGAAAAGCAGGCTTTTCATAAGGTCACATCTTCTTGAAGTGAACCATAAACAGGTACCTGAGGCAGGGTCTGGAAAGATGCTCAAAAGATACTGTTCTGGGACGATTCAGTGGAGATATGGAAGAGCATCTGCATCCAGCAGATATGCACTGGAGAGCTGCTGTTTTTGCCATTCTCCTCAGGACTGGAATGGACCAGCTCAAAATGCCCACTCCTACTGTATTCATAATGTTCTGATTTAATAAGTAGCAAACAAAAATGAGGGAATTCACATGTTCTCTGCTTGGATCTCAGGAATTGTGCGGGAATAGTTCATATCTGTAGGGAAGCAAGTGGCTTTAATAGTGCTTTTATCTCACTCATTTTAATGGCCTCGAGGTCATTGTCTGCCACTGAAGTCAGAGGTGTCTCAGTCTTCGCTGAAACTCAGGTTCATCATCTTCATATCTCACTCAAACTTTCTTTCCTCTTATCCTCTCATATTTTTCCTGGTACAATAAAGCTTCAGTAATTCTGTATGTCTTGCAGTTGGAGGGATGAGATGGCAGATGGTGGTGGGACAAAAAATATAAGAAGAAATATTTGAAATCCTCTATTCCTCTCTGAAGGAAGCTCAGGACTGCCCTAACTGAAGAATGAGAACAAAAGTTTTCTGAAACACAAGAAGAAACAGCGTGATATAGAACTTCTAATCTCTGAAGAGTTGTTTTCCTCATAGGGCTTCTTTGCTAAGGAACATGAAGAAAATTTCATATTGTCAACTCAATCTCCAACTAAAAGGTTTTCAAAATCTTCCTGTTTGGGAAAAAGCCTTTCTAAACCCCAGAGGAACTAAAGGAAGCTCATGAAAAGTAAGGGCTTATAACTTTTTAGTCTGAGAATTTTATGAAGAGGGCGGAAAGATGGGCAGCAATGCTTAACCCTTTCTTCTAAATCCTTTCTTCTAAATCCTTGGCTGATCACAAGAGAATTACTTTGACCTGCCTCATCCCTCTGCATGTTCTTCCTAATTTTTTTTTTTTTTTTTTTTTTTTTTTTTTTTTTTTTTTTTTTGNTTTTTTTTGCAATCTAATGAAAATTATCTGCTTCAGAAATATTGAGGTTGCACTCAGGAAAATCTTTTTTTTTTTTAAATGTCATTTATCAAAGTCCAAATATGCAGATTGTTGGTGTAAGGTGTTTGTCAATATTTTAAAAATTTATTACAGCTCATTTGGATGGGTCATAATAATTTGATACCAGCCTCTTTCTTGTTTTCTGGGTAAGAGGGCGAAATAACCTCCCAGATAAACTCAACAATAAGAGAAATGTAGGAAGATGAATCCTGATGTTCCTCTGGCTTATTTGGAGATGCAATTAAATAAAGGTGAGAACAACTAACAACTTCAAGTTTAAGCCTAGCAAATTTTTCTGCTGCATCATTTTCCATTTGAACTCAGCAAGAGCAAAATTGCCTATTGATTAGTAGATATCCAGTATAGAGGATTCAATAGGTCCTTTTGCATATGCTGAGTCCTAAATGCAGAAAACTAGCTAACAAAAAAGAAATTAACACTGCCTTTTCCTACAGAGCCTTCCACAGCTTTCTCCAGAGAAATTGCTCTCTGCAATTTGAACAGCTCTGAATTCCATCAGGAAAAAAAAGCACCCAAGAAAGGCACATTATAAATTATGTGGAATCATTAGCAGAAGTTGTGAGATTGTGTATTGTTTATATTGCAGCACTTTTTTTGACACCAGCTAGTATCAGGCACCAGACATCTCTGGGCTAAGCAATATTTGGAAAAAAAAAGAATTCTGGCCTTCAGTTACTTTCAACTAAAATAGACAAGGTAGGAAAAAAGATGGCTAAAAGAAGTCTTCTGACCATCTAAAGACAGAGTCCTGAAGTGAAGAGCTAGAGAGTAACTTGGTTTAGATTACAGGAAAAAAATGGAAAAGATAAAAATGAACAAAAAATTTGGTCCTGCATTTCAAAGGAATTCTTTTTCACTTCCATTGCAAAATAAATATCAGAAATACAGGGAAGAAAAGATAAAGCTGTTTCAGACAGCCCCTTAAGGGCCTAGAATAGCATTTATAAATTTAAATGAAAATAGCAAATACATTTAAATGAATATAATTTATATGGGTTGTATTTAGTGAACATTACCACTCTTCAATTCACAAATATTCTATACCTGAGAGTTGCATAATAATGTAAGTATTTTTCAAAAGCTTCCCATGAATATCCGCGCATCAACAGTTATTTTGTGAAAAACACACTGAGGATATGAAATTTGAGAAGTGAATTTGTTAATTTTGTTCAAATCTGTAGTTTAGTTTAGTTTTTCCTTCTTTTGACTGTGAAGTGAGCCATACTTGGATGTTGTCATTTGTTTCTAAAATTATGTCAGTGCCTGCTGTTGGAAATACTAACCCTGATCCAAATCCTTTGTAGTTTGTTAGAGAAGTACAAAGCTACATGTGCTTAAATAACCCCTGACCTAAGAAAGTAGGGCAAAATTTCAGCAGGACATTTCTCTTCTCATGTAATTGCTCTTTGGTTTTGTGTTTTCCCTTTTTTTCATACTTTTATTTTTGTTTGAAGTGTTTTATCACATCGGAAAACAATTTTTTTGTATTTTGTTCTCATCCATCAATTCAGCTAGACTTTTCCAGCGTAGTCACCTGCTGGACTAGGTAATACACAAACATGGGATAACTACCTAGGAAAAAGAAAACTCTGGCCACATTCACTAGCTCCTTTTACAGGCTTCAGAGATCCTTCATTTATAAATAACAAAGGCATTCAGTTTGAGGGTGGTGATGGTCTAGAGTACTGCAGAGATTCTTGGAAACTATGAACAAAACTAATCTCAGGAAAACAAGGTGAAATTCATACTTTATGCAAAACACAAAATGAGGGAGAAAGGGCACAAGGTGAGAGAAATGAGCATGAGGTGGGAAATGTGCAGGGGACAAAAAGGAGAAAGGCAGACGAGTGAGAAGTGAGGGAGGCAAACCAAGAGCTTATCCCTGACAATCATTATCCCTGACAATCAAGAGCAGCAGATGGAGAAATTGTGTTTTAACTGTCCACTTCTCTGTGAGGAGACTACTGGGGTGGGTTGGCAAAAGGATAACCATAAACTAATCAGTTTCACTTAATGAAGAATCTCATTCAATTACATCAATTCCTTTCCACAGCCCTGTACTCCGGTAACTTCAGTGTATGGATATTTGTCTCTCTTGTAGACAATAAAATGTTTATGAAACAGAGAACATGTTATTGTTAATCCCTTAATGGAGAAAGATGCTTTATTTCAATACTTCAAAGTGTCTACAGGCCTCATGAGTGTCTTACAATAAAAAAAAAAATCATATGAAGCATTTCATGACCTCTCCCTGTCTACTACTGATAGAAATGAAGGCTTTGGGAGAGCTGTTAATGTCTCTAACACAAAACTGCAGTCTTTGCACAGGGAAAAGGAAGATACTATAGCCCAAGTCTTCAGACAGTAAATTGTTTTACAGCACACCTGAAAGGACATGATAATTTTATTTTATTCTGGTAATTACACGTGGATCTTTTCTTTACATCATTTTATTTTTAGGATCTTATATAAAAATCTTCCCTTCATAGAGTGGACCCTTTCGAAGGCAAGATTCTTCAGTCTTAAAAATAGTTGCAGTCTACACAGATTTCATGAAAATCACCAACTTCCTCATTTATCTCCTACTCTTTTAAGTAAGCCTTATTCATAGTCCATGACCTTTCATTGCTTGCATAATTTATATAAAATGTTGACAGGAGACTGCAACATCTAGAACACAAGGGATCAATCAGCATGGCGGGGCCTTGATTGTTCTCAAAAATCCAAAAATGTATTCAGTGCAAGTCTCTTAGTGTTTGCTGGGCAAAAGGGATGGAAGCTTCAAGTGTTTGATGGCACTTTTCTCTTGTAAAGTCATCTGCCCCAGGCAGCCCACAGTGGCAACCCTGTGTGCACTCAGGTGAAAAACAAAATAAAGTGGGGGAAAGACAACAGCTACTGATGGTTACACACTATAAAGGCACAGGGAATTTGTCAATTTGTAGAACATTGTCTGGGAATTACACTCCCTCTACAGGGCTGCTAAATTCCAGCCTTGGTGCTTCCTTGCAAGACGTGACAAGAATGCAGAGAGCAAATATTTCATTTAGTGATAGCAGAAATCATAAAAAACTTCAGGGATACTGAAATGATAATGGTGACCTGACTCCACAGGGAGGAGACAGGGAAAGAAGAACACAGTGTGCATTATGCAGAAGAAATTCTCTCACGAAAAACCCAGGGAGCTGGAAACAGAAAGAGATAAAGTGTATTTCTGAACTCAGCATTGCTGTGTGTCAGTGCTTTTAGTCAGTCTGCCTTGTTCTCCATACTGCCAGACTCAATAATCATTCTCAGAAAACCACTGTAGTGAATACCCTGGTCACACATGCACAGAAATAGTGAACATTTAGTGCACAGCCCATACTGGAAAAAAATGAGAAAGAGGAAAAGTAGATCAGTAAGTGGTATTTCCATCTTTATTACTGCTCTGGGGAAAGTTTCTGTGCCTCTTAGAGAACAAGGAAGCTTCAAATTAGGGAGTGTTTTTTCTTCTTTGAGGGAATATTAGCTTCTGTTTGTGGCTTAAATTACATGGGGTACCTAAATAATATCAGGCACTATCCATATATTTTTCTAGATAGCTTTTGTAGAACAAAAAAATCCCTTTTGATGCACTAAGTTCTGACAAGTACAGGTAGATGTGAATCACTCTGCATAACCACAACTTACACATATCTTCATTACAGAGAAATAATTGTTTCTGACTTCCCAATATGGCAAGGATCTTACATTTTGCACTTGAGCAACCATAACAACACTCATGTCCTGGTACGTGTGGCCTCTGTAGTTTATCAAATCTGGTAGCTCTCACACATAATATAGTCAGTTTTCATCTGTGAAAGTCCATTATAAATGTTATGAGAGAGTGTTATCTCAGTAATCTAAAGAATACATACCATAATATTGTTCTTTGTAGTCATCTTGACAGCTTCACCCTCATAATCAATACTGAGCATTTAAAAGTAAGCAGAGTTTTGGATTTGGGTATTTTCTCTAAAGATCTGTTTGCTAAATAAAATCCTTACAAAATGAAAATCAGAGTGTAAAGTCTCAAATCCTGTTGTCAGCTTCCTATTTGTGCTTTCCTTATGCACTTCTCCTTTCACACAGAAAATCATTACAGTGAATACCTTAAGGATGTGAAGACAACAATAAGAATCTATCCCAGCACGACTTCATTTTGACATCCAAATTCTTACATTATACTACATTATTTGTGTTTAGATGCATGTTTCCTTTCCTAAATAATCCAGCATAACAAAAAATGCAAGTTCAGAGACAGTGAAACTCTTCAAGTAATTTGTCTTCAGGGGTGATGTATGAATACTGAGATGCTAATTTACCAATATATGATGCACTACAAGACATTTTCCTTGCCTAACCAAGTAGTGTGAACTAACATTTGAATGCCTCTAAGATATAAGGATAGAAGTAAGATTTTCTAATGGGGTGAACTGAGAGATCATTAAAGATAGAGATGGAAATACAGAGAAAATAAAGGGGTAATGAGATAGAAAAGCAATATGGCAAGAACTACCAGTTTGATGAGAAAGGAGAGTGGAGATTCATGCAGAAGTTATGCTCAGAGAACTGCAAGTGGAGATGAGACAAATTAATTTGATGCTAAATTCAGACGGAAGCAGGAGTGTGGAGAGACTGTGATACAGCCTATGAAGGATTTCCCAAAGGTTAGGAGCCACCACTTCGGTGATAGACTGAAAGGTATTTAGAAAGTGAGGGTTCTCCATATACTTCAGTCTCTCAAAACACAATTCCACTGAACAGCAGGACACTTCCATCTTTCCCAGACTACTGATGGTGATTTCCACAACCTTCCTGTACCCTCCCTAGAGCTTCAGTATAAAACCTCTTACATGAATAATAGGGCATCACCTCCATAGACCCTGCCCTACCCTCAAAAAGCTCCTGAAAGGCTTTCCTTTCCCTTTTAAACATGGCACCTGGACCTTGCCGGGTTGTGTTTGGTTCCGGGCTTTTCTCTGTCAAGACTCTAAATTGCTTTTGGATTTGAGTTAGGTATAAACTGATACAAACAGAAAGTGCTTTATGGGATCTGCTGTAGCTCTTGTCTACTGTGGGGATTAGGAGGACTAGGTAGAAGTAACTGTGATGAAAGATGTATGAGAGATTATTTCAGTGGGAGCGGAAGAGGGATGTGCTTTCAGGTATGTTGCAAGGAAAGAACTAGCTGAATTTAGTGACTTGATTTATGAGCTACAGCTAAAGCAAGACTCACAGAGAAGAAAAAGAGATTTTTCAGTCCAGGTGGCAAGGATATGAATGTTGATACTGACAGCTAAGTGTGAAAAGTTTCAACAGAAATGCTTGGTGAATGGCTTTTGTGCCTTTCTGGACCTGTACCATTCTCAAATGGTTAGGGAGCCCTTGCAGTCTTTGCTCTAGGTTGTTTTCAATGAGTTAATCTGGGCAGAATGATGGAAACTTCTTCAAGGTTCCTTCAAACAGAAATATCTTGAAAGTAATGATTATATTATCCCCCCAAGTGCTTTCTTTCCCTCTTGCTGTCATTCCATTAAATGAAGAGGCCACATGACACCTCCGTACTTGATGTCGCTGTGGAGCGTGTAAGCGTTCTGTTAGAGCCAAATCAGTGCTTCTCATCTGCCAGTTAAGAGCACACTGAAAGTTTCTTAGCTAAGATGCAATTATTCATACTCAAAGCAACAATTTCTTCAAAATCTGTGTTCCTCAGGAAAAAAAAGGGAATGAAATTTGAAATATAGAAATAATTCAGGGGAAGTTTGCTCTGGATTTTTTTAAGCATTGAGGCTAAAAGGTCACAGACAACATTGTGTTTGAGACTCCAGAGAATATTTCTGCTGTTACCACAGAGATTTGCAATATGGTTACAATAACAGATCCTTATTTAAGACTAACTCCGCTGCATAGCAAAAGATGGCCTTTGACCCCACTGAACATATCATCTAAGCAAATAATCAGAGTGACGCAATACTTCCTTTTAAAACAGAAGCAACAAAGTCGAGGACAGATTCAAGATACAGTTTTTAAAGGGAGCCATTAGGATGTAGATGCCCCACTCCCACATGATTTCTGATGACTTGGGTGCAGAACCTGTCCCTCCCATAGCTGGATCCATGCCTGCAGCTGGAGGCTATCATGCCTTTTCTGTTGCTCCCAATAATCAAAGTCTGCTGCAAAAGCATGCTGACAGTCATCTATCTGGATCAACCTTTGAATTCAACATAACAGAAATCGATGATATAACACTTGGGTTGTGACTAGAAAGTGTATGAGAGAAGAAAACAAATATCCAGACAGAGTCCCCAGCTTCCTTCTTCAAAGTGGCCTGCTGTGTTTGGATGATGGACAGTAGGGGATCTAAAGTGTGCTGTTTGGCTTTAATATTTTTCCTGTGAAATTCTCACTCACTGAGGGTTATATAAGTCCGTGTCTTCTGACCTTAATTAGAAGAAACATCCATTTGTCAACTAATGTCAACTAATTTTTTCACCCTTTTTAGTAAGATTTCTTAATGTTTCAGATAATATCATTATTTTGACATTAATGCTAAACTACTGATGTCTTACTAAAGTATACCATGAAGATCACAGACTGACCTGGACAACAAAGATGGAAAACTTTTAATGCAGCTGTTCGTCATTTATACTGCTTGTAACATTGTGAGGAATCTTTGGATTTAAACCCACTTTGTGTAATCTGGCTACTCATCTAGAGAATGCTGGTTGTCCTAAGGCTGCTATAAATGACAGTGGAGAGATATTTAGCTAGCTGGGAGAGTCCCATCCAAGTTAAAAAATCTTTGGCAGTTTTAAAATGCTAGGGTCTGCATCATCACTGTATAATCCTTCAAAAATGGAAAGCTGGTGTTACCTGCTTTTTGTTAATGGCCAGAAATAATTTCTTCAACAAAGCTACTTAAAATGGGCTGAAAATATGCATATGACTTGTGTTGTACAATGGACTTTGGAGACCATATTTGTACTGTTCAGATTTCAGGGTTTTGAGGCGTAATTCAAATCTTCATGTCTTTCTTCTAGTGGCCAAAGCCACTAGAAATAGAGCATGTTCCAGAAGCACAGGCTCATGCTGAAAGAGACAGAAGATAAAAATGCTGGATCCACAGCATTATTATAAAAAGTTGTGAGGAGAGAGAGAATTGATTCTGAACCAGATCATCTTTTTCTGTGGAAATAATTAAAAGAAAGGAGAGACACATTTTATAGTTTGAAAAACACTCTGATGGATGCTTTTAATTCCTTTGTATTTAGGATCTTTCTGCTTGCCCCCTATACTGGAAACTGTATTTTCCCTTCAAGATAGTTATGTTGCAATGTCAGGAAAACTAAGAACTAATATTCTTCTATGTCTTTTTTTTTTTGTTTGTTTTTTCTTTTTCAAACTCAGGATGAACTTCAGCAACTCCCTCCATCTCCTCAGTTCTTGGATTTTACATCTGCAGGATGACCTTAACTTCCTGCATCAAGTGCTTTGAGGTCTATGCAAGAAAAACACTGTACAAGAGCTGGTTGTCACGATTGCAGAAATCCAAGTAGAATTACTTTCAGGGGCTGTGAGCTATAATTAAGTAAAAAGAGCTCAAGGGTACTCCTTTATGGGTACTAATCCAACTTCTAAATAGAAAAGTTGACAAAGCCAAATACATTGTGTCCAAGAAAGAAAAAAACCAGATCATTGCCCTCTCCAACACAAGAACGTTATTTGTTCTGCAGTACAATTGTCTTTGACACTGTGGTTTGCCTGCATTGTATAAGACAAACAATAGAAGAAGTGCATTGAGGCAAAAGCTGGCGAGCTGTACCGTCCTGTGAGCACCGTGAGGTAATTCCAGTCTTTGCAGAATGGTAACTTACGTGGGACTGAAGAGTGGAGAAAAGTGAGAAGTGAGAAGATAAAAGTTAGAAGGGAAAGACCTCAGCCTACCAAATGCCAACAGAAATGGAAAAGTTGCAGTAAGCATCTTGAACTGCAAAATGACTTTTGCCAGGATGCTTACTGATATTGCTCCTGTAGAATAATGCAGCAGTATTTTACAGGGTCTGTGGGGTCTCCCACACAGTGAGTCTGTGTGTTCAGCTGGGTGAAATAAGTGTCCTCTCTGCCCTTTATTTTGCACTCAACATTAGCAAGATAAAGTATGCAAAGAGCAGGTTGTCCAGTAGTGGTGTATTTTGTGCACTTTTTAAAGATTTTTTATGGATGTTGGACTGCTGCCTTTGGCCATGTCAGGAATAACCAATACTTTAAAAGACAGATTTTTTTTTTTTTATTTAACAAGCTTATTGAATTGGCATTGAATACAGACTTATTTCTAGGTGATAAATGAAGACGACATTGGTGGTATAACTGAAGGAGTAGATGATTGACCTATTTTTGAGGATGGAAGATGAATTCCTCCACTTCCAGGTTAGTATTTGTTCTAAAGAAGAAGCCATACTCTTTAACATGACCCCTTACGAAAGGTGAGGATTATGAAAGAACCCTTCCCTGAGGGATAACATGGAAATTATTTTTTAAAAAAATTGAAGAGGATTTCCTCAAGAAATATTATTGTTCCTCTATGTTCAATCACAGTCATTTTCCAGGGTCCACACAATCTTATCCTCTTAGTGCAAAGCCAGTGTGAGCTTTCAGAGTGCTTGTGTCTTAAAGGGCCTTTAATATTAAGCCATCCTAAGAGCCTTGGGACAACAGGTCAAGGGATCTGAAACACAAGTTGTGTCCCCTTCTGTCCTGCCAGTTGCAGGGAATGATGGGGCAAGAAACAGGGAAATCATGCAGATGAACACCTGGTTTTGAGATTGGTGTTACCAGCAGAATCTTTGTGTTTTTATGATCATGGGAGAGTTTATAAAACATAAACTCTCATTTCAGTTGGGAAACACCGTGTTAGAGGAGACAAAAGTCAGGTCAACCAGGAATAATCTGAACCAACTTCAGGGTGTGCCTATCTTCACATGTCCTGGCCCCCTTACCAGTTGTGAATGTTTTATGGAGTCCAGGGTCCCCACTGAAGATTGAAAGCTTATGGCAGAATTTCCCTGTGGGATTTCTGCAAATACCTCTTTATAGGACTGAATTATATCGGTGTAGGGCTGAGTAAAGATAAATTTAGGAACATTTTAAGGGCTGCTCTTTATCCAACCTTGCTTGTCAGAAAGTTGCCATGGGTAGAAAAAGAAGGTTTCTTAAGGGAATAAATGAGAAAGAAGTTGTTTCTATTAGCAATATCAGAGTATTGTACAGGCACTTGTGTTCATTGAGATAAAACATTTTAGAAAAGCCTGCCCTAGGAAGTACGTTCACAATGAACAGTTAGTAGGGACTTAGAGACACAGAATTTCATCTCAATATGGGAGAGGCCATGAGCTACTGCATAAAAAGGTCTTGGAGGGCATAAACAGTGCAAAGGTTGTGAGAGGATCAGCCCAGGGAAGTAAGAACCCATTCCTGCCCTGTTCTCATCAGTATTTTCTCTTGCTGTACAACTGGATACATACAGCTGACTTCCTGGTCTTGCTTGGAATCTGAAAGAAAACATCAAAATACACTCATGCTGAGTCAAACTGTGCTGCATAAATAATGTACAGGCATGTACAGGCCATCCAGCAAGACTCAGGGTTTTTAATGGAAAACAGTGACCCCAGATTCAAGTTCAAGGCTGCAGTGAGGATGGCGAGTGTAAAAAAAATCACCCGATGAGAAAAGGCAACCTTGCTGAACTTAATTGATGAGACCCACCAGCATCTCAGTTTGAAAGAGAAAATGCTGCTCTGTAAGGAGAAGTAGACTCCAGCAATGAAGAAAAGCAGGTGACTGGAAGCAAGTGGGAAGCATAATGCTCTTGGCTTAATTTTCTTTGTCGCGTGGCAACCGTATGGAAACTTCACCTACTGCTTCAGTTGAAAAGGGGGAGATAGAAGTGACAACAGGTTTAAGGTTTGATAAACGTAAAGACCTAGTTAAATAAAAGGAATGTTTCTCCTGTTTGGTAGCCTGTTTCTAGTCTCGGTATACAGTTGAGTAGTGCTGTCTGTCATCTATCACTCATGTTTATGTCATCATATGGTTATGTCCAGGAGGAAACATTAGGAAGAGCACTCAAAATTGCACATTGGGACTAAGGACTCCAGAGGTCCGCAGTGCAGTACAAAAAGGCAAAGACCAAGCTTACTTATCTGCATACACAAATGAAAACTCTCTACATGCCAGTCCAGTACAGACTTGAGTTCAGCTAATACACTTAGTTCCATGGCTCATCGTTTCTTGCTGATGAACTGGAAGCTACTGCACGGGTGGGGCTGAGAGACACTGGGACAACCAACAAGCACGGCAGATTCGCTGTGTTTTGTTTTCCTTTTTCTCCTCAGCACTGCCTCATTGGAAGCAGTGAATGTGTACAAACAAGTGAAGCTGGGCAGAAAGCAGATGTTTTCCACACAATCAGTTTGCAAATAATGAGACTGTTCCCATGCCTGCTGCTAGCACTCCCTCTCTGCTATTTTCTGTGGAGTACAATGGGAGAGAGACAATGGAGAAAAGACAAATGTAAATTATTCTATTTCTGCAAAAGTGCAAAAAATTTTACTCCAAGCAAGGAAGTCTTTCTACAAATTCAGAAACTTTCAGCACCTAAAGGGGCAGGATGGGTCAAAGGAGTATAACAGCATGTAAAATATTTTACTCATACCTGCCACGCAGTTAGCACAGCTATAAAAGATCAATAGTTTCTTTGTTTTTGTGAAGAACAGTTGGTAACAGAAGATATTGATCAAATATTGAGCAAATATGTGCATCCAAACTGTTCTCCTCTTTCTCCTCAGGCTGAGTTTCAGAACAGACTCTCACTAGTCTCTCCAGCATGACAGACATCAGCAGTGCTACAAGCTGAGGTGACATAAAAGTGAGGAACATGTTATAAGTCCTGATAACCTCTCCTATTTACTTATAGTTAAGTATAAAGTAGGCCTTTCTCTTTCACTTTTTTTTTAAAGCAACTTATTTTTTTTTAAAATGAGATATTACTTATTAATCTCAAGGTATACAAAGATAAATTTATTTTTTAAAATCTATATTGCCTCCTCTCATCAACAGGGAGCTATAAACAACCAAAATGACCCTTGACTGCTGTGATTTCCTGCTGAAACCTGATGTGTTTCTGCAGGGCAACTCAACACCATACAGCAGGCTACAGTCTGCCTTTTCGGACTGAATACAAGAAAGAAGTGTTGCCAGTAAAAAGTTATTATACAGATTCCAGGTCCAGACTGGTTTTCTCCTCATGGTAATCAAAATATTTGACAAGCTCCTGTCACCAAAGACATTTTCATTTGCATTCTTCTGGTTATTGGGAAGGTGATAATAGCAATGTTTGCACACATGAATGACATATTCATTAAAAGACAGGAGAAGAATTATTTCTCTGCAGGACAGAGCTTGGATAAGTGTGAATGTTGAGCTCTTAGCAGACTCTTGGTAATTGGATCACTACTGGTGAATTGGCAGATAATTTAACAGGAAGCAGGACAAATAAACTAAGGTTGTGTTGGCGAAGACTTATCTTCTTGGAGTAGAAGGTGTTGGTGACATGGATTACCTTAAAAGAGACTGAAATTTTTGTACCAATCAAGTGATTTTTCTCTCTCAGGAAATGTGCTAACACCCGGTTCTCAGGAAACATTTTATCTAAGGCTCCCTTTTTTGTACTGGTGGAGCCTTTCAGGACAGCCTTCAATACTGGAGGCTTCAATTTTAGAAAAGCAAAATATAGGAGGAAAATACTACCTTCTTTAAGGTTTAAAAGAAAGTCACTGTGTTAATCACTGCGCCATGCTGGCAATTGTTCTGCTAGTTTAAAGCCTGAGAAAGAAAAATATCACTTATCTTTGCAGTTAGATATTTCCTTTGGGTGTATTGAAGTGGGAAGAGCACAAGGCAATATCGTTTTTTGTGCAAATTGACTGTCTTTAGAATGTAAATTCATGCCAAAAATGGGTGCCTTTGCTTTTCCTCAAAGATGAAGGAGAAGAAACATGAGCAAAATAAGAATGCAGGTACATGTAACAGCAAAATGCTTCACGATCCTTTCAGAATTTCCATTTACTAAAAATCTAATTTTTTTTAAAATCAGCTTTTGTGTCACAGAAATAATATTTTAAAACCTAGGAGTCGATAAGAGTCAAACCTAAGACAGTCTTGTGAGTGTTGCAATTCTGCAGGGAGTTTGGATTACTCCCACAAGCAGGTCTCTTGTCTCCACAGTAACTTCTCTACAGTTCTTCCCTCCCTAAGATTTTTTTTAGCCAACATCAAGTGTAGTTTGATAGATTCCAGTCTGCCCATGTTTGCTGCTGACCCACAGTTAAAGGCACCAAGTTATAGGTGTCAGCAGCAGGTGTCAGAGCCCAAACACCACTAAGGGACAGACCAAAACCTTGGAGCAAGAGCAGATCCTCAGCAAAACTTGCCATTTCCGTATTTATGAGGCTGAAAAGCAGTAATTTATGCTTCTGAGCAGACCAAACACGAACACAAACTGCTAAATTGCAAGCAGAATGAAGCAGTAATGAGGCTGGGTTTCAGCTGTGGGACAGAGAGCTACACTCTCCCACGTGCTGGTCACTCACCGTGCTCACATCAAGCCTGTAACTGGTTTTGGAAGCAAAACCAATCTTCATTCTCTTAGGCTGGATGAACACAACTGACTCTGATTTGTCTCTGGCATCAAATTAAAATGTTCTGATTTCATTATGGAACGGGCACTGTGCTTGCCAAAGAAAGAATATATTTTATACATACAGCACCGAAGTTGTGGTCTGATTCTTTGCCACCCAAATGAATCTGTTTGAACAGGCTCAAATTAGGACTGCATGGAAGACGAAACTGAAAATATTTTTGTCAGAAATAGTTCTCTAAGTTTAAACAAATTCCTGCTAGAAAAAGTATATAATTTAAACATTTTCATCAGAGGAAGATAAGGAAATCATTCTGTTTCCAGTTCCTGATAGGGTTGCATCATGAAAAATCACAGCACATAAAGGAGCAAGAAAAGGGGCACAAGAGTCTTTAGGCAAACTTGGCTGAAGGGCTGCAGCTTTTCAGCTGGACTAACATCAGTTGGCAAGTAAACTCAACCCCTTCTCTGTTTGAATGTTCTGTTGCACATTTTTTTTTAAACTTTTGCTGTGATATGGAGAAGGAAAAAAAAAATCAATGCCAACATGCTGGAATTTTCTTCAGCATTAATAAGTGTAGCAGT
This sequence comes from Platysteira castanea, assembly GCA_013397175.1. Taxonomy (NCBI): domain Eukaryota; kingdom Metazoa; phylum Chordata; class Aves; order Passeriformes; genus Platysteira; species Platysteira castanea. The sequence goes on from VYXC01003310.1 coordinate 1,057,159, forward strand.
TCCTGGGACAAAATGAATAACATTATGTGGTTTTGCCCCAGGCTGCCTCAAAATGTACTTTCTCCACCAGCTCTCACTTTCCCAGGCACAGACATCCAAAGGCTGTGCAGAGGGCAAAGAAATGACATCATGAACGGAGCACCCCTTTACTCTCTCCGTGACCTAGCAGAGAATACACATAAGATTTGTCTCCTCACCAAAGAGAACATCATTCTCTTGTTCAACAGAAATGTCATTGGATTTTCTTTCTTTCTCCAGGAGTCCTTTTGGTTAGTTTCAGTTATTTCTACTGGATTTGTGAGGAGTATCAGAGCTATGATAGATCGTAGAGGTTAATACAGCAGTGTCTCTGTGGCATCAACCTCTGAGATCCTCCTAAGCACTGACTCATTTCAGAGATCTGTTTGCTTTAGTTATAGAGGTAATGAAGGGTGAACAGGTCAGTCAACCCTACCATGTCCACCCTGAATGAGAACAGACAGGGCTTGGTTGCAGACAAACAGCACTGACTTTCCCTGTGTGCCAGAGGAGGAGCACAGTTTATGCTACAGAGTAATCTCACTGTTAAATTCTGAACCAGATGCAGAGAAGCAGATTGCTGGCTGTCCTGAAAACCTGTATTCCTCTCTCCTTAGTCTTTCAGATTAGTTTGTCAGCCTCTGCACCGTGAAGACTTCTTGTTCAGATGACTACATCATCTGTTTACTGGTTAATTTACAAAATCTGAAAAGAACCAGGAATTAATACTTCTGGTAACTAGCTAAGAGTTGGCTCTGTGTAGAAGGCAGATTTAAAAAAATAAATAAAAAAAAATCTAGTCTGCAGATAAATGACCACTCTCTTCTCTCTTGCAATTAGCCAGCAGTACACAATTTACTTCCCTGTATGTTCTTAGAGGTCGTGTAACGAATAAACTAGGAAACAATAATTTCTGTTCTCTGTAAATAATGTAAAACGTTACCGGAGTATATGCAATCTTATAGATCTGGTAGACATAATTATTTGGAACACAATTGCACTTGTTATTATTTTTCTTTAGTGATTCAAACAGAAAGAATAGAACTGTACTTTTATGAAATTTGCTGACAGTGTCATACTGAGAGGTACCAATATTGCTAAGGTTTGGCATATTACAAAAAACAGTGCTTGACCTTTTTAATAGAAATGAAATGCAACAGGCAAGGCCATATGCAGAAGGGTTTATTCCAAGAGCTTCTGCTACAAGCTGGGTCTTGCTCTTGGACTCAAAAGAAGAGAAGAACCTCGGCATTTGGTTTGATGAAGGCCTGACTCTTCCCCACTGTGATGTAGCATTGAAAAGAGCAAATGCAACCTGTAAATACTGAAAGTAGAGAGTGTTTAGCAAGGGAGCTTCACTGGGAAAGTGCTGCTGGCACGACGTAGAACAAGTTTGGTCACCTGCCCAGAAATGTTCAGTACGATCTTGAAGGAATGAAGTTTGTGGGATGAGCAGAAGAAAAGTTTTATTCTTTCAGAATAAACTTGGAGAGCTCAGACTTTAATCTTATCAGACTGGAAGGTGATAGAAGATATGACTGCTCATTTTAAGTGTAGTGTGTGCTAAAAACAAAGGAGAAAGTGTGGGTAGTTTGAACTAAAGAATTATGCTAGCACAAAACCAGATCAGGATAAATCACCCGTGAGTACATCCAGGTTCCTTTTAAAGGGCTGTTAAGTACAAGAGGGGTGAGCTTCAGGAACAATATTCCTACATGAAGAGGGTAGGAACACACTTTATTCTTTCAGAAGTATAGAAAATAACTGTGGCTCCAGCAGCCTGGCCAGGAGGGAGTGGAATTCTAGACCCAATCCAAAATGGATGACTGAGGTTTCACTTTGGCTCCGTGCCCTTCTACGGCAAGCACTAAATATGGTCTGTGGCAGTGATGGTATGTCTGGATTCACAGACCTAAATATCTGATCAGTAACTGCAGGGTTTTTTCCAATATAAACTTAATCCAAATGAATGTGTGCATATGACTGAATTTGTCTTATGCAGGAACACATAATATAAAGTTTATACTGATTTTTTGCTTTGATGTCAGGTGTGGAGGAAGCTGCAGTACTTGGTATAGCAGAACATTAGAATGTCAGAGTGTACCTAGTAAAACATCATAATCACAGGTACAAATTAATGAGCAAATTTCAGCTACTGGTGCTAATTTACAGCAGTAGAATACCATGCCCCATCATTGTCTTTCATTCTGCACCACAAGGAGCCCTAAACAAGCATTTGCTGCATTGCTGAATTCCGGTCCCTGACTTTCCACCTAGGAACAGCCTGGTCACTGCTGCAACCTAAACAAGCAATACGCAGGTGAATATTCAGCTGAGTTTACCTTCACACTTTCTGATGCCCATGGTTCTAATTCAGGAGAACAACTGGTTGCATTTTTGCCTGGAAAGCTCTTAATTATAAGAACTTTAGTTAATGATTGGTATGAATACAGAGCAATGAGAACACATAGGATGTTATGTACCCTAAGTGTGTTTCCATTCCCAATCTGCTTTTTGGGGTAATGTAATAAACAAAAATTACTTGTCATAGTAAGAATAGAAGGAAGTTGTTCAATAGTAAATAATTACAAGTTGACTCAGCTTGAGGACAAGGTTCTCATGGTAGTTTGATCCCAAAGTGGCTCCCTTTCTTTAGCAAGGAGATAGAGTTATACATGAAACATTTCCATTTGAAGCAAAATCACAAGAAAATGTACATCTATAAAGGCTCCTTCACAAACTTTTATTTCTGAACATGAATAACATCTTTGTACTATTTAAATCAGTATCAGGATTTCTGATTTGCTTATATAGCACAATTACTGTTTGAAAACTTTTGTACTTGGATGACATCCAAGTTGTTTATTCACAGTATGACATTTATTTAGGCATAGAATTGAACAAAAAGTAGCACTATCTAGCGTATTCCTCTTGGACTGCCAGATCCTCTTTTTAAAAATTATCTGGAAATTATATTCTAATCCTTTAAATACTGGGCTTTGTAATGCAAAACTGTGAATTCAGATGGAGTTCTGCTATGACAATGCAATGACAAACAGCCATTGACATTCACACAGGCCTGCTTTACAGATAAATCCAAGGAGAGAAAGTAAGAGAAGAATAATCTCATAAGGTTTTCCTTCCAAAGTCAGTCCTAAACACATCATCATAAGAAGAAACAGGAAAATATACTGCATTGTATAATATTTTGTGGCAGCTATTCTTCAAGGAATGCAGCTCTGTTCTCTTACACCTATGAGCCATTTACCAGTGCTATAGAGACCTTCTCACACCCATTAAAAGAATTTTGTTTTTTTACATTTAACTTCACAACTTCTATATGGCTTACCACTTCCCAAAAATTAGGATCATCTCTTTGGATGTTATCTCTCCTTTCTCAGCACGTTAAATTCTTGTTCCAGTCTTTGATTCTGGCTAGTTGTTGTTTAGTTATTCCAGAGAGATATTTTGCTTTCTTCCAAGTGTATTATAAATATAACTTCATTCTCCAAGGAAGTCAGTGTCATCAAATTACATTTTATTTCTATATGAATACTGCAATAATTATGCATACACAAAAAAATTGTTACTTAAAACGTGATTATAGCAAGCAGAGGCATTGTAGAAACCAGCATCATCATACTTAATATACTGGCTCCCTCTGTGATTCTTTGAATTTAATTTGGGGATTTTTTTTAGTGATAACTGTAATGATGACTTTACTACTGTTATCATTGCAGAGCCTACACAGCCATGGAAGGCTGAGTTGGATTCAGTTTTGCTTCACATGCCATTAATAAACCTGTCAGCTCAGATCTGATTGCAGGACTGCTATTTCTGATGATAGAGAAGGAATGCAGTTCAATTTTCCACTGTGGTTTGGATTTTCAACACCAGCATTTAGAAACATTAGGGTTTGATGTATAAGATCAGCAATGTTGACATAGAAGACCGAGAAGCAGCACTTGTGAAGAAAAACACTTTTCAATTTTTTTTGTCCTTAATCATTTTAAAAAGTTTTTCAATAAAGCCTTTGTATAGGTTGGATCACTATTTTTTAGGTAGGAATTGTGACAGAACTGATCCGATATGTCAAAGGCAGGAAGATGGAGAGACTCCAGCTGACAAGTTACTTATATAATTTCTGGCTTGTTGCATGGAATCCATGGGAAGCACAGAGTTTTGGCATTACAAGCCACTGCTGGGTCTCTCAGATACATTCCTAGTGCTCTTTTATTATTAGGTACGTGAAAGGGTACTGTGAATCAAGTAGAAAGTCTCGTGTTGTGTCTTGCTGCAGCTAAGGGACAGGAGGAACGTGGCAGGGAAAAATGGAGGGCAAATTACTGCAGAAGGAGTTTACAAAAATGTAGATTTGTGATCACAGTGGAGGATACAAAGGGATGAGAAATCAGCACAGCAGTAACCCTCTTCATTCAACATGAATTCTTACATAGATGAAAGAGCACTCCCACAGCGGTCTCCTGACATTAAAGAGCACCACATGACATAAAGATCATTACATACAGAGCTCCCAAATATTTCAAGGAAAGAGAGTTATTCAGCCTTGCTTTAAATCTTTCAGGCAGTAAACACTCTTGAGAGATACTGTCTTTGAGACACCATTCACATTCCCTGATGTCTCTAATGAAACAAATGTCCAAACAATGAGCTAGACTTAAAGGAAAGGACAGAGTAAGGACACTCTGTCCTGGAAGAGCTAAGGTTTACTGGGATATGCCTCTAGCCTAAGGGAGAAATCCTGACCTCTCAGCTAACAGTGCAGTGAAGTCATAAACGACATATTTTAAGGTTTTATCTCTTCATAATCCAGTAATTGCTGTGAATAGGTGCTTAACTATTATGTGATCTAATGATCTTGTTCATACCCTGTCAGGTAATAATATTGAACTGGGTGAGAATCTGTCTGACAAACCTGACCCTGTGGACAGTGTGTCTCTGCCCAGGCCAGATTGATGTCCTGGGGATTTGAGGTTCAGGTGTCTCAAGGAGTGAGATTCCCATCCTTTGCCTTGCAGGAGCCAGGGAAGGCACAGCAGTGCTACAGATCATCCTGCACACCACCTACCCCGGCAGGCAAGGGTCAGCCCCTCTTTGACAAGCAGTGTGTGGAGCTGGAAACAGCCAGTGGTACGGGGAGAACAGGAGTTATAATAAGCACAAGGCCGAGAGAGATTATGCGAGGCACTTTCCTGGGGAATTAACCACCCATCTTCCAAGCCACCTCGTTAATTAATTACTCCCATAACTCCAAAATGCTTTAATCCTTTCTCTCATACCCCCAGACTCCATTTCTTTCTGTCAGTCATTTTCCCAAAGCAGCCTTGGCAATGCTGTTAATTGGTTACAAATTAAAGCAGCCACAGCACAGAGAAAACCTGAGGACAATACAAAGTACATTCAGCTGCATTTTAAACCAGGCAGCAGGACAACTGTTGTACTTCTGTATGCTTGTACAACAGACAGCAGTACAAACTTCAAATAAAAAGTTTAAAAGAAGCTGCTGCAGGATTTGCAACTTGTGTTACTATAAAGACAAAACCCACAGATTTCAGGTGAGGAACTGACGTATTTGTCACAGAAGGTCTGAATTTCTGAAATAACTTAAGTATATACAAATATTTGAATAAACTGAAGATAAGCCAGAATTCAGCCACTGCTGCTTAGGTACGTGTTTCAATGCACTGAAGCTCAAAAATCCCAAATTATCATGTTAAGGAAAGTTAGGAATATGCTGGTGGGTACAGCTGTATTTTAAGCTCTAGTGTAACGAACAGAGATAAGCCACAACATTCCAGGTCAATTTTTGGGGTTACTGATGTAGTTCCTAGTAGCCTGGGTCTTAATGAAGAAGTGCAAAACAATGTGAACAGAAAATCATTGGCTTGCAGCATGGAAAATTTTGGATTTACTACTACAATTTCACAGAAAAAGATATGCTTAGATTCTGAATTGGTCATTTTAGTAAGTCACATTTGTCTGTTTTCACCTTGACTTCACTAACATCTGCAGTTATTATTGGTATTTCTAAAAGACAAGCTTATTTGTCACCAGCCCTTAGGGGCTGAAGAAGAGCAGACTCACCAATTAAAGGCTTTTAACAGCTGGATGCTTCCTAGCTGCTTAGCAGAAACATTAAAAAAAAAATCCTCACCAGTCTGAAGAGGGCTATGTCCCTCCAAAGCAAATGATGAGAAACCTGTTGAAAGCAAAAGAAGAGAAACAGTTTAAATTGTACACTGTTCTTCCTTCAGACAGCCAGAGCAATTAACTTCCTCTGGCAAAATGCATGGCCCCAGTTTCCCCAGTGCTGATTATTGCCAGAAGGAGATGGTGAGACTGTCTATTCACTGCCCATCTCCTTCCACTGCTCCACTGCACCAGAGGCTCTCCAGCACACACAAGGCATTAGCTGTGGCCTGAAGGACTGGTGCTCACACTGTCTCTCACGGGCTGCTGTGTGACAGAGGTGTCCGTCCTGACAAGGGCAGCTCATGGCTGGCACCTGCTTTGGTCCTGCTGCTCCCAGCAGATGTTCCTGCAGCAATCCCCAGCCAGCTGAGCTTGTGGTGCCTTGCAAGCTGCCCAAAACTCTGTCCTTCACATGTTCATTATTGCTGAGTTCTATCCAGAACTACTACAGGGCAGTCAGTCCCACCACCGTGCCTGGCAAGACTACGGAGCAGACCCTCCTGGAAACCATCCTGAGGCACACAGAAAACAGGAAGGCAAATTGTGATAACTAGCATGGCTTCACTAAAGGCAAATCATGCCTGACGAATTTGGTGGCTTTCTTTGATGGAGTTACGACATTGATGGATAAGGGAAGAGCAATTGACAGACTATCTGGGCTTGTGCAAAGCATCCGGCACATGTGAGTCTCTAAAGGGGAGAGACAAGGACTGGATGGATGGACCACTGGATGGAAAAGGAATGGATGGTCACACTCAAAGGCTTGTGTTCAAGGGTACCATGTCCAGGTGGAGAGCAATGGCGGGTGGTGTTCCCCTTGCTGAGCACCAGAAATGTTGGTTACAGAGAAACAAATGCATTTGCCCCCTGATTTACACTGAGAAATATATGCTAGCTAATCGCTGCTTAACTATTCTGTCTGCATCATTTCTGGTCTGATAATAATGATAAGCTCTTCCCTGATTAATATTCTAATATCTTAAATATGTAAAAGCTACCTATTTTTTTGACTGCTGCATACCTAAGCCAATTACTGTATGTTAATTAAAGGGTTTGTCATCAGCCAGCATTTCTAATGTTTTCCCCCATAACACACTTGCAAGTACATGTCATAGAAGGGCTTTTTTCCCCTGTTCCATTTTAAATAAATATTTCAAACTATTCCCTGTTTGCTTTTCCAGTAGAACACTCTGATCTCTGTGATCAAAGTTAAATCATTATATGAAAACTCCATGGTTCCCCTTAAGATAACTTATTTTTCCAGTCATCTGTGCTCTGATCTCTAAAAGAGTATTTCCATTTTGCTGTAAGCATAAACATCATCATAGGATCAGGTTGTATGAATGTGAATAAATGTCTGAAGTTATGCACCACTGCCTCTAATAAAGTGAATTATGCACAGAGAATGCAACTCACATTTTTATCTGATGCTATCAGCACTTAATGTTCATTACACAAAACAGAATAAAGTTGTCCTTAGTTAGTATCTGTCTGTTGCCAAATTATCTTGCAATAGACTTAATGTTAAAGAATTTTGGCTATTTAGACCTTATTTCACTATTGAGCCTTAATTTCAAAGGATGAGACTAAAAAACGACCAAGCAAACCCACAATAGCCCTTGCAGAAACTTCTGTTACATATAGGAGCAATAAAAGTATTGAAAAAGGCATTGGTGTGGGGTAACCACGTGCAAGAGGCAAATATGGTAATTTTCAGCTGCATATGCTAAATAAATGCTGTGCTCTCTGGTTTCTGAGCTCCATTAAAAGGCCCACAAGCTGCAAGAAGGACCACGTGTGCTCTGCACCTTGATTCTGTATTTGGTTTTATGCCTGCAGGGGAGGACAGAGGGAAAAGGTACATATGGGGTATCATTAAACATTTTGGTTAGAGAATGCCGTAGGTAGTCATTTCCACGAGGAGAGCACTCAGACTGCCCTCTGTGCCCACACGAGTACAGGAAGGAGAGTGACTCTGGCTAAAACTACAGTGTAGAAATGATTCTTCCATGCTCTTGAACATGTTTCACAGGCATTTCCTTATTCTGTTTTATATTAGTTAAGACAGGATAGCAAGATGCCTCTTACTAAATATTTCATATTTCAAGTGAAGAGTAAAATATGCTCCATGCAAAATCAAACACATAAAACACCTGAAATGAGTGATTCCCCTTTCAGACCACAAACTGTGCACCAAGATAATTGGCTTTTTAACCTTCACCTTTCATATGATAGGCTTCTTGAACAGGCATTTTATTAAGAGCAAACTTTCTGGAATAAGCTGAAGAATTAATGCATTTCAATTGGAAACATCAATATTTGCTGAGCAATTGCTATCCAAAGAGGTTGGATTTTTATTCAAATTTAGGAATCTAAATAGATTTTTGAATTCAAACGGCTATAAACCACCTCACGAAGTGCTTAAAAGGGACTTAATAGTGTACACACTCTCTGTATAAAAGGGGACTTCTGTTCATCAAAAAAAAAAATAAATTGCAGAGAGAAATAAATCTTAAAACTAACATTACTGAGTGAAGAAGTAAAATTAAACCATGACATGACACCAGAAACTTTTGACTGCTAATGTCATGCAAGGCATCACTACATCCAAGAGCTGTACAGCAGCAGAGGAAGCAGACTCTGTGCTGACAGCAGAGTAACCACTTCAGAGTTGTACTATCTTGAAAAATATCCTCTCTTTCTTCCTTCCTTCTAAGTTTGAATAAATTTATGTTTCACTACCACTTTTTGTATTTAGTCTAAATACAAATTCCCAGCCACCTGTGTTCATTAAGGAGAGCGACAAGAATAATCATACACGACCTTTCTAAAGGGCAATAAAAATAACTTTTTTAAACAACCAAATAGCTGTGTGACAGCAAATTACAGCACAAGAACCATATGTTAAGGGGAAAATATTCTCCTAGCAACAGAATGGGAAAGGTGCCTATTAGGGAATCACTCAGCAACAAAAGGGGTCTGGATCTTAATACCGTGGACATAAATGGGAGGTGTGAGTAATTTGTGGGCTTCACCTCAGATGAAGAACAGGAATGGAAAAATAAAGGATAGCAAAAAGAGAGACACTGAATCTTAAATTTTGCTTCCACTCATTCACCTTAAATAAGAAAACTTATGATTTCTTTCCTATTTTCCTTTGCTTCAGACACTGAACTTTCAGGACACTTGGGTCCTCTGAGGTGATGGGAATCCTAGAGATGCCCACGTCTATCTGGAGAGTGAAGCAGTCTCTAGGAACTGACAATGTGGTGAGCACACACATCAGCAGCTCTGGAAACTAAAATCAGATTTTTGATATCAGGGTGGATTTGGAGAACTGAACGTAACCTAGGAGACTTTTCTGACAGTTTTGTTTTTGTTGACGTTTTTGGGTTTTTTTGTTTGCTTGTTTTGTTTTTGTTCAGTCTTCAAATGTATCTCTTTAAAAAAAAAAAAAAATCAACCTAAGTTTCACTTCTTTTCTCTCCTTGTAACTCTCATCGCATTTTGGCCAGTTGGAGGGAAAAATAAAGAGATTTTTCTACCTGTCAGCTTTACAAACAACCTGGGGTTTAAAAGCCCAGCTGCTCTTTGTCTAGCTTGTTCATTATCGCGAGTAATATTCTGTATACCATAAAACTTGTATAATCTCAAACTGTTATTGAAGGCAGACTCTACCCTCATCACTCAAAATTAGTTAAAATTTTTCTTGAAGACAGGTTTGTTAGGAGAAAAATTCAGCTCTTTTCCTCATATTTGGGCTGTGTTTGCAGTGTTAAAAGGACTGATAACTTTTGGCACTAAAATATAGGTTTGAATGCACAAAAGGAATATCTTTGAAAATCAAGAAACCATTTGTTTTGCAGAGCTGAACCATGGCCTTAAGCTGAGTGTAAAGATATATTGCAGTGAGATGATCTTCTCTTTTGTACTAGCATTATACTGCTTTCATTTTCCTTAGAAAATGAAGTAACACGTCCTGTCAAGCTGTTTTCTAACACAAATCCATTATTATTCTATTCATAACTAATGACAGATGCCAGAAATAGAAGCTTGGTTCATTCATCATGTGTATTTTCTTTCTGGCTGTGCACCTGCACATGGGTTACTGTCAGGGCACTCAAGAACTCCTACTGTGCTTTTGAAGCTAAATTATATGTCTCAGCGATGATCCCAGTCTTCAGGGTTCATGGATGTAAAATATTTCTTAATCCAAAAGGAAAATAGATGGTTGAGAACTGCTGCTCTGCTGCACATAGCATGGAACATTCAACAAGGTAGGCATCGCAAACAAGGGACTTAATCTCTGCAACCCCCTGGGGTAAAGATTATACCAGAAAAGTGCACTGAGAGGTACACAGGAGCAATACTAAAGCTACACACATATTAATTATGGAAAACATATTATTTAAAAAAAAAAAAAAAAGAAAGAAGCAAACCTCCAGAATCTTCAAAATGAAACTCAGTGCATCTCTGTTAGAGTTTTCCCTTCAGTACCTCATGTCTACCTTAACTCCAGACTAACTACTTTTTAGAGAAGAATCCAGGAATGAGTTTCTATAGTGGATGCGGATTTTAGGACTTCTATAGCAGTTAGTGGTCTATAGCAGCTATATGTAGTCTTAAGTGCTTGAAGGAAAACACCAGGAATTTTCCACCACATGACCCAGTCATGTTAGGATGGAAAAGTTCATTTTAAGCATTTATGGCAAGGACAAGAGTTCTGATTCTGTTTCATCTGCAAATGCGTAGTGTTTTTCAGTTCATTCTAAAATTTAAGAACAGAAGGAGAGTCAAGCCAAAGGTCTATTTAGCCCCCTAAAGTGTCTCCAGCTATGTCTAGCCATGGATAGTAAAGGAAAATCCTAAGAGCAGAGCAAGCATGTAATGTGTCTTTATTTACTGGCCCACAACCAGTGATATGCAATTCAAAACCCTCCTAAGCCAGAAGTGCCATCTCTGGGTTTAATGATGTTTTGTGAATTGAAAGGAGAGAAAATAAAAATCTTATAATTTAGGTGGAACTTGCGTTCTGATAATTTCACCTGATGGCCTCTCATCTGTGTGTTACCAAAACCAGTGAGTAATGGTTCCTCCTTTATCATCTCCTTGCCACTGATAATTTCACAGCCCCATATTCTACCCCATTTAATTATCTCTTCTTTTTATACAGATGTGGCCTAGTTTATTTAATCTCCCTCGGATGGAAAACATTAATACCTTTGATCATTCTTATCACTACTCTCTGCACCTTTTCTAGTTCTGCTGCATCAATTGTTCAATGCTACAACCAGAAATTCTTTGGCTCTTTATGATTTGGACATACTGTGGATTAATGCTGGTACACAAAAGTTCTCTGCTTTGTTTTCTGGGGTTTTGGTAATGACTTTTCTTTACTCATGACTGAGTGAAGAGCTGACATTTTCATAAAATTATCAGTTACAGCAATGGGAAGATTTTTTTTTTAATAGATATTTTGGTATCAATCAGCATGTACTTAGTATTTAGGACAGGTTTTCTCTGCATTATATTATATCCATCAGCATCAATTTTTTTCTCCATTTCTTTGCCCAATCATTTAGTACTCTGAGGTGATTCTGCTACTCCACATAGCACTTTTATCACCTCACTTAATTTTATGTCATCAGAATTTGCCACCTCATTCTATACTTGCTTTGCCAGATAACTGCATGTGAGGAACAGCACTCACTGCTGAGGTAATTTTGCTCCCAGTGGTACCACAGACCTCAGTTAGGGCAGAATTAGACTGTCACAGGGACTTTTCCACTTCATCTGAAGTGCAGGTGAAGTTTTTCTCTGCAGAAAGTGAAGGATGGGATAGATACACCTAATCTACATATCTCCTCAATTAGCTGACTCGAGCTACTAGCTGTAGCTGATTATCGTGTTTCATATCTGCATCATAATTTTTATAAACAGTGCTAATTTGCTGCCTAATGAGTCTGTAAGATTTCTACTGGATGATGTTGATGATCAGTGCTTCTGTTTCTTTCCTATTTGAAAGTTTTGGAATCATGCTGCTGGTGTTAAATGCAGTAACAATCAGAGGGGACCTGAGTAGTTATTGCCAGTAATTTCTGCAGAGAATTTTCAGAACAATACTGAGATGTCCCACTCCTTGTGGGGCAACCACAACCCACTCCTTGCATTTGTTCAGTACTGCAATACTGAACAGAGCAATGTCATTTTACTGCAACTGCTGGGCATAAATATTATTTATGTTATGCTCAGAATTTGACAGAGTAAACCGACTAGCTGAGGCTGGCCTTCCAAGTGATTGCCACTTCTCCACAATGTTTCATTTCAGTGTGAACCCCCATCCTGTAGGGCTGCGTTCAGGAGTGTTTGAAGAACCTGAGTCTGTCAGCTGATCCATTGTACTCAGAGGAGCCACTGCAGAACACGGAAGAGTCAAGTGTAGGTTGAAGACAGCAGGACCACAGCTGGTACCTGGTTTCCAATTTAGAACTCACCATCTGTCAATGTCTCTAAATTTAAAAGGTAGTTCTTCTTAGAAACAGCAGCTCACAAAAAAAAAAAAAAAATCTCGATTTTATTTATTTGGTCTTGATAGAAAGAAGGTATTAGTTTTCATCCAGCAGGTGAAATTTCCTGTATTTTCCAGCTCTCCCATAAAACACATATAGCTACTTAGCAGAATATGTGAGACATAATTTTTGGATAATTTCAAGTATTTGGAATATTTTAATTTTTTGGGTCAAAAGATCTTAACATGTGCATCATTTTTGGAAGAAAGCTTGATTATGCATTCCATCTCTGTTTGTCATATTCGCATGAAATAGTTCTGTATTATGCTGGGCTGTAAGCAGTGGCCATCAAGAACCTGTCTATATTGTTAGACTGCTTTTATATCCGACCAAACATCTACTTAATTTTGCAAAAACCAAGAACACACACATACTCTGGCCTCCTCTTTGCACTGCTGTGAGGACTACAACACAATATTGTATGACAAATGCAGTTATTCAAGCTACCTCAAAACCTCTCTTCAGGTACAATTGGAAAATATTATTCTTCAGCCTAAATAATCTGACTTTTTGCTGTATCCAGTGACAGAGGCTGGGGACAGTTGAAGGGAATGAAATAATCTTAATATTGGTTCTTGGCAGGATTTTGCTGTCATAAAATGATGTTTCTAATAATTACCTCTAGTGTGCTCACACCTAAATACCAAAAATGAGATCCTTAGCCACTGGCTTAAGTTTTGTAGAGTTAAATTAGAAAAATCAGTTTCTGAAGAACTTGCAATTCAAAAAAAAGGGGAAAAAAAGGGATAGGGAAAGAAGACAAGATGAAAAGCTTATCATGTGCTTAGTATTGCTTTCATTACACATCTATGTATTTACATACAGACAGGTGTATGCAGTTGATTACTTAGAGGGACAGAATGGGGGTTATACTTCCTGAAAATTTTAGTTTAGTTGTTCAGTTTGAAACTACTCCTCCTCAGCCCTCTCACCCCAATCAAAACCAAACAGAAACTAAACCAACCAGTGTCATTTCTGGACTGAGAGAGAGGTTGTATAGGAATTAACTCTATCCTGAACAGGAGAAGGCTTAGGGAAGACTTAAAAGTAACTTTCTGCCTATGAGAAGATTACCAAGAAGAGAGATTTGTGTCCTCCCCTCTCCACGGTATATAGAAAGAAAGAAAAACAGAGCTCCTAAATTGAACCAAGATAGACTGCCACTGTCTGTAAGACAAAGTTTTCATTATGAAGATAATTGACCATTCTAAATGTTGAACACAGATTGCAGAATCTTCATCCTTGAAAGTTTGAGGCGTAATTCAATCAAACCCTGAACATGTTTCTCTGACCACTAAGATCGACTAGAGACCACCTCATATCCCTTTCCATGTGAACTGTCCTATGGAAAGCTACACAAGAAATTTATAAGTTGCAGTTGTAAAGATTTGTCATCTGACTTAAGTTCTTGTGACCAAAATTTGTAGAAACATTTACTCTCTTCTGTTCTGCATGATTAAGAGTCCCATCCTTAAGACACTAAAAAAACCAACAAATAAACCCTCACCAAAACCCAAACAAAAAATCAAATGCAAAAGTCATATTATCAGGTCTGGCCTAGAAATTTAGAATCCTCTTCATCATTTGCAAATATTTAACCTAGTGAAACAATAAATATTTGTAGCTGCACATTAAAGGCTTTTTCTAATTGTATCACAGAGATTATAAAAGAAAAGTATACAGTAATAAGCAGATATCAGTTACTGCTGTTGGAAATGTTTCCTGTTTTTTATATCAACATTAAAACATTTCCAGACTGATGAAGAAAGCAGGAGTAGCAGTTTGTTTTATGTAGTTGCCTTCTGTGAAAATAGGCCCACTTTTGCACTGTCTAAAACCATGGCAAGCCTTTCACCTTCTTGAAAGACAAGGAACTGCTATACTTAGCCTTCTTCTCTGATATTAGATCTTTCTCACATACATTATCATCCCCAAGATGTATTCTTATTTAATTAAACAACAGCTTGAAACTTTACTAAATTGCTTACATGGGAAGTGCCCTTACTTCTTGGGGAGCAGTGAAAAAAAGCTTGTCATCAGTAGTAACTCCTTAAAATTATCTCCTCCCAAATTTACTGATGCAAGCCATTCGAGGTAATAGCCTTGGCACAATTTCTGTCCAACAAAACCAGCTGAGTGTTGCTGCCTTCTCTGTCTAAAGCACAAGTCATTTATAAGCAATCTAAAATAGGAAATTGCAAGGAAAAACCCACCAGACACAAAAAGCAGCAGCCCAAATCTGCAGAGGACATCCACCACACTCGGCTAAAGCCATTGCTTCTTCCCTGATTTATATCAGTTGCAAATCTGGTTCAGCTCTGTGAACAGCTGTTTCTAATCTGCTTTAATACCATCCACATTGAACTGCTTATTGTTATTGGTTTTAGGACAATACAAAGAAAGAGAGGATTTGGATATAGTAATGTCTATTGTTTATTGCCTGGTTATTAAATTGTGCTGATTTTGGCTGGGGATACTTAGTTACCAGCTGGGGTTAGGCCACAACAGAAGTTTATAGGGTTTTCCATGGGATTTTTGAGAAGTGGGGGTACATTAGTCTAGCAATGATCTTTTACCTACGAAGATTAACCGAACGATAAACCAAAGCATATAACATTTTTAAATCTCAGGGACCAGCTAAGAATAGCAGCTGTTATTCTGAAAGGACATCAAAATTTTATTAGGGTTACCAAACTATCAGTAAGGTTATCCACTGGCAGAAACCCAGGTGTATTACACATGCACACACACATATCCCTTCAGGACAGAGGGCAAGGGACTGAAGTTTCTCTCATGTTTCAGGAGAACAGTCTGGGGTTTACAATAGCTGAAGTTGTGATGCTACTCTAGACAGAAGACACAAAAATTGCTGTATGATCAGCTTCTTTACACAGGAAGGTGACTCAAGACTGCTTTCTGAGAAACCTGGATGAGTTGTCTTTTGAAAACTATCGGGGAAGGTGACAGGGAAATAAATGACTGTGTGGCCAAAAATTCAGGTAGTAGTATCTTTTCTTCTACCACAGTTAAAAAAATATAATCCAAAAGTCCAAGACAGTGATCAAGCTCTTTGACATGTTTTCCAGATGATGGTAGGGGTGACCATGTGACACTCAGTGGCTAATGTTCTAAAAGTGTTTAGCTTTGCTTGGAAACTCTGGCTACAAATCCCAGGACCACTCCCAATCAGCAAAGACTTTCCTCTTTGCAGCCATGTATGAACATGAATGTGCAGTTTCATCCCTCTCTTCCTTAATCCTGCGTCAAATTTTCCTTGTAAACATAGCTTGTTCTGGGAGTGTGTGCTTAGTACAGATTATAAACTGCTGGTTTTGCCTGAGTTGTTTTGCCCATGTTATTGAATGGCAATTAGAATTTCTTTCTCTTTGCAAACCAAAAAAACCTGACCGGTGTTCATGGTAGAAGAACTGCTGCTCTTTCAGCACATTTGTAGAGGAAAGTACTTCTAGAGGCCCACAGGATGGAAATCTGCTGACTTCACAGCCCATCAGACGGGACTCACTGCCATAACTCAGCACCACACCTTGGTGTGTCTCCCACGCAGCTCCGCAGCAGCAGCTGCTGCAGACTCAGCCGGGTAACACAGGGAGAATTATACTTAGCTCAGTGAGCAAGAGCTCTAAAAAGTTAAAGACTACAGTTTGGGTTTTGATTTTTAAGCTGAGGTTTTATCATCATTGTATGGCACCACAAGCTGCAAGTAAAAACAAAAGGCCAGATCTGTCCAGATCTGCTTGCGCAAAGCCTGAGAAGGGAACAAGATTTGCATGAAATTAAACTAAATAGCAGAGAGATGGATTCTCTTTCTGCTGATGTCAGGTCTCTTTCAAAATTGTGAATTGTCAGTTTCAAGGGAGGCTTAACTTTATTACAGCTTCTCTTTTGCAAATGAGCATCATCTGTAGATGAGAAGATGGACTG
This sequence comes from Platysteira castanea, assembly GCA_013397175.1. NCBI lineage: Eukaryota > Metazoa > Chordata > Aves > Passeriformes > Platysteira > Platysteira castanea. Next base: position 1,073,901 of record VYXC01003310.1, read on the forward strand.
AATGGGCAGACAAGGCATGTATGAATAATATTGCAAGGTGGGAAGATCTAAACAATTCAGAGTCATCCCGTGAAGTACATTCCCAAGTGTAAGAACTTTTCACTGATAATAGAGTACATTTTAAGATTATGCACAATTTTTTCCATTTATGGCATAAAGGCATTTTCTTTCTTTATCTATTGCTCTGAACCATTATCACACTAAAGATGTAAAACCCTTAGAATTCAGTTACTGCGTATGCTGGAAAATTTACAAAGAAAACTAAATTGCATATCTAGTTGTCATAAATAATTTAGGGTGACAGCTAAAAAAGCAGTTGAAAAGTGCTCTAAGTCAGTAGAAATTGCTACCATCTAAATAAAACGGATGCATTGACTTGTGTCCACAGCCAGAAAATATTACCCACATTTTTTTTTTCTGTACATATCAAAGCAACATCTTTTTCTTTTGTTGTTCAAGCAGCTTTTCCACTATAGAAATAGGCAGAGGTTCCTGTGTGCTGGTAGGAATGCCTAGAGAGAAGCAGACAGAGAAGGGTTCACCCAAAAGTTGTATTTATCCAGGTGCTGCCAGGCTAGGAGTGTAGGTATATCCTGAAGAAAGCACATCCCATCTATCAGAGGCACTTATTGAGGACAGTGAATTGTCAGCCCATGACTCTTGGCTCCCTCCATTGGTTATAGACAGAACTAAGCCACCTCAGATAACTTTCAAATGTCTGAAAGCAAGTGAGATGAATCCCCATCTCAGATATGCCTTGGATCCATTAGTTCATTTATGATAATCAGATGCTTCCTGGTATGCACAAAAGCCTCCTTTTTTCTTTTTATTCCCTCTTCCTGTGATTCTGAAAAAATATTTTTCCTTATAGAAGAGTCATTCTAAGGAATAACTGGAATAGCTCTTTGCTTAAAATACAAGTTGAATTTTCTGGAGAAAGCTTGAGGAAACCATTAAAAACAGTTTCATTTGCTTACTCAAACACACAAAAATCTTCAGGAAGAAAAACTGTTTTCTTTGGAAAAGTTTAGGGCAATTTTCCATTCCATTAAATTTTTTTGTCATAACCTTTACCTGTAGATTTTCTCAGTGAATATTATTAAGAAATCAAGTCTAATGATTATGGATATTTTCCCTCCTGCTAATCCCTTTTAATAATCATTTTAATAATCTTAATTTTTAATGGACTAACACTTTTCATAAGGCTTGAAAAATAATAGGAATAGATTCAACTTTTTGTTAAATATTTAATTGGAAAAATCTGTGTTCTTTTGAAGATAAAGGCTTTTTGTTCCAAAGATCCAACCATCTCTAGTAAATTATTTTTCTTAAATTTTATGCCTGCAACACTCAGAATAAATGAGGTGTCTTACAGCTTTTTTAATAAAGGAGAGGGAATTATTCTTGTTAATTTACAGATTTTATTAAGAAGCAGATGAACTTCTATAACTGGAGAGAAAATGGGCTTGCAGGAAAACTAAGAGATAAATACTCTCCTGGGTATGTCGTGATACTTTTACTCCATCACTCCCCACTTCACCTTACCATTGGAATTACATCACTGTTACCCCTGCAGCCATTTTATGTGTTAAAAATGTAGTTGATCAGCAAATGTAATTTCTTCTGAACACAGTTTAGACTCTAAGGGGACCCTAAAAATTGTAGCGATAGATTAAGTCTTACGTTTTGGCTTCTGCAGTGGAAGGAAGAAGTGACCTTTCTTTTCAAATTTTTTTCTCTCAATCGTTAAAGCAGCCTAAGTGCTTTGGGCCAAGTTTACAAAGGTTTTGTTGGGTTTTTTTTATATTTAAAGGCAGTAGTTCCAAACCTGCCACTTAGACTTGCATACAAATACCACTGTGTGTTTATTAGGACTGTGGTCCTGAGATGTGTTTCTTGAGTGTGCAGTGAGATTGTTCTGGCACCATTTTACTAAAAAGTCTGCAGAACTGTGGGGATAATATTTTCTATCCTATCCGTATGCTACAGCCTGCCTGGAGCAGGGATGGTCTCCTCCAGCACAGGATGAGATGCAGTGGCTGTGGATTGTCTTCTGCTGTCACTGGCAATAATAGCAGCTGAAATTAATAGCAACAATAACAATAACACATCACTGCTGTGTAGAAAGTGCAGGCAGGCTGGGTTTTCTTGTGCTGCTGTTAATATAAAAATATTTAGATAGATTTGTTTTAGAAACATGGATTTAAATTCTCAGTCCAAACAAAGTTGTTTGGAACTTGTGTGGGAAGAACACGATGTTCTGGCCATCTTTAGAAGCAAGCAAACAAGAAGCCTCTTGCTGTGCTGCCACAAGACACATTTATTATTTATTCTATTTCTTTGTCCAGTTTATTTTTCAACACCAATTAAAACTTATTCCTGCCTCCGAGTCTAAAATACCTTGGGCTTCAGCCATCCTGGGTATTCAATATGTTTTGTCTGCCTCTTTGTTCTGCAAAAAGTACCATCAGTCCAGACTGTTCACTGCAAATATTGAATCAAGACATCATCAGGTTATTTATTTTTTCCAAATTTTTCCTTTTTCTGAGAAGGGGAACAAAAGCAACCAGCATTATAAACAGGGAGGTCTTTTTGCTTAATAAAATAAGACTCTATATATATTAAGAAAAAATGAAATGAAGACAGAACATTGTCAATTCTCTGATTCACTAGGTTGCTCCAACAATTTTTTGCAAGCATACTGTCCTGTAAGTGCATTTTAGATGCTGGAAATTTGTGACTGGTTTTCTTTTTCCAGCCCCTCTTAATTCTGCTTGGCACTGATGGTTTTATCTTCATCTGGGTATCAGTATGACTGTCTCTAGAAAACACATATCAAGACCTGCAGTAGACATTTTAACAGTCCACAAAAAAAGGGTTCATGTCCTTCCAGGTCATAGATAAAGCTGTCAATGAGTCAGAAACCAGCAAGTCAACATGGTACTGAGTTCAACACTGTCCTCGTTAAGCCATGAAGGTGCCACTGCAGGGACACCACATGGCACCACGTGGAAAATGGTGTGCTCTGTCTGGGACACCTAGGGAAAAATTCCAAAGAGCCTAAATTGCCTAATTCTGACACACCTCTTCTCCCATTAAAGCATCCTTCAGGGTACAGGCTGAAATGGCTGCAGGGACTTCCCCGCAGAGCTGTGCAGACTTGTTTTCCCACACCTGCGAAGAGCTTGGAATATTTCTTACCATGCTGGGACATGTAGGGGGCCCATCTGGAAATGAGAGTCCGTGGACACTGAGGTCCGTGGACATTTTCAGTGCTTATCCTCTTGCAATAACTCGGAGGCTTGGCAGAAACAAGTTCAAGTCTCTTCTTTGCAATAAGTTTTCTCTGTGACTTTAACAAGCAGGTACTCCCTGCCACGGGGTAGCTCCTGCACTGGTCCTGGCTCCCCACGCTGTTGTGCAAGTCCTGCATATTTCAGGCTGTCTGTCCCACTGGCTCCTTCCTCCTACACATCACATTCCCCAGGAACACCTTCTGACCTCTGCAGGACTTTTGAAGTAAGACAGTGGGTACTTCTCTGTGGCTTGGATGAGGGACAGTCCTACAACCTCAGGTGACTTGACCATGGCAGAAGTCAAAAGAGAAAGGATGCAGGATGAAAGAAGGGCCATCAAAAGGTCCATCAAGATGTCCATGTCACTTAAGGTGGGCAGTCTTCCCTCCTGACATGACGTGACCACCACTAGGTTCCCTTCTAGAACAAATTCTACAACTTTGTCTTAGAGCTCACAAGAATACTGTGATGATCACTGGAGTCAAGACTGCAAGGTGCTTCTCTGCAGAAATAATAGGAACTATTCACATACTTAATTCAGATAGAAAACAAAAGAAAAAAGGAAAAAGCCCAACAAATCTGGATCAAGACTGACTGATTATCTTCCTAAGGGGCAAAAATCAGCCCACAGACTAGATAGTGAAGGGTAGAGCTCCACAGCTGGATTGTCAGAGGACTAAAAGCTTGGCACAGTAGCCTGCAGAAGCATAACAGCTCCCATACTCATTATACAATTACAATCAGTGATTAATACTCATCCAAGGCCCAGCTGCTTTTTCCACAACTGCTATAGGAGTGCTTTCTCTGGAGAGACAGCCCTTTTGGTGCCAAGGGGAGTTCCCTGTATAAATAAAGCAGAAAGCAAAGATTCATGCTGAGACTGGAACAAGGAACCCTGACAGAGTATTTTCTCTCCATCAACTACAGCATGCAAAAAGTTATTTTATTTTTTTCTCTGGCTGCAACTGATTGACAACGCTGGCAGAAGGTACCAAATGAACCTGTGCAAGAACAAAAAGGGAACTACCTGCGCCACTGGAAGGCTTTCTGCGCTTTTCTAGAGGAGCTATTTTGGAGCTGAGCTATCAGGTCAGACTCTCTCTTCAGGGGCAAGAGTGAAGTTTGCTTTGGCCATTAACCTCAACACTTCCTTGCAGCTGCCCAGCTTTCAAGGCCTCAGCTACTCCAGCATACAACCTTGGGTCTGTCCACATCCCTCTGCAAGGGAACATGTCCTCTTCTGTAGGGAAAGCCAAGGCAGGTGTAGCTGACACAGAGTGAAAGGTATGTAGTCAAAATCTCTTTGCTTTGCTGCATTCTTGTTCTAACTTTTAACTTTCAGTTTTGTACTTGAATACTGGAAGACCATAATTTATATGGCATTTCTCTATGACTCTTTAACCTGGGGATAAAGGAGTGGAATTGACTTTGAAAAGCAGCAGCGGATTTTGAGAATGCAAACATTTACCAACTCTGCTGAGGAAGAGCATGACAAGAAAACAAAACTGGGGGAAGTGGTACATATAGACATGATTGTAAAATTAAGATTCTAATTGATTTCCTAGCATTTTTAGAAGTAAGGGACATTGAATGCCACTTGGTTTAAATCCTGTTGTCTATGAGGGTGTACAGAATGGAGAAATATTTATCATGCATTCCTCAAGCTCTCAGTTTTCTGCCTAGCAGATGTATAGCACACATCTCTATGCAGCCTTTTCTGCAAGTCCCTTACTTTGAAATAGTTGAGTATCTATGAGATTGGCAGGAGATCAGTGCAGTGAAAAGGGCAAGAGGATACAGGAAATGGGAAATGTAACTCTGCAGTCAGAATTGCTTTGTGAGCCATTACCTTTTGGTACCTTCCCTGATTTCAGGACAGATCTTTGTTACTAACTTCTTCTTAACAAGGGTTGTAGCTAGTCATAGATTTGCAAACTGGCTGCCATGGAAACAAGCTCATTAAGCTCCCCTAGCAAGCCCCTGTCCCCTTTTACACTTGTCAGTGCTGAGGGTGACAGTCTATATATCCTGACTTTTTGTTTTCTTCAGTCAGGTTTGTGGGTCTCTCAGGGTGTCAGGACTGTGTGGCACTGGAGGTTACAAAGAACCATCTTTTCCTTCGCCACTCCCTTTCAGTCAGCATTTGGGCAGCACAAATGAAGTTCCCAGGAGCCCCCAAAATACTGAGAACACAGGGCACCAGGAAAATTGTAAATTGGTGTGACAAGATGCCAGGTAAAATCTGAGACAGCTTAAAGAAACATGAAGACTTTTGAAGGAAAAAAAAATAAAGCAAGCAAACTCAAACACTGTGATTACCCACACTTGACTGTAAAAATCTGTAACATTGCCATTCCTAAGACTGCAAAACTTCATTTGTTTGAGTATTTTCAGCAAGAAGATAATTTTTTCCTCACATAGAGTAGTGTTAGGGGAAAGATTATTTATAAATTCTTGTAACCCTTAAAGAAACTTACCCTCAGTCACAGTAGGGGTGCTGTCAACACTCGCACTCTCTTTTAGCATCTCTAAATAAACAGGATACCCAGAGGCTCTTGTCACAGTCTCTTTAATTTTCTGTTCTGTGAAGCCTGGGCTTGCCTGCCCCCATCCCCAGCACAGTCTTATTGTAACACACCGACACAAGGCCAACACAGGAGCACTGATACCCATTGTGAGACCTCATTGTTGCATTCAGAAGGAAGAGGAAGTCTTATTTTATTGCAAACTTTGACTTCTCTTACAGGTGCACAGGCACAGAAGGGATTTGGCATTGCAATAGCAACCTCCTGTCTTCCTTTCTGCTGGAAGGAATTACTCAGCCAACATCAGCATGCCTGGCAATGCCTCCTGTTAAAATGCTCTGGTTAGTAATTTCTGTGACATCCTTGTATGGCACTAGTCTCACACAGAGCAACTGGAATCCATAAGTCAGCAAAGACACCAGACACAGGTCAGGAATTCAGTTTGCCACTTGGGAGTTTCTTCACAGATTTTTGTTTGCTACTGTCTTAAGATAAATCTCTTCGAAAGCTCTTCAGTGTCAAAGCAAACTGGATAAAAGGTCAAGAAGAGCTTTGATTCTATTACTCTGCATTCAAGTTTGCTTTCCTCACAACCCTGACTAGTCTGTCATTTTCTATCTTTCTCCATATCCTTCTTTCCCTTGAAAAGGCCCTTCTTAAGTGTGCCCAGACAAAGTGTTTGTATGACTGATCTATGAGCTCTGTATTAGAGACTCACACTATTTCCAAGCAGGCTGGTGAATTCATACAGAGGGCAAGGCTCAGTTTTGAACCCAGTTTAGCTGGTTTAAGTCCAGGGTTTGGTGCACTTCATCATTCAGTATTTTTCTGAACAGAAACCTTTCTTAAGCTCATGGAGGACTGTCAAGATTTTGGCATCATTTTCCCTACTATTCCCATCATCTTCCCCATACAGGTGAAATCCAGTAATTCTGGATTCAGAAGTTCATGGAAGGATCCAGATGTTGGCTGTTTGTGGATCAGTGCCTGAACAATGTCTGTTAACATCCTCCACAAAATTTCTGGGAAGTGAGAATGTTCATCTGTGATAAATCTGTAAGTGGTTTGACAAACTAAAATCTCAGTATAACAATTAAAAATTATTCTTTACCCATATGGCAAAGAGGGATATCAGGGACACTGATCCACCAGTCAGCATTGCCACTGTCAGCATTCTGGACTCCAGCAAATAAATGGGAAGAAATCACGTAAAGGACCTGACCAGGACTCCACTGTGATCTGCTGTTAATGGTCTGACCCCTTAGCTCACTCTCCTCCACTGCTTAGGTTTCAGGAACTTTACAGGGACTTATTTGCCTTGCCCACTGCCCCTATCCTCTCTTCCCCAGCTAGAGTGGGGACACTCTTTCCCATGCAGAGACAATAGTAAAAATGAAGGTGCCTGGACTCTCCACTGCTTTGTGTTGGCATCACCCCAGAGATTTCAGGAAAGCTTAAATTATTTTTATAGGCCCAAGTAATTTAAATCATTAAAGAATGATAGCTGCCACCTAAAAATGTTTTTAAATACCAAAACCAGCTTTTGTTGGCATTCATTGGTGACTGGAGCAAACAATTTGAATTTAAAGCCAAAAAAGATAATGGAGGAGTAGGTCAGCAGTTGGAACACAGAAATAGTAACAAAAAGAGACCATTGATGCAGTTAATGTCATCAGGACAAGTCAAGTATCAGCTGTCTGTGCATGAAGATAATCAGGGTTTATAGTGCAGAAGTGAGTCTGTGTGGGATTAGGTTTGGACTATTTCATCAATTATGTAGCCTTAAGCTATAATAAAAAATAATAATACTTTGCACTTGCACAGTGCTTTCATCATCAGATCTCATCTAGAAGTACTTCATAAACATTAATTAAGCTACCAGCCCCTGTGAAGTACATATTAGATCATTATTATTATTACTATATCAGTTTTTTAAATGAAAAAAGAAGTAAAGTGACTCATCCAAGGTCACTTCCATCATGTTTATGAGGTCTGTCAGCTGACAGTCAACTGAGATGCAGTTTCCAGGCTCGTGTAAAGGATGGGGTGATCTGGGGATGATAAAATGGTACTGCCTGTCTCATGTTTATACTATGATACCACAAATTTAAGACTGGTATCCATATCATGATGTAGATTCATTAATGCCTAATTTAAGCTGAGAAAGGTCTTCAATGTATTTTATTTTCATTCAAAAAATCTACAGAGGTCTTTACCATCTTGCTAAATTTATTTTGAAGCTGGCCAATGTACTCAAACATCATAGGAAGGAGCAAAAAGAATCATAATGCAACCACAAGTTTGCTTTCCTATGTCTTTCACTTTTGTGCATATCACCTGAAGACTATAGGACTACAGAAAGCTTAAATTTTAGGTAAAACATTAGGGTTTCTTTTCTTACATGGACTTATGAAGACTAAGGTTATAAAGCTAACTGATAGTTGTTTGACAAATCATGAATTCCCTAACTCTCTCTCTGCTTTCAAGACAGCCCATGTCACTACAGGCTTTACTGAGTGGTTAAAGATACTTGCTTTTATAGAAGTCAAAACACCTAAGGGACACAGGTTAATAGGGACATCCCTGGCACAGGGAATAACAGAGAGCAGCACTGTGTCACAGCAGGGTGACTACTAAGATCCTTCCCAAATCCTACTTATTTTAAAGCATTTGTTACCAGGAGATCTCAAAGTGACATGAAAAAGGAGTAAGTTTGGCCCTCCTGTCCATGTGTGGAGAGTGGGAAAGCCAAGACACAGAGCAGTGAGGTGAGCTGCCTTTCACTGTTCAGAACTGGGGTCTCCACATGCCAAGATGTGCACCATGGTACTGCATGTAAAAATGAGTCTCCTTCACTGTGCTTGTGAGCTTGCTAGAACCTGTGAATCTGCCTTGCAAAGGACAGATTTGGAGGAGCTCTTGTACTGTAGCAAAATTAAAGTGAATAAAAATGATATGACATTTGTAAAGCCCATATCCTATCTTATTTATCTGTTGTCTCTGCCATGCCTAAATCCAAGAACACCTTCAGCTCCCCATTTTTAGGGTGCAGTGCTCTGTGATAGAAGCCTATCTCTTCTGGAGAGTTCCTTTATGGATTGCACCTGCAGGAGGTTTGAAAACCCACAGAACCTTTGGGGCTTATGATCTCTCTGCTGTGTCTTTGAAGGATGGACAGAATCAATGTTTTCAAAACAACAATAGCTTGCTAAGTGGGAATGGTATACACAGTAGTATTGGATATAGGTAAACTGACACTCTGCATCTCTCCACCTCTTTGAGTTTTGTCAGATAAAGCTGCCTGCATTAGGACTGTACATAGCCACTTCTTGTCACTTTGGGAATTTGGAAATTGAAGATAAGGCTTGGCATAAGTGAGAACAGATCTAAATATTTTATGGTTCCTGATGGGTTCGTAAGGATGCTGGACATCTGCTCCACAGCACAAGGTGACCTAATACCTGCAGACAGTGATGAAGAACAAAGACACCCTCTCTCACTCCTTCAGGAGAATGGCAAATATGGTTTAACAGGGCAAAAGCTGTGAAATACTTGGCCAATGCAGCCAGCATGGACTTTGGGCCTGGGCTGACTCCAGACCAGGAACACATTCACTTTCCTTATCATCTGGCCTGGTTTAGAGCTCATTTGCTCAAGACTCACTACACCAAAGTGTGAAACTATTTTCTCCTTTGCCCCTCTCTCTTGCAACAGATGGACTGCAGCAAAGAGAGAGGAAAAACCCCTCAACACCTTACTCTTTGCAGGAGGCATCAACTCCAAGCAGACTCTGTCCATCTCCTCCGGCCACAGACCTATTCACTCTCAGTTTCCAGTCCTGCTGCTGGGGAAAGAATGATTGTGTAATTAGTTTCTCAGTAGCATTAAAGCTGGTAGTTCACACAGGAACACAACAGGAAGGGATAAACAAGCTCACAGTCACAAACTGATTGATGGGAGACTTTCAGTGGCCCACTCCAAAGAGATTTAAGGCCTCATTTAAAGGCCTTTGAATGCCATTTAAAGTTTTCCATCAATATCACTGGGGGGTTTGTATTAGCTCTCTGACAAGTGAGATATGTGTAGGGTTTTACATGAAAAGTGTTGGGTTTTTCCTCTCAAATTGAGAAAGTTCCTGTTTCCTTCTTGGCCATACAAAATATTTGTTAGCTGCTTGTTTGTGTGTGTCCAGCTTCTTTTGTTGACCTCTGTTGTTCATACAGATGTGCTTGATACAAAGCAGAAATTTATTTTTATTTTTTCTTCAAATTTTATGAACTTATAACTATAATGAGTATGTTCTTAAATAAAAGAAATATTAAATATATTTGCTAAATGTGGTGAGTACCCTTGGATGTCAAAATTAATTATGTGTTGAAAATGTACCTGTTTGAAATTGCATGAACAATAGATATGAGGCATTCCTAATAAAGCAAAAAACCCTTGGGCATTGAACTCTCCACCTCTGCAAAGACAGAGAATTCAGCTACAAAGTTACACAGCCAAAAACCTATTCAGAAAGACTTTGGATTAAATAGAGGCAGAATTTTCTGATTCCCTGGGTGTAGTGAAAAATACTATACATGCATGTGTTTTTACAGATGTTTGAAATGCAGGACAGAGTCCAAGACCTCTCTGACAGGCACATGGCAAGCACTCAGTATCCCTTGCCCCTGTCTCTGGCTCCCCACTGTTCTGCAACTTGGTCAATCCATTTCAGCAATAATGGATTGAATATAAATAATAATCCTGAATATAAAGCACTTGGGATCCAGAAGAAGAAATAGCCTCTGATATAATTTTTTTAAATTGTCCTCTTACTACATAGAGCCACTTCTGTTCATTTTAATCGACAGTAGCTAAGACACAACAGAACATAATAGAATAGCACAAAGTTATCCATAAAATGGCGGGGACATTTATTTAATTTCAGAAAATTCTATCCTCACTTAATGATATCACAAATGCCACCAAAAAACCTCTGGTAAGTATTAAAAGTATATATAAAGAAGAAACAGTTTCACAAACATTTCTTCCTCACTGTTAAGGTATTAGATTAATATAATATCATATGTCATTTCAGGAAATATAACTACTAAAATATATGAGGTAAGATACATTATCTTGCTTTGTTCCCTTTATATTCCCTCACATTTTATCCTGGAAAGCAGAAATTTGACTTGTTTCATTTTCCATGTAATTTTAAGCAATTCACGTGAGATTCAACCTACATGGTCCCTGCAAGGAAATATTCTGCTTAGGAAATGCCTCTGGCACAATGACTTGCAATAGGAAAGGGGATGAAAAGGAACCTGAGTGGTGGCAAAAGAAATGTTTTGGACCCTCTTGTCCCTGTGGGAGTGGGCTGCATTTTGTGGACTGAAAGCTGAGCTTCTGGATGTAGTTTGTTCAAACCAGGCAGTTGGCTTCAAAACCACTCTGCTACTCCAAAGAAGAACAATAATAGATGAAGCTGTGGTGGATTACCTAAAAATGAGGAAGGAGAACTGCTTTTGGATACAGCACCTTAAATCTCCCTAAGCTACAAGGATATCACACTGACATGCAGTTAAATGCCCTTTTGGTGTTAAAGAGCATCTTCCCATCAGGTACCTTTACCTCAACTTCCAACCTGCTGTACTTCCCCTCTTTATCTCTCTTTGATAAAAATCTGGGGTGAGCTTTCCCAAGGGGTTCAAAAAAAACAGTGACGGGAGCTACTGAATAGCTGTGGGATACAGAAGCCAGGTTTTTTCAGAAATTCCAGGTGAGACTGAAAGCATCTTGGTGAAGGTAGTCTTTCTCACCATGTGTTTGCACAGTGCCTGACGTACAGAGGACAGCCCCCCACAAACCTTGGATTAAGTTTTTAAAGTACAGTTGAAGAAAATTTCTGCAATAATAGGAAAAATTACTCAAAACAATATTACAGAGTATTCAAAAATAGATTTTTTACAACCTAGTACATCAAATTCAGCACTGTTTTTCTATCCCAAATCTACCTGCTTGCTCATTTTGTTAAAAAAGCTGGTATTTTCAGCTGCAAAAGAATGAATTCCAAGGAGTTTCAATTCTGTGGTTTACTATAAATTAAAACAGCACAAGAATAGCTTACGAGGAATAGAGTCTGTCTGCAGGTTGTTGTTATTCTATAGTCTTCCTCAGACAGGCAACTGTCAGTTATTAAACAGTGACCTAATATTTTGCTCTCACATTTGCTGCAAAACTGGAATTCTCTGTGCTATTTTATGAGGAAGTAATAATAATAATAACAATTATAATAGCAACACAAACAACATGCCTCACAATTCATGTCGTTATTGTTATTAATTCTTGCTGTCTTTTTGAAACGCATGTTAGCCAAGTAAATGGAAGTTTTTTCAATTTTTCCTGCAGAAATTAGCCCATTCCTAAAGTGTTTATCTGTCATAAAGCACATGCATACACTATTCCTAGTGATTGCATGAGGTGGTGAGCATGTGAATACGTAATGTGCTTGCATGCACATTGTTCACATCCATCTGCCTTGTCATGCATGCATAGTTAAATACATATATCAGAGCTTTGTACATCAAATTATAGTTTCTGGACAGTTATGATTACTAAAAAGGAATAATTAATGATCCCTTGAAAGAGTTTTTACATCTCATTATGGTGGGAGAGCTGTCTCTACATACCGAATCCAAAATAGTCCTGCAGTGTTATTAAAAAACCCAGGTGATTTGAAAAGAAAAATGGCAGATAATTCTTACTACTAAAAATTTTTACTACTGAGTTACTTCCTCCAGTCTCAATAATTGCTATGAAAGAAAGTCACACAGGCACAGCATATTCTTATTTATAGGTATGAAATATATTCATGTTAAGCCAAGACTAATCTGAATTTCCTTAAACATATCTTATTATCTAGGTCTCAGATAAAACTGATGTGAAATTCAGATTCTGAACCTTTTCTCATGAGCTTAAACCTAGGGTAATACCTCCAGCTTTTATGTAATTGTTGCAGAAAACCTCAAATCAGCTCCCTCCTCTCTATCAAAAAGAGCTGTTATCTTTGGAATTAATCTCACTGCCTGTATAGAATTAATCCTATCTAGTTTCAGTAAGCCTTTGTATATGTATTTATATGATCATACCTGCTTTTTCTGGGCATCAGTAGATTGCCTGTGGAATTAATTCCCTGGCAGAATTTACAGCAGTGTATAATGTAAAATTGTTTAGTAAGCTACTGTGTGATATTCATTTACTGGAGGCTCAAAGACAGCGATGCCATATTACAGAAATGTAACACTGCTATGCTAGAAAAACAACACTGATCTTACCCATACTCTGCATTCTGCTTCCAAATCTTGTGAGCACCCAAATAAGCTAGTGAGTGAAAATGGTGGCTTTAAGGTATTATGGAAAATGAAACTGAAAAAACAAGAAAAGCCAAAATGAAACCTCTCTCAGATGAAATAGGATAACATTTTTATGACATTCATTGGTAGTTCTTGAGCCAGAATATACACAGGCATATTGGGTTGCTTGCCCAGAATCTAGCTATTAACAAACACATTTGGGAGATAATGACTACAAATCTACTACCGTGCATATGTTGTGTGATTGTTTCATACCTTTCGGGAGAAAAGCTATTAGAGGAATTACACTAACTGTGGGCACTCAGTTTTAGTAGGTCTTGTCATGCACAGTATTTGCCATCTATGTCCATAAGAGCAAAGAGAAATAGTTCCAGAGAGTAAATAGTGCAGCTGAAAATATATATACATATAAACAGGAAAAATAAATCAACCACTGAATTGTACATGAGCTCAGTGCTTCGTTGGGTATCATCAAATGTTAAAAACCAAACCAAATGAAAAGGCACACAGAAAAACAAAAGTATCCTCTTTTATAGGAAAGTGAATTCCATGGTTTTATTGGTCTTCTAATTCCCCACGGTGATTCACTGTCTGAGGTGGAGGATAGGGACTCCAGTAGCTTTGTTAAGCATGTGTCATTTAGACATTCCTGTGTATCATATAGGAGAGAACCAAAGTCAGACAGAGTTATTTTAATCTTATGGGGTTGTCTATGTTTAGAAAATTTTTGTTTGTGCTTTGTAGCCTCTTTGTGATGTGTCACATAACCTCTCATTTTGAAATAACTTTTCATGTGTTTTTATTTGACAGAATCATTTTATCTTTGACATTGTCACAAAGGAGGGCCCATCCTGCAAATCTTCATTCATAGTAGTTGGGGAAAAAAAAGAAAGAAAAGTATTGAGCTCTGAAAAACGCTTCTCCAGTCCTCAGATTAAAGTAATTTTCAAAAGAGATAAATGGCCTTATCCCCACTAAGTCCAGGTAAAGTCCTATTGAAATCAGGGGTCTGAGCATTTATGAGATGGAGAACCATATAAAAAATACAGTCAAATATTGATAAAAGGGAAAGACATCTCATGGGGAGATGACAAGCACGTAGCTATTGTACACAGATATCAAGGAAGTAGCAGCAGTTCGGCATTTACTAGAATAACTTTCATTGGAAAAATGAAAAAAATAGATAAATAAAAGAAACAGGAACAAAATGTTACAAAACTGTGGTGTGTCAGAAAGAAAGTTGAAACAGTAGTTATGACACAAGAAGAGACAGAACTCAACCAAGTTGCAAAGAGCTTTTCTAGACAGCAGGAATTGTGAAGGAATAGTTTCCCACGGCATTAACTGTTATTTCTTTGTGCTCGATGACAGTGGGACAAGAAGGAAGAGGAGAGCATCACATCAGAGGCCATAAATCTGGCAAAGTGATTGTGAATCCTGGATTGTAGCAGCAGTGCAAGTCTGGTTGATGGTCTGCCCTGCCTGTTCCAAGCTAATTCCAGCTGCTGGCATGGGATAAGCCCACGGCCTGAGAGATGGGGGGGTGCCGGCAGCTGCCTGAGTGCACTGGAAGGGATGCAAATTGCTGGGCTTGTGCACGTTTCATTATTCACCCCCAGACCTGAGAGCATCGCAGGGCTATAGCAAAAACCTCTGGGCTGGGTTCATGCACAGCCTGGGCCACCAAGGGCCCAAATATTTCCTTCTCACTGAGCTACAACCTAAGTGCCACACAGTCAATAATGTCCACTGGGAGAGATCCAAAACGGGAGGCTGGAGCCTATCACCAGTCAGGACTGAGTTGCCTCGGAGGTGCTACTCGGAGGTGAACTTGGAAAACTAGTTACTGCAATATTTAATTCTACTTGAAATCAAGGTCATGCAGGTGAGGACTTAACACTCTCTTGGTGCTAAAACTTTTAGAGTCAAACTTTACCTAAGTGTCTGTATTTCTGACATTTGAGCAAGATTTTTTTCCTGGTCCCTTTCCTCTTGCAGAAATATGCAGAATGTACCTTACATTCAATTATTCTGTCTTTCCAAAAATGCATCATCTACATCACTCTTTTTCGGTTCTGGAGTATGTTCCTACTGAAATCTCTCCAGGAATTAGAAATACCAGGACAGAATCATCTGCTGAGGATAAAGCATGATGTTTTCAGAACAAAAATTGCACTTTACATGTACTTTCCTAGTCTGTTGTTAAGTCTTGAACTACAAAAATTGGAAACTTTTGTGATTCTGTACAGCTTCAATAAAAGATAGATAGTATAGCTTTTGGTACAATTAAATATATATCCCAAATTTATAAATCTAGTCTGTAAAGCCTGACCTGAAATCTCACCTATCTGCTTGAAGCTGCCTGGGATTTCTGGTTTTTATCCCAGCTGGAAACACCAAGAGAATTGATCTTATAATTGTGAGAAGACTACAAGACTGTGAGTGTACAATTTTAAATGAATGTACATATTTATGCATGCATATAAAAAATTAGGGTTTTTTTAAAAAAAAAGGTCAGTTACACATTGCACTAGCAGTGTGTAAAAGTTTTAGGAAAGAGTCCAAGTTTATCCAAAGAAATTCAGTAGTGATACATTCAAACCCATTTTAAACTTGAACTTTTGTGCTCTTCACCATGGAGACATGCATGGGTAATAGCCTCTCAGATAATCAAATTCAAACGATTGCATTAAATTAACCAAATATTAATAACTAGAAGGCCTCAGAAGTGAATTAAAAGGAGCAATGTGTTAAGAACACTGAAATGAAGGGGAGACTGAGCAGAATTAAGGAAAAAAGGGAAGATAAGTAAAAGAAATAACAACTTGGTGCTTTTTATGCAAAGCTCACAGCAATCCCTATCTTGTGGTTTAAGGCTGAAATCAATTTATCTATATTTGGACATGCCTCTCAGTGCCAAGGGGAGCCAGGAGCACAGGGAATCTATAAACACTCGCACAATAATTAACGCCGGCCTTGCTAGCACAGCCCAGGCAACCCTGGTTCAGCATGCACTCTGCCTATCAGCAAGCCTTGGGAAAGATTCGAGTCATTAGAGAGGGCAAACTGTGTGACGTGCCAGTCTGCTTTGTGCAGAGCTGCATCTTTTTCCTTCTGGATTATGCAGTGTCCCAAGTAAAACTGGTGTGCCGTCTCAGAAGCTTAAAGGACGTCACACCCAAATGCCTGGCAGTGGCCAAAGGAAAACTTGTGAATGAGAAAATAAAGAAGCTATATACTTAAATCCATGCATTTTTAAAGCAGGATTGCTACCATAAACTGTATAACCAAGGGGTGCGAAATGGCAAAACTTGTGGATTTCTGTCTACGTGATTTAAAGATCTGGCTGAGCATCACTGAGGCTCATTGAAAGCAAAAAAAAAAAAAAAAAAAATTAATTGAGTCTCTGGTGGGACATATTCCCTGGGTCCCAGCAGAACTAAGGAAGTGGTAATTCCCCTGTTCTTGGCACTGGTGAGGCCACACCTCCTGTGTTCAGTTTTGGGTCTCTCACTACAAGAAAAACCTTGAGGTGTTGGAGCATGTCTAGAGAAGGGCAACAGAGCTGGTGAAGGGTCTGGAGAACAAGCCCTGTTCTCCAACAGGGCCGTGGAAGCTGGGGTTATTTAGCCTTCAGAAAAGGAAGCTCGGGGGACACCTTATCACTTTCTACAACCACCTGAAAGGAGGGCTTAGTGAGGTGGGGGTCGGTCTCTTCTCCCAGGCAACAACAGACAGGACAAGTAAGGACTGGGAAAACCTCCAATGGGAGATTTTTCCCATGTTAGAAAAAACACTTATGATGACAAAGTTAGCTGAGATAAAATCCTCATTCAAGAAAGCATCTGGTGACAGGCTCTTGTCTTATTGACAGCAGGAGGGCTTAAGCTACTGTTAAAAATTAAATATATGTTTAAATGTTGGAAAAAAGAGATACTGAACTATTGAAGAAAAGATTCATTCCAGGATTACGGACTTTGATGATTGAGTGGATACTTGTTTAAGTCGCATAAGGACAACAGCTTCCTTGGCCCAGTTACATGATAGAAAAGTCTTATTATTTATGCCATGGAAATTTAACTGCCCATAGTGAAACAGCAGAGTTCAAGCAGGTTGTGAGTTGAATCCCATTCTCCCAAGGGAAAAAAAAAAATTATCAAACCACAGCTTTCTACTTGTGAGGCACACAAGTTATGTTTTCAAACAACATTTGACTCTCAGTACCTTACAAGTTACAAGCAACACAGGTTAAACTATCAGAGATCACCCTTATGACTGAATACATGCACTAGACATGGATGTGTCAAGACAGCAGTTCTTCAGCAACTTAATAATTTCTTTTGGCACCTAGAGCATAAATATACATCTCTTTGTGGGAAGTAATAATTTCTCTCAGATTAAGTTTCAAATTTTTCTCTGATGGAAAACCTCTTTCCTATTGTTTTTACCATTTGAAGAATAGATCCCTGTTTTCCAGAAAGGTAATTTGAAATTTGCAGCAGACAAAATCCTGATTAGTATATTAATTTGAAAGCTCCATCATTGCTTTTCTTGTACTGAAGGAGACATCTATGATGCATTCTGTCATATTTGAATTTTTTTGTTTGGTTTTTTAAGCAATTGATTTGAAAAATCCTAACTTGGAGTTTATTTAAAAATATCTTTTAAAGTGTTGAATGCATTTTGAAGCAAAATTCCTAGACGTATCTGCTTACATGGTAAAGAGAGGAGTATCTGACACATTTATCACAAAAATACTTTTAAAAAGTTCTTAGTCTCACTAACTTTCAATTAACACAAAGGTATGGAGCCATATATTCAAGGGGATTAGGATTTTAAGTTAAAATTATTATTATCAGAATATTTTCGGTAAACTTAAAAATTCATATATTGCTGCTATTAAAAAAATAGCAGCCAGAAAAGAAGATCAAAATATTTGAAGGAAAACCAGCTGTCTCCAGTACCATGCAAATAGTCAGTCAAATATGGAATAGAGCTGTTAACCCCAGTGAGAATATCTATCCCACTGGTCTGTTAAACATATTTCCTGGAAATGCATGTACTTATTTCATGCTTGGAAAGAGACATAAAATCTCATAAAAGTGCTATGAGGGGATACATAACCAAAAAGGTGTTGTGACAGGAAGTCTGTAGATAAATGATTAACCAAGCAAGATATTTGCTTGTGTAGCAAGGGGAAGAATAGGAAGGCTTCTTTTGTTCAAGCATTGTTTCAAGAAAGCAAGGGTGGAAAAGGAGCTTGTGGAGAGGAAAAAATCACTGACAGGCGAAAAAGGGAAAGTAGAGGAACAAGGAGTGGTATTCCCAGTACTGCTCCTCTGAAGAGCACTTTTGGAAATGTCACTCTTGTCCACAGCTAATTCCAGATGTTCAAAACACAGAGAGAAAGAAAGAGCAAGCTAGCTAGGCAAAAACTAAGCTCTGGTGGTCTTTTTCATGAGCTTTCTTTAGCACAAAGAAGCTTCATGATTCAGTTATGTAAATGAGCTTTCTGTAGAAAGGATGTATAATATAATCATTTTGGAACTGTAAGCATCCAACTTACTTCCATTACAGAAAATCACTGCCTGGTGCTGCCAGTCTCTCCTTCATTTGCCACGATCATCACAGATGTGGATGATCTATTCAGTAGCACTTCAGAAGTAGGACAGCTGGAAAAGTCATGGGTTGTTTTCCTTATTAGCAAAACCCACACCATTTTCCTTTCAAGCACAGGCACACATCCGTCACTGTCCTTAGGGAGAAGCAGGGCTTGGACATTGTTTGACAGTGATATATCAAAGACAGAACCATAGAGTCCACCTGACACTTTTTTTTTTTTTTTTTTTTCTCAAATTACAATTTTAGACTGGATTTTTAGTCCCAGACCTCTAGGGTCAAATGGGACCTGGAGAGAGGACAAAGTCCATTTCTTATCTGTCTGCTTCAGCACCAAAGGTTACTGCTGTGGCAATAGGAAGGGTTTTTATTATACTCTAGTTCCTGAGGGAATCCACAGTCAAGGAACATTACCTTAGCCCTTGTGAAGCTCATATAGCTTGTTTGATCTACAAAGAACTTTACAAGCATTACTCACTCTAATTAGAAGTTGGCAATGAACTACAATCACTTCTGCACTGCCTACAAGAAACTCTGATGCTGCGAGTTTAGTGATAATATCCTGATCTCCTCCCTAAATCTGTGTTAAACTGAGACAGGGATCAGAGACCTGATATGCCACCTAAAGTTGCACTGAGCTAATGATAGATCAGTTACCTCTAATTTCTACTGCATTTAAAACCAGGATAGAAAACCTTGAAACTCAGGTTTCAAACACATCTTCTTATTTCTACAAGATCCTACAATCAAGGTAACGTTGATAGCTGGATAGTTGTATTCCAGGCATGATTTGGTCAAAGAAGTGAAGGTACTTCAATATATTTAATAGAAATGAACAATTAACAACTTAAATTAAATTTAATAGTACTAGAAAAAAAAGCCCATCTATAGAACTCATAGATTATACCCTGGGGGTACACAAGACTGATTTTTAGGAGAGGATTTGATTATTCCATCTTCACTTTATTTGTCCCCTGCCTCTCTGGGTAATGATGCAACTGCTCTCTAACAATTAAACATTTCAAAACCTTATTATACCTGTGGAAAAGTGATTTCTTCCTTTGAGGTTTTAGGCACTTTCTGTAGTGGAATAATGAAATATATGAAGTATATGGGGAATATGAATTATATATGCGACATTTGAGGTATCCTTGAGCCAGATAACTCAGATAAGACCATGAGGATGCAGCTGCCATCCAGAAACTACAAAGCTCTTTACAGTAAACATGGGTCCAGCTCTGTAAGAATACTTTAAAATTCTAGGAGATTTAAGATCAGTAACTCCCAATTATTTAACACATATCTATCTTATGATGGAACTTTATGACACAGGGCAGCTGGCTCAATGAAATTCAAAATGCTGTCACAGGGTTGTAAGGTACAAAGAGAGGTTTAGTCAATTGAAGCACACAGTAGTCTCAAAAGTCATACCTCCCATGCATTCACACACCCTGGGATAGTGGGTATTTTATTATTTCTCTGCACCAGAATATTTCCATATATCGATTGTGGGTTTTTGTACATCCAGTCTCTCCCTTTGTCAAGCAAAATCCTGTGGGTGAATGTCCATGTACATAGCAAAGATATATACACCTTTAGTCAGATTCCTGGACTTCATAAATAGGGGGAAGCTTTCTCAAAATTACTCTTTGAAATAAATGTTCAGTCTCATTATCATTTCTGTGGTCAGAACAAGTTTGTGGATCAGAGCTCTTCTTTCAGAAGACAAGAAAGAATAAGAGATGGCATCCCTTTATTCTTTCCTTGAGGAATTTATTACATCCATGATATTTTCCTACAGCACATCAGTCTCTGTTTTCATTCTGACTTGTCTTTTCCTCCTTTTGTACTTTATATTGATCACATCAATAAGCTCTCAGATCTTCCACAACAAGGAGTATATTCCAACATAGGCAACAGAAGAACAATTGCTTACTATAATTTTGCAGATTCTCTCCTTATACACCAGACCCTCACTGCCTTTTCTAAATGATTGCGTAATTTCCCTTTATTTTGTTCCTGTGCTGTGGGACATGCCTGCCATCATGTTACGAGCCAGGGATTTTACCCTGGGAGTGACTGCTGGGATTCAGTACTGGAAAAGATGTGGCAATGAGAATCTAAATATACAGTACAGAGTAATTGTTCCCAAGGTGACTGTAAATCTGGGCCAGGAAACACAGTTTTGAAAGGTACTGCTCACATTTATGGAATAGCAGCTGTAAATTATCATAGTCTCTTTCACTTCAGAAAAGCTATGACAATTCACACCAGCTTATGAGTATCCCTGAATCCATGAAGAAAATTTAATACTCATACTTCAACACATTTCATGAAACAAGAGAGTTAGCACATTTATATAGAAGTGCAATTCAGAAACCCATGTTAAAATATAAATGTCTAATGTCTTTAAAAAGACATGACTGTATATATTTGAATATAAATCTTTCCCCTAGGATCTCATGAGCAAATAAAATGTATGAGGCATTTAAATTTGCTGTTTAAAATTTCATGGATGGGGTAACCTGAACAGTACGCATCCTGGCTTTTCTCAGGTGAAAACACAGAAACTTTTAAAACTGGGTGCAGGTTTTGCTTGATCTGGCATTCTCTGCTTCAATCTACTTAATTCCACCAGCTTTAATAAACATTGCTCAATTCATAACAGCAGCATGGAGAAATTGGCAGATTAGCCTTGCATTGATATGGTAAACCATATAAATCTGCCAGACTTTTTTCCTTCTTCCCTCTTGGTGCTGAATGCCCAGCTCAGGCCTGAGGCTGGCACACACACACAGTGCAGACTGTGGTGTGCTGCACGATGCAGGGCTGTGAAGCATGAAAAAGTTGATTGGAGTGAAAGCTCTGATAATCACGCTTTCATCTAAATATCCTAGTGGGGCTTGAGAGGAAGGAGAGCTGTGTGCAGAAGGTCGAGTGGTTAATATTAGGACAGGCTAAATGACACCTCTTAAACAACTGCTGTTGTGCTTCACAGAGTGAGGCTCCAGACATGTCAGCAGTGGCAGACACACAAAGCATATATTGGAAATCAGGATTTTACTACTGTAGCAAGGGAAGACAGAAGAATAGCTAACAAAGCCAAACTCTGAAAGCCATACTCATCCTCAAAACTCTGCTTCGGTTTTTCAGGAAAACCATCTAGTAGGGGTTATAAGATAAATGCTCAATTCATTTAAATCAACAAAATTTGTTCTCTGTAAAAACCGAAATGTTACGCTCATGACTTGAAAGAAAGGCTGAAACCTGGCTGAATCCTGGATCAAGTTTACAGGACATTAAGTCTGAGAGTTTTCTGATCACTGCAAGCTTTGTTTCAATTTTCTTCAGATTTCCACAAGACAGTTTATCCTGATTATGTCCACTTAAGACAAAATATGGTAAAATACAGTATATTTTGAGTTATCTATGGATGAATATATCATTTTAATATGTGATAACCAACTGGATGGGTTTTATTTTCTTGTTAACCTCGAAGCAACAAATATGTTTCAGTAAATACAGAAGGAAAAAGAATGAAAAAAATCAGCACCTTTTGTTTAACAGGAACAAAGGAAACGTCAGGCCAGAGAATTAGTCTTTTCCAGAAATTTATAAGCATCTGAAAAGAAGAGCTTGTAATGAATGTGCTTCTTCAACCAGAACAAGCACACTGTGACTGCAAAGCTATCATAATTCAACACAGTGTACCAGTGGGAAATAAACACACATCAAGAGATCTTATTATTTCTATGAGTGTGCTTCAACGTGAGCAATTCTAATGAGGATAACAGCAACTGCCTCCCTACAGTTACTCTGCAGGTGTTCTCCTCACAGAGTGTAGTGGGACCTGAGCTTTGCCAAACTTCTTTGGGCCCACAACATATCTGAAGGAGACACTCCCTTGAAATTTCTTCTTTTAGTTTACAAATCTACAGGTCACTTCTGCCACACCCTTTAATCCACTCCAGTAAGGATATACATGGAGCTACAATATTAACAATGTTTTTGTTTCTCTGCCACACATTTTGGGTTTTGGGTCAAGTGCGTTGCTTTCCTCTGCTCTCTATTTCCTTAAACGCTGCAAGTAACTCTTGTTTCCCATTCAGCAGTGTAAATCCCAACTAATTCGAATGAAGTCAGTGGTTAGGATTACTGCTTTTACCCCTAAGATAGCCACATTTTTCTTTCTGGGACAGTCCAACATTTTAAACAGTTCCATGTCATTTCTTATGTGATGGGAACAATTTTGACAATCCTGAGGAGAAATAGTTATTTCTGAGGATCCTTTGACTTCACCTTTCACACAAGAAACTTTCACAAAATGTCAAACTCAAAACTATACCTAGATGCAACCTATCATTTCATTTTGTTTCATAAGATATACTTAACTCACTGCAAAAAGTAAAAGGAACAGATTGCCAGTTGCAGTAAATTATTATAGTTCAGTTAAAGATGTTTTTCTGATTTATGTTCCAAAAGATCTGACCTACAGAAGTGGTTCTCTCTCCAATCTAAGAAGAAAACTCTTCTCATATCTCACGTATTTTACGTCTTCTAAAGAGTTTTATTTCCACAGTGAGTACCCTTCTTCCCTGATACTGATGATTTTATTCATTAAGTATTCTTATATTAATACTTTTCTTGATTTAATTAACTTTAATGGATATTTTCTTTCAACTTCTATGCTTTTCTATTATGAAAACTATCAAGTGCTTTAATGTTCTGCAATTTAGAATGGCAACATATTGCTCTGCAGGTCAAAATTCAAGGAGCGCATAGTAAAATTAAAAATTGTCCATTGCCATTATTTAGGAGATAGACAATAAAACCTTCGACATTCCAAATGTGCAGGAGATTCCTACTTAAAAGTAACCCATAAAACCAATGGATTTTAGGTGGATCAGAGTTCAGGATCCTTCACAATCTCCTCTGCCATTTGCTTCCTCAAACAAGCCTGACTTTCCAACTAAGCCCTGAGATAATTCCTACTTGCCTTTATGCTTTGATGCCTGCACCAGAGAATGCGAATGTGCTGTCACAAATACCAAAATAAAGAACTTATTTTCTCATAAAGGGAGGTCAAGATCATCCTATTTCAATTTTGAGGTTTTAACATCTTTTGGACAGGTGCCCTGAAATAAAATCAGTAGAAAACTAAGCCACCTGGCTTGTACCCAGCAGCTGCAGTCGAAACAAGTTGCAAGTGGCTCTCAAATACCTGCCACCACTTCAGCTGTGAAGGAGTGTGGGGGACAGGACAGTCTGGAGAGTGCAGCTGTGATTATGGAGGATATCTGCTCTCAAATCACAAACACAGGAAGACAAGTGAGACCAGTATGTCTGCAAAACTCTTGGTTCAGCCTGAAAACTCTCTGTGCTTCAGAGAGATTTTGATTGGGTTTTGAATTGGGTTTTAGTCTGCTCAGACTTAAGCTAAGCAAAGTGACAGAGTTGAGAGACTGTGTAACCTACACGGTTCCAGGTAATAAAAAAAGAAAAGAATGGATGGATTAGTGCACTTCATATGCCATGCAAGTATTCCCACAAGCTTTCTCAAGTAATGAGTTTGATGCTTGAATAGACCAGTGGCTCTGAAGGCAAATCATTGTTTGGTTTATCTTCTGCTCTTTTTAAAACTTGTCTTGGGATCTTTAATTTCCATGTAGGCAACCAAACAGATCCTTAATTTAATATGTCCTCTGAACAACTTGCCTTCTTACAGTGCAGCAGCTACCCCTGCCACCCCCAGCACTGCACTGCACTGTCAGCACCAGGCACAGGCACTTTCATCTGAGTCTGGGATGGTATCAGCCAAGAGCAAAAGTGGGAGCACCACAAATCACACAGTGTACTGACCTAGTGCTATTCTAGTTCATCTCCGTTAGCACTAACAGCGGTTCTTGCTCTTTATAAATTTTCAGTTCAAAAAGAATTGTAGATTAGAACCTTTTGTTCTCAAATTGTTGGTAGTGACAGCTCAGAAGAGCTTCATAACCACTGTTTGGGAGCTAATGGTCTTAAGCTCTTCCTCAATATTCAACGCAAATTTTTTGATTCGTCTTTCATCTAGCCATTCCCATATCAACTTTATCACAGCCCTACTAATACTTTTAATCATATGTATTGAGTTTTATTCACATTTACTGCATAAAAGAAGCAATTTATAATCCCAGTAGGAAAGGGAAAGAAAGGGGTTCTGATTTGACTAGGAGAGCTGAAAATGCATTGGTACCGTACCCTTGCATATTCTCTCAGAGAATTAAGATATTGTGTCATACTCCACTTTGAACAAGGTCTAGAGTAAGCTTCTTAAATACATGGTACAGGGGATCCGCAAGAAGTTGCAAAGTTTCTCAGTTGCTGGAGCTTTATCCCAGAAGATGCACACTAGGGATTTGGAGCAATTTCTCAGAGGTAATTGAGCATCTAAATATCCTTAACTCTTTATTCATATATTGCTGCAAAAATTTCTGCCTTTTTGCAGTGTTGTTTAGCTCTGCAATCTCACCAAACAGAGTTGGCCAGTGACACACAGAGTGTGTCTGGCACTTGGCAAGACCCAGATTTACCTATTGCTTCACATAAGAGGTCTTTCCAGTGGTCACTGTTTCTCTGTCTCATTCAAATTGGTTTTGTACACAAAAGTCATCAAGGACCCTGTGATGATTAGGGGGTTTGGTCGTCAGTGAAAGTATAAACTTCATGCTAATACCAAAGTTAAACAAGTGCTGATGTTACCCCTTCTCATAGATTTCTCTCCACTTTCTTTCTAAAGCCATCTTGCTTTTTTTTTTTTTTTGGTCACAGAAGGTGACTCTTCCATTTCTGCTAGATATTTCCTAGTATTGCATGGCTCTTATGACTTTATCATAAGGTTTTCCTGAGGTTACATCCTAACTTCATCTGCTATGCATCATCCAGAGGTCAAGATGGCTGTACATGATAAGATGGCAAAAGAAAAGGATTTCTTGAAAAAACACTGAGTACATTTGAGGGCAATTAAGGAGTAAAACAAACACAATGAAGAATGACAGTTTTAGTGATAACAGCAATGTCAGAAAGAAATAAGAGAGCCAATCTTGACTAAAGATGAATTTGTGTGACTGACAGGTAGATTTATTTATTTGTTTATTAATTTGTTCGTTCCCTTTCAAACTTGCTCTTGGAACTAAAGAGTGACAATAAGCACAGAGGCCCTGTGGTGCCAGAGACCAGAATCACACTTTAAACCAATTAACTCTAAATGTGAAAAATAATATACATATCAAAAGAAAATGTTGAAAAATTAAATTATTACTCCCCCTTTTCCTCTTGCAGGGCAATTGCGTCTCTGCTGAAACAAGATTGTGAATGTTCCTTAAGTGGAATTTTCCTTTTTCCCCAACCTTATCAATTATATATTTTGGAAAAGTGCAAAGGGCCTATTATGCAGAGCAGGCAGATTCAGAGGATTCCCAGTTCTCCTTTCAAGACCTGCTAATTGTTGAAACCATCCAAATTGGCCACCAGGAGATGAAACTGAAATTCTTTAACAATGTATCCATTACACTTTGTCACTTTAATCAATTAGGATAGCAATGCTATTCAGACTCTAAGCATTCCCACATTTATTTTTTCATGTCTTGTACCTGAAAATGAATACAGTGAATCAATTGATGCCTTACAAGCACCCAAAGAAGGAATATCTCTGGTGGCTTGTAACAACTATTCTTTTTTACATGTTTTCTTTCAGTACTTGCTCTTTTCTCAACACTGTTAACTCTCATTAAAGTTGAGTTCTTCTTCATATCCCAGGTTAATGAAATATCATTTTCCAATCACTCATTCCCCACTCTGTGTTTTGGCAGGCAATTACTCCTAAGCTCAGGTGGTTGTATTTGTCTCCCATGAATCACAGTTTTTCTCCAATTAGGCAAAAACATTCCGAATTTCGCCCTGCCCTCTCTCTGCTCACAGGTCTCCCTAATTTGCTGTCCTCCTCCAATTCATATGCTCTATGCCACCAGTCTGCATGTGAATAAAGACAGGGATCAGTATTAGGTTCAGGAGAGATTTTTGCAGAAACTTACTTGGTAATTGCTCTGCAAGTACAGCAGTACATGAACTTTCAAACTTGCCTGCCCTCTAGACTCTGCCTGAAATCCCTACCAGATTGAAAGGTTCCTCTTTCTGCTCCTTCAAACAAAACCCTGTACCCCATCATATAAAGTTATGGCTCATTTTCTCCTCACCACTCACTCCTGACAGGTACCTGTGGGCCATCAGCTTGTTTCTTACAAGCTAAATGCTTGTGAATCCAAGGGTGCATAGATCCAAATGACTTCTCCAAGGTCACAGAGAGAGTCAATGTCACCACTGGGGAGAAATTTAGGAAAACCCGGATATTATTCTGCTCTCAGACAGTAGCTCTCTCAATGCCTTGATCAAAGTGAGAGTTTTCAGGAGTTATATAAGGGATTGAACACTGCTTGTTAGGTGGTGCTAGGCTGAACATAGAGTGCATAATGAGCAAAGAGAGAAGAACAAATTTACTGAGCTTGGCCATTCAGTCCAGTGCTGAAGGATTGAACTCCAAATTTTGGGGTTTTTTTTTTTAATATATACCAAATGAATCAAAGCAAAAACAGCACCTGGGAGTAGGGTTTTGTCTTGCAGGATCAAGGTGTAGAAGTAATTGGAAAAGGCTTGTACAAGTCAAAAAATAAATCCAGAGAAACCTCTCACAGTGTGGTAGGTTTAAAAACAGAAAACTCTTTGAGGTCAGGAATGAAGTAAAAAATTCTGTAGGTCAAGAACAAATGTCATTAAAGCATCAGAACATACTGATCAAGAAAGATGGGGAGATAAAAATGAAACCCCACATCCCCCTGGAGGGAGTATTAGTGACAATTGATGTCTAGACACCTTGAGAACTATTCTGGTGGCCACAGGGCTCTCAGGCCACCTTGGACATGGCATGCTGTCAGAGACATGTCCCCACGGCTCACAGACATGGCTAAACCTGTGTGACACTCTGCTTTCTAGAGTGGTAGTTGGAGCCCAGAGGTCCTACTTAGGCACTGAGATGTCTTTCTCTGCTTCAGTTATTGTAGCCTGAATTATTCTGATTAATGGAAAACATGAGGCTGTTTGCCCAAATCTTGTGAATAAGCAAAACTTGGTAAAAGGTTTGCAGAATACAAGATGGTTATGAAATTTTGCTTAAACTAACTTTTTGATTTATTGTCCTTCCAGAGGGATTTAAAAGTCCTTGCATTCCTTCATCAGGAATCACTAACAAGAAGAAAAACAACCAGTAACAAAAGTTCAAAGAATTAGTCTTAACACAGACACACAAAAATGTTTTATGATAGTCAAAAAGCAATTGTGAGGAATTTATTTTTGGTCAGGTTTAGCAAGATTCATATCTCATGTATTTTAGCTTTCCTCAAAATCAGATTCAGGTTTGGTTTGTTATGACAGAAGTCAGCCTGTTCTTTATTTTTTTTCCAAGCCAGCTCTTCCATCTGCAATAAAGAAGCAGACATTGGACTCCAGCTTTGAATTTGCTGTAGCTACAACAATCTGGAAGTGCAGTTCTCAGAGCAACTGTCAGTGCAGAGCACATCTTGCCTTTTGTTGTGTAATAGAGAAGGACAAAAAAAAGAAGGGTGGATATACTTGTACACTGAAGTTGACATGAAAAAGGGAAAGTCAACAGCAGTAAAACCATACCCTGTGGAAACAATGCTGGTTCCTTTCTAGTTGAGCCATATTTTCACTCAGGATGAAAGCAGCCTCACTTCAACATTTGGCCTCTGGAATGAGTGGGGTTTTTTCTTCTGCAGCTGCTTTATCTGCCCTCCACACAATCTGTGCTGAAGATGCCCATGTGAGGAAGAGGGAAGAAGTGGCAGTAATTTGTTAATCAGAATGTGCTTGCAGAGCAGATTCTTATGCTTGCATTTGCTACAGAAAGCTGTTAAAAATTTGTCTTTTACTCCAAGTTTAGGACTAACTTGAGCAAAAAGCGAGTACTGCATGCAACAATGAACTGCATTATGTAGTTAGTAAGCATTTACTTTCACGTTGCACAAAATAACCTATTTTTTCTCTTAGAGGAAAGTATGCAATTGGATTGTTACTTTGAAATAGGACCGACACCAAAAAGCATCCAAGAAAAAGAAGAAGCAACTGTATATTAGCATAAGCAATTAATAGCTGTGTGTATTCTTTTAGTGCAATGGGAAATAAAAACAGGGGTTATGATTTGTGGGCTTCCACCTACAGAATGCCCTTCATCAGTCCTCACTTCTGTAGCTGGACATCACTTACAACAAGCAACTACTCACATGCTTAAAGAACTACTGCTAGGCACATGCATGTGCTCCTAATAAGCTTGAATGTTCTCCTCATTGGAGATCCATCTTTATATTTTAAACAGTGAGTCCACATACAAAGTATAAAAAAAAAATAAATACCCTTTCTAATCACCCTTGCTCATACACTTATTACTTCCTGGTGATAATTACTAGCTGCAGCATCAAGAAAAGATTGTGATCATACCTGTGAATTAATTTCAAAAGGCAGGTATTAATGAGAAAGCTTGCTGGTTAGTCTATTTATATATACTTGCTGGGACTGGGCAGTTAGCATTGAGGGGAGAGGTAATCATAAACCGATAACCAGCAAGCTTAGTTTCTTTCAAATAATCAGAATTTTATGTGGATTGTTACTAAAATATAAAGATAAGATTCTCAGCTGTTGGAAGCCAGTGGAATTATTGCAATTTACACTAGTCAAGCATATGGATCTATATATACAGTTAAATACACCCTTCCTGAATAACAATAGTGATTTCCCTGCAAACTCTGCAACGTCTGGCAATTAGAGCAAGAGACCATGAGTCAGACCTCCTGAGAGCTATTCTGAGCTTAGCTAATGCTGCAATCCCCAGCCTGTGAATTTGGGAAGATGGATTTCAGAAGCTCTGAACACCCACAACCCTAACCGAAGCCAAGAAGAGTTCGAGTGTTAGCACCTGTGGGAAAAGCAGGTCTTCAGTTCCCTACAATTTATTGCTGCTTGTAAGTCCTATTTCCACTGTTTTCTGCCTTCTGGAGTTCACAGGTTGTCTGATTAGGCATTTTCCATACCATTCGTTCAAACTTAATGGCTTATTTTAATACAACAACAGAAAATGGAACAAATTGCCCAGGGAGGTTGTGGAGTCCCTTTCACTGAGTCCAAAAAACCATCTGGACACAATTCTGTGCAATGTTTTCTAGAATGAATGAATTAAACAGCAAGAGTAAGCGATCCCTTAACAGAAGGTAACAAATGTGTTCCTGTGAAGAGCAGTAGGAATTTAGCAAATGTGCATAATTTTTTTCCAGAACTTCAGCACTAAGTGCTATTTTGAAAACGGCAGTCAAGACTGCCCTTCTTCGAATTGGTTTTGAGAAAGTAATTTTCCCCCTAGAAAAGATTCCATCTAAGCAGTTCTGAGCAAATATGTAGATGGATCAGTTGGAAAACCACTACACCTTGTCAGTGAGATTTTGCATTGACATTTCAAGGGGCTTGAATCTGTAGTTGGGCTTCATTTAGTAAGCAGTAGATAGCAAGCACTGATTTGCTTAGATAGCTTTTAAACATTTGTCAAATGGCTACAAAATGGACTTGTTCAGAGACAGTTTTGTGTGTCTGCCTTTGGGGGTCTGCAGTGCTGCATCTGGGTCACAAACTGCTGGGTATCTGGTAGAGGGAGGAAAATAGCACGTCTGGCAATTTCAAGAATCTGCTGCAGAAATAATCATAATAAAAAAGTCTCTAAACATATTCCCTGACTAAATTTACTCTCTGACCTATTCCCTAATAGCCTAATAACTTTCTCTGCAAGAGCTTTCTTGTTTAAATTGTTAGCTGATGAATATAGTGCAATTGAAGAAATTCCGCAGATGCCTTTGAGGGGAATTCTTTTCAGCATGTGAAAATGTAATGAGATCAAGCAAGGGGTGGGGGGGATGCAGCAAGACTTCCCAGACTCTGTTTCTACCTCAGGCTCTGCTGAAAGGTTATTTTCTGTCTGGCTCAGGACACTTATGTTTCTCACCTTATCCAGCTTCTGAAGGGAAAATCCACGGCCCTAATGCTCTCAGAGGTACCTCTTTGTGGGGTTTAAAGAATGTCAGTAAAATTTAGAGATGCTAGGACAGTAAAAGACAGGTCTAGCAGTTTGTAGGTGATGCACTCAAATGTGAGGCCTGGGCACTGGGCAGTGTGTGGAAGAAGGCAGCATGCCAGCACAACCAGGTGTCACCTTCTCATAAGATAAACATTGTGAAAGTGTGAACATGAGCATTAAGCCCATCTTGGCTCACAGGTTTTTGGTTTGCAATATCCAGAAGGTTGCAGATAGGTCACAGGAATTTTTATTCTCAGTAGGACCAAATTTCAGCTCAGCACAACTTTCTGTGACCTCCATATGCTCCCAGGGTGCTGTTGCTTTCCCTTTCATCCCCATATGATGCAGAATTACAGTGGGTTAATAAACTGCCATGTGTCAGCCAAAGCACAGCTCCTGATTTTTCACACAGTCTTAGCCTGGGGCAACTATGGAGTAATCCAGTTTACTCTCTAAAAGTAAAGCCATCTTTTTTTTCAAAATTTGCTACCTCATTGCTTCCTCCAGTTTCCTGGAAAGACTGAGTTCCAAGTATGATTTTGTTTTTACAGTGTAAAAGAGATAGGTAACAAGAAAACTCTTTGATGCAGAGGAGTTTGGGAAAGCCATCTCCCCTTTGCCATGGAAATGACAAGGGTATTTTCCTGTTCCAGGTGCTAGGGAAAGGGTGAAACCAGAGAGTCAGTAACCCTCTTTCCCTTTCATCTGCTTGGAGACAGTGTACTCCCGCCAAAAAAAGAAATACAAAGATGACGTTTAACATGTTTTTTACTTTACTGACAACCAAGCCATTATGACTTTGCACCCCTTAGATCAGAGCAAGTACTTAGTAGAAGTAAAAAAAAATGTAACGACAGTTTTAGAGAAGAACTATGTGGTATCTGACCTCTCAGTGACATCTTTGTAACACACTGTCTGGTAAAAATCTCTTAGGGAACAATCTTCCGGATTATCTGCTTTGACTCTGGGTTTGTAGTTCAAGTACAAGTGTAAAATAAGTTTCAGACAATGGCAGTGGTAGTTAGACTGTTATTCTGTGCACTGCACTCATTGTTCCCAGGTTACAGAGAAACAAAACGAGCAATTCCACATCAGGCTGTCTGGAAGGAGCCTTGAAAAGGTGCTGCACATGCAGACTTAACTCCTAGATATAGAACAAGTGACCACGCAGTTTCCACTAACCCTTTCTATAATCATTTCTGAAAAATGAAAGAAATCCTCAAACATCTACATGGTAGATAGGTCAGTGTCAGGATTGGTTTTAGTAGTTCTATTTACATCTGTAAGGTTAAGCATACCCAACACACAGCCTGTGCAGTCCCTTTGCTGCATCAAGCTGTACTTTTCTCACCACCTAACTCAGTGACTAGATTTCTTCCAGAAGCACAGTTTGGCCAATCAAACAAATTCATTAGTTTATATTTAAGGGGAAAACCAAAAGGCTTTTACCTTATCCACACAGCTTGCACATGATGAACAGCTCTACACCAACAGCAGCTCCCACATTTTCCTACCTTTCTGATCATGAGAGATGTCAGCTACACTTAGTAGCACCTAGAAAAAAAACACATAGGGATTGATATAGTCAGCAGTTGCAGGAGTGGAGTTGTGAAAACAGTTGTATCATGTAGTAGATTTTGGCACAAGGGGACATAGATCACTCCTTTGTAATTTCTTTTAAGTTATAAACCACCTAATGTGGCCACGGCTGTTGCTCTGAACACTATCAATATTCAAAGCAGTGCTCACAACTACAGATCTCTCATTAGAGAGCCACCTTTCTACTATTTGCCTGTGAGTTTTAACACAGCTCTTCAAGATAACCAAGATCCACACTGGGTAACAGCAGCAGCTCTTTTCCCTTCAGCATGTCAAATCTCAGCCTTCTTCACATCGCTGCACTCTCCGAGCAGCAGCCCAAGCAGGCAGCATTAATAAGCCAGTCAGTTTTATGAAAGTGACCATACCTGTCTGCAAATCCCACCAGCAATTGCCTTCTAGAACTGAAGAACAGCAGCTGGCAGAGAGGAAAAAAAATCCCCTGAGCTAGGGGGATATGAAGGATGATATGAAGGATGATATGAAGGATGATATGAAGGATGGAGCTGAGTGGTGAGAGATCCAAAATCGTTGAAGGGATTTGCTCCATGCAGTGAGTGGTTATGCAGTTCAGCTGCTGTTCATCGTATTGGAAACAGCTGTCATAATATTATCTTCACTTCAAAAGTACATAATAATTAAAACGTTTTGGCAATTAGGAGATTCAGCTAGAGGCAGTAAACCAGGTGATCTACGCTGCAATTAGAACTGAAAAAGGTAGGGTTCTTTGCTCCTTTTGTGCAAAGCAATTATCAGAAATTACTCAGTATTTTGCTTTCACAACTAAACAGGTTGTTCAATAAAATTACCTGCTAGTGCAGGTGGGTTCTGGCCCCATCAAGGAGGGATTTAGATGTTATTTTTCAAAAATGAAAGGAAATGGGATGGGCATCCTCAGCCAATTTAAAACAGAGGATTTTTTTCTGCTGAAGCTAATAAACCATTATCAATATTCCCCTGTGAATTATTTGTTTCAGTGGGTGCAAGCTGAAAGTTTGCTGAATTAGAATGGGTAAAGATGCAAATGGAATAGAATTTGCAAAGATGCAGATGACTGCAAAGGTGAGGAGCAGTGTAGAATAAACCCTAGCCTAAGGGAGGTTTGAAAATAATGCTTTAATATGGCTTATCTCTGTCTACTGCAAAATGATTTACCTGTAACCATTTTGGAGAGATCTTAAATAAAACTGTAAGACAATTTCTAAAACCCACTTGAAGCAAAGCCTCTGAGATTCTGACCAAAAATAAGATTTATCTTAAAATCTTTTCCAAACAGTAAGTTTTAACTGCTTGATCTCAGAGTATAGGAGTATTAGTGATAATAGAAGCTGCAAAAAATATTACCTTTATTGTAAAGTTGTGTTATAAAATGTTACTAGAAATGAAGCTCCAAGAAAATCTCAAATAGATGTATTAGGTAATGAAAAATAGTAGAAAAATATTTACATTGAAAAGTATGGAGGTCACATTAGAAAAAAAAAAAACCAACTCAAAATGCAGTCTTTATGGCAATATCCTAGAGAATATGGCACGGCTTATCAGATGGACAGAAAATTTGAAAACAGTTCTTCAGTATCAGAGCTATTGTAAGGCTTTACAACCAGCTGGGAAGACTTGTTACCTGTGAGTTGAAAGGTCATATTTAAAACTGAATTCCATGTTTTTATAAAGCTGTATGGCCAAACAGACATCATGATTCCAAAAGTGGAGGTGAATAACAAATTGGAAGAGGTTGCTAACACCCATGAGGATGGAATTCAAATTCAGAGTTAGCTGGAGATATCAGTTTTAAATAAGCATCAAATTCAACAAAAAGAGGTGCTCAATATTCAAGAAGTACTAATGCATGAGTAGAAAGGGAGAAAGTCTCTTTAGACAAAAAAGAAAATAATACAGGGTTTACAAGGAAGCCTGAACTGGAATCAACAAAATGATGCTGTGGTAGAGAAAGGAATCATCCTTCTGAAATGCACGAATAAAATATAATTAATGAACTCCTGGCACTGCTGCAAAGACTTCAGCAAGAACATGATGCTCTCTTTGGGGTACTGTTACCACAAAAGCTGTAGACAAACTGGGGGGAGACTGATAGATCTTCTAAGGAGTTCACCAGCCATAGCCTGAGACAAAAACCAGAAAGGATCCTGTGTGTTTGACTCAGGAAACTGCAGAATTCTGAGGCTGGTGGGAAAGGAAAGTTTCTTTAAATCCATAAAGGCTGCTATAAAGATGTGTATGATTGATTTGTTGCCTTTATCCACTTGAAAATGTATTTGCTGTAGAGAAGAAAACCTGGAAACAAACTCTTGCTGAAAACAGATTCTTTCATTTGGAAGTTTATATGCCAGAAAAGCTGAGATAGAGATGCTTGGGAAGCAGACAAATATTATTAAAGTTTTTAATTTACTTTCCCCTTGATCCTATTTATAGTTCAGTGACAATTTTCACTAAAAATCAAAACATGAAATAAAAATTTAACCCCTCAACCCTTTTATCTCTATTACAGCTCTATGAAGTCAGAATAAAACTAAAAAGATTAATCAGAAGTCGAAGTATTCATTGCAGACTTTGCAGTGTTGCCCTGTTGCACTAAAAATTATAATTTCTCTCCAGTCTCATTGAAGTAGATAAAAATAGTAAGTGTGAGGGTAGAAGGAGCATAAGGGAATCCAAATTTTGCCTCTAGGTTTTGAAAAATAAATGAGAGAAATAGCTCATTTCTATTATTAGCCACTCACGGTTGCCAAAGGCAAAATTATAGCAGACTTTGTATCCGTGGAAAATCCATTTATAACTTTCTTTGATTTCTGTTTCATTTCTACACTAGGACAAGAAAATGATAAGCTATAGCTACATCATAAAATCAAAAATTTGTGGGAATTCCTGTAACAAATTGCCACATATTTGAAGATACGCTGTTTTGCTCACTTGGGCTTCTCAGACCTTCAAATACAGTTATGGAATAAATAGAAAACCATTTCTCCAGCCCATTCTTCATGTATCTTAACACACAGAGTCGAGGAAGGCAAACTTTAATCTTGCATCCCATTTATGCAATCAGTTGAGGCTTTGCTCTGGCATGTTCCCCACCCTGGACTGCTCTGATGTTTCCCTGTGTAAGTGCTTCGGATAAAGGTGGTTATAGGAGTGATACAGGATTGGAACGCAGTGTCAGTCAGGGCAGGCAGGATCTACAGGGAGACAACCTGTTCTGTAATTCACAACACTGAATTTCTCCCCTTTTTTTATACTTGCATAGGGAAGGAATGTTCTTCTGTTTTGTTACATCCTCTAGGAGAAAGAGAACATCTTTTCAGGGATAATGTTTCTTTCAACAAAATTGTATTTTCCAATGAAAATGGTTTTTATGCAGAAGTTTCAACACACTCTTATAATAACATTTAGACTATAAAAAGCATTTTTATTTTGTCAAAACATTGCACAAACATCAGCTAATTAACCCCACCACATGTCTTTAAAACAGGCAAGTACTGTCAGCGCTATTTAACAGGCAACACAGTGAAAACACGATTTAAGTTGCCTGCTGAAACTTACACAGTGAAAGAGTGGCAGAATTGGGATTACATATGGAGACTTCTTTCTTTTTCCACTGAGTAATTCACTAGGCAGCAGAGCTTCAAAACAAAACAGTGTGTTTAACCCTAGTGACAGCATTTAGGCTCAGCAGTCATTACAGTACTCTGCAACACAAAGTCTTTACTTCTGGGGTTGCTGAGAAGTACAAGGCCCCTCTGCCCGGAAAAGTGGGATATAAGAGTGGAGACGTTGCTGTAGGAAAATCATGGGCAATTTCAGCTTGTCATCCTTTGTGTTTAAGCACAGAAAATGACATTTCCTGTGAGCACCCCCCCAACACTGTGCAATGGGTGCATTGGGAGAGGAGCTGCTGCTACACTCGTGGCAAAGAGAAGCTCTCCCACGTCCTATTGTGCATGGATGATGTGGCAGTGTTTGAATAAATTATTTATAGACTATATGATAAACTCAGAGTTTTCTACAGCATCTGGGCTGAATTCCAGTTCTGCTGCGATGGTTAAGAAGAATTACGTGTGACGGCTCCTGAACCACAGTGCCTGCAGTGATGGGCTGATCCATGTAAGACATGCCCATTGCACAGTATCTACCACAAGCCCCAGG
This sequence comes from Platysteira castanea, assembly GCA_013397175.1. NCBI lineage: Eukaryota > Metazoa > Chordata > Aves > Passeriformes > Platysteira > Platysteira castanea. The sequence goes on from VYXC01003310.1 coordinate 1,110,628, forward strand.
GCTGCACAAGTATCTGCATGGAGGGGGATGAATGATGAGCAGAAATTTTCCCCTTTCTGATGTTCATTTGGAGTAATACTGCTGTATGATTGAGAGCACAGATACCTTAAACAGCATACTTACTGATGATTTGCACAGACTCACCAGTACTGTAAAGACCATGATGTTTTTTCAAAGATTTTATGTAAACTGTCATTTCTGTTCTGCAATAAATTCTGAAATGTGACTTCTACAGAGGACAGAAATACCGCGCTGGAATGAGGAACCGAGCTATTTATCCTGTCAGGATCAAATTCAGACCTGAAAAGCCAGTGGCTTCATAGCAGCTCTCTAGAAAGATTTCTGAAGGGCATAAACATAAGAGCTCTGTGGCTCCAGGCTCCTCAGGTATAAGGGGATGAACTAGCAGAGCCCTAAGACAGATATAAAAATGAGTACACTTACAAAAAATAGCTGTCATTAGAAATCTTCCAGACATATCTAGTAAAGTTTTAAAGTTACTTTGTAATTATTTGTTTGCTTAATAGTCTTTTCTTACGTAGAAAGTAGTTATATTTTATATAGCAGTATAATGGAAATACAGGTTCCTTTTTGAAAATAGACTTTATATGTTTCTTTAACATTAGCAGTATTCTCGATTCACCCGATTTCCACTAGAAATTTATTTTCTAGCAGGTTCTTCTTGACAGAAAAGGCTTTAATATCAAACCTAAAGTAAATAGTCTCAGTAAAAATGGGTCAACATTTCCTGACAGACTGCTTTTTTTGTCAGAAAATTCTGATTTGATTCAATTAAAATCCTGTGTAGGAATGTGACAATTTCAATGAAAGTGTTCTCAGGAAAGGATTGCTATATTTGAAGATAATGTTTCTAGTAACAAATCAAAGAGTGAGAGACTTGAGATATAACTGCTAAGAGTCTACTATTTAGACTGTTCTCAAATTTTGGTGATTCCTTTTCAAGACCTGCAAATCTCCCCCCTCCAACGGACTGACAAAACAAGACTACATATTTCCCCTTTCGGTCACTTTTGGGGAAGCATTTATCTTTTAATAAGTAATTTAACATTTCTTGGTTTGGAAAAAGACTGGTTTTATATCAGAGAGAATGGGGCACTCAGTAGGATTATTGTGGATCTGGTATTCTGCCTGGATTCATGGCAGTGAACCTAAGGTTTTCCTTCTAATTTTTTTTCAAAATTCACTCAATTCAGGGAGGGAAAAAAAAAAATTCTGCCTGCTGCCAGCACTCTCAAGGGAGCTGCATAATGAGCTGAGGTCCAGCTTTCCTGATGCACCAACCAGGAGAAAAGGTGGTGTTATTCTGAATTTCATCTCCTTTTTGCCTTTTTCTACCAAATTATCTTGCTAGCCATTGGCCTGTGAAGACACCAGTTAATGGGCATAAATGAGGAATGACTGCTGAGAGTGGGAACTCTTAATGAAGCATCAGCACTTATACAATTCATTTTGTGACATTAGTTGAGTGTCCCTTGCATAACATTAATAAGACAGAGAGAGAGCTGCTCTCCCACAACTCTGTAGTTGTATTTAGCTTCTGAACAGAGCTGGTTTTGCTAGATCGCCTCTGGACTTCTGGGTGATAAAGCACATCAGTGCATATATCTTCCTCAGTCAGGCAATTTTCCCTGCTCCTAGTATCACATGTCACAAAATCTTAGCAGCAGCTGTCACTTATGAGATTAAAAGATGGAGGACAAATGGATATAACTTCTGCTGACTACAGGAACTTGTATGAGGTGTTAAGGCTTCTTTAAATTTAATGATTTTGTAGGTGAACAACCTCTACTGACAGTGCCTAAATAATAATACAAATGGCTTTCAATTCTCTGGGAAAAGCTTGCATAGCATTATCTCTTTATCCCACAGACTTTTAAAAGACATCTTGCATGACAGGTTTTTTGGTACCTTCAGTAAAAGGCACTAAATACAAGCAGAAAACTGTGTCTCTGCAGGATGCATTAGCACAATATCTGCTTGCTCTCTGACTGCCAGTCTGCTGGATGTGAAGCAGGTTGGTGTCACATCTTTAGTGTGAAGGGAGGGAACAGAAGAAGCCACAAGCATAGGAAACCATTTAACAGCTGAAGCCAAACCCTTCTTCCCTGGAAAGGTATGATTCCAGAACAACCTCATGCTTCTTAAATTTGGTCAGTCTGTGCCTAAGCTGTGCCTGGCAAATAGATGGCTGTTGCCTCCTTCCCTGGAGAAAGGAGGAAGGCAGGGTAGGAGAGCCTATTGTTTGAGCCCACAGGGAGAGCTTGGGAGCCCTGACACACAGGGATCCAAACAGAAGGAATATTTCATCCTTGTTCCATGGTGACAGAGGGCAGGAAGCCCTGCAGAGCAGCACCACCCGTCAGTGTCAGGCCCATGCAAACTTCCCTCTTGTCCTGGCTCCACAATAACCACAAGTTTTGAAGGCCTCCCCCAAGTCTCAAAGCAAAGCCTCAGAGCCAGTGATGCAGGCTATCATTACTTACACCCTATAAATGCTTTTCCTACTTTTCTTCCTGCAGCGTAAGTGCTGATGCTGAACCTTTTATTAAGAAGTATTTGCTGTTTCAAATTTTAGATGTGTGTTGGTCTCACCCTGGGCTTTGAGCATACGTGGCTCTAACAAAGTGAGATGTAACCTTCAAGAGACTGACAGATACATGGGTTACTGGAGCCTGTCTGGGCATGAGGTTCATGCTGCCTCTCTCAGACTGGTCCTGAATGTCAGCACTTCTTTACTCAACCTGAGGTGAGTAAAGCACTTCACCCTCACCCTGAGGTCTCAGAAGTATCTTTGCCTTAAATTTTTTTTTTTTTTTTGAATGTTTCAGAATTACTTTACAGATACAAGGACAAGGACACTGCTTCTATTTTATTATTTACTTCTCTGTAAGATTTTTGCTGCATTTTCTTAGTCTATAGAACACATACATGTGTTACACACTCACAAATCCATGCCATTAGAGGCATTAGTGGCAATGTCAAGTTTTTCCAGAGTATATGGTTATGTGGGTTTAATAGATGACAGGGCCAGGAAAGAATATCACAGTTTGCAAACATGACCTTCTCCTAACACAGGCTGTTGGATTGCTCTTTATTAATTCCCACTTCAGATCCACTAGCTGTCCTTGAGCTAGAATATCTCTTTGAGAGAAAATCAAACATTCCTATATACATTTTCAGTGATGCAGAATGTATTACCTGCTTGGATACATTGCTACAGTGACTGAATGCTTCTGCTGTTAAAAATACCACTTTTGCTCTTGCCTAAATCTTCCTTGTTACACTGTAGAGGAAGAAGATATTCCTTGGTTTTGTATGAAGCATAACAAAAAAGAAAAGTAATAGAAATCCCAAATTGCTACTAATTTTGATCTCTTCCCCAAGGATATAGATTGTAAACAACTCACCCATAACTGGTGTTTTTCGTGAATTAAATAGATTAAACTCTCAAAGACATGCATCTAACTCATTATTTTTCTCAATCTTTTCTGAACCTTCTCCAGCTCCTTAAATTCCCATTTTAAAGGACAGGTTATAAGATATGGTACTCCAATACCAGGCACTCCAGTGCTGATTGCAAGAGAGAATGTAAATTTTCCTATTCTGTACTTTCTCAGCTGCATTTTAAAAAATGATGACAACCATTTTGACCACTTTTGTTACATTGGAAACTATAATTCTTCACCATAAACTTCAAGTCTTTATCTGTGTTTCCTACAGTAAGATCTATTCTTCTGCTATTATGTTTTGTATCCTGCTTTTATGACATGACTGATTTTATAATTGGACATTTTAAGAAATTCTTTCAAGGTTATGACAGAAGAATAATTTATTTAAATATGAGAAAAAAATTTAAATGTGCTCAGCTGTGAGCCAAGCCCTATGGGATCACAGTAGAGACAGCAGACCAGCAAGATTTCCTGTTTCTAGGAATATTTTAGAACTATTATTTAAGCAGTTTTTGGTTCATTTACAATCTAGTCTGTTGATTTCATGCTATTTCAATTATTAATCAGGAAGTCATCAGATATCAAGGTGAAAGTTTTCCTTCTACCTGAGTGTCTACATCAACAATTTTGATTTTACTTCCTAACTTCATAGTGTTGTTCAAACGTATCCAGCCAGTTTGAATCTTTTCTTCTGTAAACTCTTTAACTCCTTTAGCAGTCAGGATCCCTTACTAGTCATTCCATTATTTTGTTGATGATTTCTATCAGATTAAGGAGATCTATAATTCCTCATGTCATGCCTCTTCTTTTTAAATAATTGCACAATTTTATCGCACTGCCACTCCACTGAAAATACCTGTGTGCTGTAAGGGCTGCTGAAAACCCCTGGCAATGGTGATGATACTGGATCAACACTGGAAACAACAGAAATAGATACAGTAAAGTGCAGAAAACCCTTTACTACTCTTTTACAATTTTTCTGTCACTCCCTAGTGTTTTCATTTCTGTGTTGTATCTTTTTGCTTTCTTTTAGTGAGGCAATGGTAGAATTTTGCTTTCGAACAGCATTTTATCCTTTTTCACTTTCCTTTTTTGTATTAATTAAGAAAAAAATCTTTTGTAGGGTCTTCATTCTGGGGCCTATATTGTCTTGGATTCTTTTCCTTTATATTTGCTGCTTCAATTTCTCTGTTTTTCTATTTTCTTCCCTTCTGTGGTGGTTTTATACAAAAGTCTGTCTGTCTCTAATCCCTTTATTTTCTTCTTCACATTCTGTGCTTTGTTGCCTCGTTCAGTCTTTCATTATACTTCCAAATAAACAGCACATTCTGAGGTTTCTGTGCAGGGAAAGTTAATTCACTCATTACCTGATTCTTTCCCTTCCTGATCATTACAATTCTGAGTAGTACATTTTCAGGCTTTTTTCACCTGTTTTTAATAATTTTTTTACACACTATCTTTCTCTTGAGAGACTGGTTTGGACTACACTGGATAGGAAGGGACCCATCGGGATAACTGAGTCCAACTCCTGGCCCTGCACAGGACACTCCAAGAAAATCCCGCCATGTGCCTGGGAGCATTGTCCAAACATTTATCAGACTCTGTCAGGCTTGGTGCCGTGACCACTTTCCTGGGGAGCCTGTTCCAGTGCCCAACCCTCCTCTGGGTGAAAAACCTTTTCCTGATATCCAACTTAAGCCAACCCCAGCTCAGCTTCACGCTGTTTCCTCGAGTCCTGTCCCCAGCCATGAGAGTGAAGGGATCGGTCCCTGCGCCTCCTCTTCCCCTCATGAGGGCGTTGTAGGCCGCCATGAGGCCTCCCCTCGGCCTCCTCTTCTCCAGGCTGAGCAGACCAAGTGACCTCAGCTGCTCCTCATACGGCTTCCCCTCCACAGCCTTTACCATCCCCATGGCCTCCTTTCGACACTCTCTAACAGCTTTATATCTTTTTTATACTGTGGCGCCCAAAACTGCCCCCAGCACTCAAGGTGAGGCCGCCCCAGTGCAGAGCAGAGCAGAACAATCCCCTCCCTTTGCCGGGCTGATGGTGCTGTGCTACATCTGTTGCAATAATTTGAAGACTTAGTCATTTGAACCTATTGGTTTATGACTTTATTTTATTTGTCTTGTAAATGTGGTTATTATATGATTCACCTCTAAGTACCTTAAATAAATGCAGATATTATCTCAGTAATATGTTGAATTATGTCTGTATCTGCTCATTCATAATAAAATACATTAAAAGATGGACAGACTGTCTTCATCCCATCAAACTGAATCAAGATTCATGTGCTCTGTGAGCACAGGTAATCTTAAGTAAGTAATCTCCAGCTCAAGTGAGGGTTCCTAGAGTCTTGGGTAAGTGAATTGAGAGTCACCTAGGTCTGTTTGCAGATTAATCCCCACCAGAGATACTGTAAGCAAATCACCTAATGCTGAGGTCATGGCTGCAAGGACAACAGCCCAGTGAAATGCTCCTTTTTTCAGACCCTGCTCTTAGTCACTTCAATTTTAGTAATGTTCTTGCTGTTAAAATTATCCTGTCAAGTAATTTGAAATTCCAGCCAACCTGAATCATTAGTCCTGCCTGTAAAATCAGTCAGATTTGTTTTCTGCACACTTGTGGGTGCACAGATCTAGTGTCATCACCCCCTTCTCCTCCACCATGGCACTCAAAAGCTGTACTGTCATTGTACACCCACAGGAAAAGTGGCAGACATATGCCCTGTTCTCTGCTATTGCTTATGTAAAGTGGATCTGATGGCAAAATGGGAAAAAGCTATTTGCTCCACTGTCTAATCAGGAAACTGCTCTTTTAATGAATGTATTGTTCAGCTCAGAGTGCTTCTATTGAAGTGAATTTGTTATCCCCACTAACACTGTCGCTCATCATGCAAATCAAATGGTGTTCCCCTTTACTTCTCCCAGTTACAAAATACCAGTGCTTGTCAAATGCAAAGATGAATTACTTTGCCTTGCCTCTGGTCTTATTTATAGAATAAGGCAGTGAGTTATTGTAGCCCTGAGGACTACCAGCTCTATGTTGCAAAACAGTGTAATATCTGTGTATGGTAGGTTAAATTAGATCTTTAGATGGAAAAAAAGTATAACGCCAATTTTCTTCAAGGTTCTTAAAAATAAGATATCTTTGTAAAGAAATGCTTGGAGTACCTGGAAGGACGGGAATCTCCAGTGGGATGGAGATTCCCAGCCTGAGTTTGGTAGGTGTTTAGATAAATAGGATAAATCAGTCTAAAGCTATGTCTATCCACTCACTATAATCAAGATTTAGACTTGATTGCTGAACAACATTTACTTTTGATGCAGCAGAGATTAAGTGGGGCAGGCATTTACCCAGTTTTGTATCTCTCACAATTCCTTTGAACAGAGGTGCAAGCACATAAATACTCTCATGGGTGCTACTCTTCCTCCACAGATACTTGAGACACAGAAATGGTCAAGTGAAAGGACAGAACTCCAGCAGGCAGAACACTATTCTGTTTTTAGGAAATACTCCGCATTGTCATTGCAAAAAGAAAAGAAAAAAAAGTTATGATTCAAAGTCCATGAAGTTCTTGAGTCTAATTTTTATTTAATATAGTGAATTTCAGAACAATCTCAGTGGTGGTTTTCCTGCAGTAAATAAAGAACATGAACTCCTTAGTGTATAGGGGATTTCCACACTCTCCAGTACAGTATTAAAAACCTTCTATTCTGAATAAGGCAAACATAATTTAAATTGACGTCTTTCTTGCAGGATAAAAAATACGTATCATCCTTCTTACATTTGTAGGTTGGGACATTCTTGGAACAGACACATCTCTCTTTAAATATTTACCAAGCTCTTGAAACACATAATGTGATGCTCTAAATTAATATTTATCTTTAACTCTCTTTTGTATGGAAGGGGGGACCTACAGGAAATTCAGAAAACACTGAAAGAACACACAGCAAAGCACTACTCCATCAAAGAATTCATTTAAGGGCGGAGAAACTGTCATAGGAACTGCACCCTCCAGTTTCAAAGCCAACATAGAAAAAGATGTGCAAAAGATTAAAATGTGGAAACAAGCCCTGAGCTGCTTAAAAGCAAGGTGGGTAAAAACAAATCAGTCTATGTGTACCATGCAGCTATGGAAATGTGAGATAAGGCTGGTGGGTGATGAAGAGCTTTCAAGTAATTGAATGACTGCTTATGCTTAAACTCCTACCATGGGAAATGACCTGGTGAGAATTACACCAGACAGTTATAATTACATAATTTGGTAGCCTGGTTAGGTGCTGCAGAATGGACAAAACCTGATGGTGAAATGTTTGTTTTGGCCTAGTCCCATGACAATGTTTTAGATTTAGGTTCATTCTTCATTTGAGGAGATTTGGCAAAGGCATTTCCTTTCCTGCTGTGGGCTGACAGAACCTTTACATGCCATTGGTTCCCTTTGACTCCAATGGAAAAATGCCATGAAGTGACTAAACACTGTCCCCATGCACAGGTCCCTAGATTTACTCCTGTGTCTCACTTCCAGCTACTGCCCTCGCCCAATAACATTCCCTGGTGGAAAGATGCTGCCTTCAAGCTCCTGCATCACAGATGAATGGCAAAACAAGAGACTACAGAAACAGCTGCCAGCTGAATGTCAAATGTAAATAAAACACTTTCAAATACACTGAAACCACTTCCTGGAGAGATACTGAGGTTGGACCATGGCTTGAAAGGCCCCTCTCATGGGGCAGAAACACAGTGAAGGAAAGAGATTAGGATTGCAGTTCATTATATCCAGGCTGAAATTCTGATATACCTGTCTTATATGAACTCTGTTTCTCAGGCCACTATCCAGCGGATTTTCACTTTGAGCCAGTGAAAAATTCTAGGTGAAAATTTTGTTGGAGCCAGCAGATATCAGAGAAATTGTCTGCTTTTTGAAAAACTGTAGGGATTAGGACTTCAGGGACAAGAAAAAGTAGAGTCTGTATTCAGTCCTGATGCCATGAAAGACTGCACTTTCTGATAAGTAATCGAATTCATGTGTCTCTGAAATGCAGAAGAATCTTCAAAGAAAATGAAAGAAAAAGATAGAGATACAAACACAGAAGATAATTTTAATATCTGCAAGAATGAACACCAGAAAATTAAAGCCAGAAACAACAGCTGGTTTGAAACTTAAATTTGAGAACTTGACACCTTGCTTTATTCTGCTGCCTTGAAATTAAGTGTCAGAATTAGGTAGCTATCCATTCAAAGGAGATATGTTTGTAATAATTATGTCTCCAGCTGCCCTGGGTGTGTTATCAGGAGAGCTAACTAAACTGGCCATCAGAGCTTAGTCTTTTCCAGATATTACCCACTACAGCTTTCAAATCTTATGCCTTTGTCATTTGTTTTTGGGCCTGCCATATATATCAGAAGCAGCTGAAAGCAAAATATCCCCTAATCTTTAAACTGTTGGTTTTCTTCTCTCTAAATTTGAATCTGGAGCCAATGGCTCTCTGGAAACAGCCCCTTTGGCTTTTGGACAGCCACACTGCATGAGACCAGGAATGGCTGATATCCATCTCAACTTCCCTCAGAGGAATTACATAGGGGGAATACTTACTATTGCCAAAGACCAAATAATTTTGGGGATTTCTCCTAATTTAGATTGAGACATTTCAAAAGTGAACTGTACTGAACCAAAATTTGAAAAGGGAAAGAAGGCAGATAAGGAATGACAGTGATGTAATCTGTATTACAGAATCTATCACGATATAGATCATCCATTTTGTGCATTATATTATACGCCAAGTCTTCTCAGAGTGCTGTTCCTGACTGCAGAAAATACAGAAGGTTCTTAAAACACTGCACAACTTCCAGTTTCACAGCACCTGCCAATGCCACTGGTTATTTGTCAGAAGCATGGGAAATCATGGTCACCAGGTTCCAATTTGATTCATTCTCTCACATTTTTTTTTTATTTCTTGTTTTCCTGTGTTTGGTAATAGAAAGTGGGATCCAAAGCAAGTGTGGGAGAGAAAAAGGCAAATCTGGATCACTGCAAAGGGATGTACAAATACTGGAGTACTGCAGGATATGGATAAGTATTCAGGAAGGAGAAAGTAATCCCTCCCACTGCTTCTCTGAGCTCCAGCAAATTTGACAGTATCAGGTGTGAGGCTTCCTTACATGGCAGTGATGCTTTAAGGACATGAATACTCTCCGTAAAACTTGGAGGTCATTCCAAGGTTTTTCTTCAGACATTATGGACCTGATTTAAACCACATTTATTGCTATGATGGCTTTGTTGTTCATATTAAGCCTTCTGGAAAAAAAAATAAAAAAGAAAATATAATCTCTGTGACTAAACCATATCCCAGAATAGTGTTTGTAAGAGTAATGAGATCACTGTTTTCCTGACTCATCTCAGATAAATGGGCTGCTGGAGAGAAGAGTTTTTGCTGCAGCCCAACCAGTCAAGCGTCATCTGCAGTGATTCAGACTTTAGATAATCAGTTTGTTGTAATTATTTCAGGAATCCCCACACTGGGGCTTTTAAAGATGCCAGCTTAGCTACATGAGCCTGACAGGCAGGATCACCAGAAGCTGCAATCCTCCAGCAGCATATATAACTCTGTCTTAAGAAAGCTCAGCTACAGAGTACTCAGCACCAGGCTGGGATGGAAACACTCTCACTGGCTCCCTCCATTATTCTGCTCTGGAATAACTCTTTTTCACCACTTGCATGGACAATATGGAAAGGAAAGTTTTAAAACATTTTCCCTATGCCAACATTTCAGCTGTTATAGCAGGGTTCAAGCCATTGGGAGCTCAGTGTTCATGAAATACAATCCCTAATAAGTCTTCATAATAACCTTTTCTGAGCCTCTCCAATGTAATTAGCACATGTTTAGGAGGAAGGGACTCAGGAAGGAGAGAAAAATCTATATTTCCTCTACTGTCAGATTGCTCACACCTCATGACACTAATATCAAGTTTTGAGACAGATCACAAATCTCCAAAGGGTCAGTATCTTTTCAAATGATGTGAGAATAAGGTTCACCTCTGAAAATAATTTTTACTTTAAAATCTTACATGTTCTGCCTGAATTTAAGGGAATCTTGCTTTGCCTGAGTTTATTCATAGGCAAAAAAGGAGAGATAATTCTTATACTCTTCCAAAACCCAGAAATATTTCCAAAGGCATCTAAGCTGCAAAGAAAATGAGGCCACTGAGGGTTACGCTCTTAGGCTACAAAGGAATTCTAAAAAATTATCAGACAGAATTAAGCTTATGGTTTTCAAGCCTATCAGTATTTACCGAATGGAAAAGCTATGCAGTGCTAAATGGTAATTTACTTTTTTTTTCCTTTTTGAAGGATGTTTTCTGTTTACTAGACTGTCATAGAAACAGAGGATCTGTGATTCTGAGGACAGTTAACTGTTGTATGCTCTCTTCTGAGAAGGAATCCTACAACCCAGAATTCAGAGGAGCTTTGGGGAGAGATGGAATTGTAGCTTCTGTAGCCTTCAGGTTGGCAAAGGTTTTTGTGTTTATTTAAAGAAAGATGCAGGAGGTGTATGAGAAATATAAAATAAAAAGTTATGTGCAAGATTAGAAAGATAAAATCTGATCTTCCACAAGTGATCAGAAAAAGCAGATAAGGGATCTTTGCCCTGCACAAGGACAGAAAGCTGATAAACAGAAACTTCTGTAATATGTATTTAAAAAGAAGAGGTTAAGGGTCTCTCAGATAAAACATCAAGAAATATTTCTTGTACATTCAGAGTCAAACGAAAGGTACAATTTTCAAGCAGGAGGTGGGCTCATCTCATGCAAGATTGGAAGATTTGAAGATTAGTGCCTACAGAAATTTTTCATACATATTGAGGATAAAATACTTCCCCTTTCACACTGTAACTGAACAAAGGTTCTCAAAAGTGGGATGGATCTGAGGAACACTTGGTGACACAAAAGAGCGCTTTTCCTGAATTCAGGTATGGCTCAGGTCACTGCTGTGGCAGGTGCAGAACTCTTTGCAGACAAGAGTTCCTTCAACACAGTTATTGGCTGTGATCCCAATACCTGCTCCCTGACACCCAAAGCAGGATTAACAGGGGACCCTTTGAAGGACAAGGTGAGAGCACGGAGAAATGCCTTTGAGGCTGCTGAGGATGAGAGGTTAATAATAAATGTCTTAGCACTGTTCCAAGGTAAAAGACACTGATTTTCTGTACAGTTGGTTCAGCAAGTTGGCAAAAGAATAGCTGAGGTACCCCCCTAAAATCCTACAACTGTATTTAGAGGAAGATCTGGTTATCTGCCTTGGTCTCCATTGACGAACAGTAGCAGTCCATCCAGACACCTTCTACAGAAAGAAAATTTAATATCCAGTCAAGGAGTCCTTAGGCCCTCCAGGGTACAAGAGCTTACTGATGTGCCTAAATAAGATAAAAAACATTCTAATCTAGATCATAGCCTGTAAAAGGATGTTGGGACAGGGTTCAGACTCAGAGTAAAGGCCTGGAGCCTAAATATTCATATAGCCCTGCTTGTGAAATCTTCTAGTGACTACAGGAAAAGCTTCAGAATGTGATATCTCATCAACAGGAGACAATGTTATTTAATATTTTTTCCTAGACTGACTTTTATCTTGGACATTTCTCCTGAACTTCCCACCGACTTGTTGGAGAAAAGAAAAAAAAAAAAAATCTGACTATAAATACTCATCAGTCTGTTATCAGTTTAATATGCTTAAAATCTTCATGGAGTACTTAGAGGAGGACAGCTACTCTGCTAGAGTGTTTTTAAGGAAGAAAATGTTGAAGCTCAGGAGGGTGAATAATCTCATGACATTTCTGCAGCTAAATAACCGATCTGGAGGGGGTATGCTTTTATTTTTCTGCTCAGATACTTAAAGTCAGCTATTCCTAACCGTAGTTTTCACTAGAATTTTTTTCCCAAAGCTTGTGAAAAAATAAAACTAATTATGTGTCTGAGTACTTTGTAATCTATAGGTGAAAGAAAAAGTTTGAAGAAATCAATTTCATTAACTGTTACAAATTAATCTTTCTTTTTCTCCCAAGAGGCTGATTCTCCTTTAGTAGTTTTTAGGACAAATGTTCATACTGTGACTCAAGATTAGAAGGAAGAGATGGAGAAACTTCAGGAGACAATCATCTAAAGTGGAAACAAGAATAAGAAAAGATATCATATAGCTTGTAATATTTTGGAAACTGTTCTTCAGGAGAGGTAGGTAAGTCTGCAAACAAGAACAGAGTGAAATTAAGTTTTCTGTTTCTTGTGCTTCTTCCTGTCCCTGTTTTGCACCCTGTTTTGTCTAGTCACTATTTCAAGTTCTCTTTTTTGTCAGTTCGTTAGTGTACTTATTAACATTTGCAGTCCTTTGGGTAGCTGGGATATTCAGAGGAGACCGAGCTGAGCTTGAACTTTGGTTAACTTTTTCCAGAGACAAGAAGTTCCAAAGCTGTGTGGGGTAGTGGTAATACAGTGATCGCATCAGCCGATGTCCTTGAATCTGCCCTCTTTAGAAAGTCTGTGAACATCCTGGCCTTAAGGTGCTTATTCATTGAGAGACAAGTATTATTATTCTGGCCAGAATGTTTGGTTTTACCCTTACATTTTCTTTTCTTTTTTTTATTATTTTTTTTTTTTAATGAAATACCCACTATATCAGGTTTATCTTCAGCAGAAATCATGGTATTTTTTGTAGCCTTATATGAAGTGAAAACTTTGGACCACACATTTCAAACAAAATTACATTTGATTTATACACACTGTGTAGTGGTTTTTAAAAAGTGTTAAGGAAAGACATCTGTGGAAATTAGTTGCGTCACCCTAACCATGCAAATGAGTTTTGACCCTGGGGAAAAAACAAAATAAAAAAAAAACCCAAATACTTTAAGAAGCAACTTCATCATTCCTTTTATTCTCATTTGCTTTTTTATCTCACTAATGCTGCTCAGGTTACTGAAGCAAAGCAGAACTTTTGATTAGCAAATCCAAATTATTACAGAAAGAATAAAAACTAAATCTTTAAAATACCCCTTTGGCACAGAGTTTATCATGCTTTATTTAAAACATATATCATTTAGTGACAGAGACAGTGGTGCCTGATTGGTCATGACATGAAGCTCCCAGCTGCACAAAACATTTTGGTAGGCTGGCTGGCTCCCTCTGATTAGACCTGACAGATTATTAGAACAGTAGTATTTGATGGACCATGTGAATAGGAACTGACATACAATTTCACAGTAAAGGACATCACTATCCATTGATGCTTGATTTTATTAGCAATTTTTTCTCTTTCTTAGGCATCTTTTTTTCTTCTTCCTTTTTGGTTTTAGTGGGAGGGGTTTTTTTGTTTGTTTAGGGGGGTTGGGTCTTTTTTTTTTTGTTTGTTTTGGGGTTTTTTGGGGGTTTTTTTTGTTTTTTTTTTTTTGTTTTGTTTGTTTATTTGGCTTCCTGGTTTGGTTGCTTAGCAAGCTGGCAGCTGACAAGGTAATATCTTCGTCATGAGTATCACTATGAAATGTAAAGGAGCACTGGGCACCATCCCATTTTCTGTGCTTCACCTATCAGGTTCATTTTATGTCTATTGCAAAGAACAAAATTACCTGAAATGCAAAAGGAAATTAATAAAAATAACAGATGAGACTTATTTTGTAGTGAATGAGAACACTGGGAGGCATGACAGGTATTAAGCCTTCATTTCCACTCACTGATAAGGAAATAGATGCATCGAGCCTTTGGAACCAACCATACGTTTTCAAAGATGTGAGAAAACCTGGAGTAAAGGGGTACAATTGTATTCTTTATGCTCTAACCAGTCCCTTTTCATTTATCCAACATATAGCACAACTGCCTTGGCAATTAGGGGAATGGTAGCTCTGTGGGATGATGATACTGATACAGGCACTGAAGAAGTCTCTTGTATCTGTGCACCTTCCACATTGCTTAACTTCCAACCCTTGCAGTCTGCTTATGGATTTTTCTTCCCAGCATTTACAGTGCCAGCTTCCAAGTTTGTTCCAAGTTATATGCCTTCCTACAGGGTGGGCTGACAGTGATCATTACTGTAAAAGTTGCTTCATACTCCCTGTTATTATTCCTATTTCCTTCTTAACCACAGCTTATCTGCTAAAGGAAAACAAAATTCTCTTTTGCATAGCAATGGGTCAAGCATCGTGTAGAAAGAAATTGGATGTTGCAAGGCAGTGGTTATAACATAAAACACAGGGGCAAATGGATTCAGGTTAAGACAACCTGCATTACACTTTGAGTAGTGAATTTCTCCCTGCAATGAAGCTCTTTTGATGTGCTTTTACAGGCTGCATTTCTCTGTGTAGGATGATACAACGTGCAGGATGGGCACATTTAAATTTTTATCTTATTTTATAGCTATAATAAATGAAATGTTAAATCACTGGAGATAAATACTTCCTATCTGTTTTATAGAGCCTATAGCACTTAACTTTGGCTTTACAGTTCCCCAAGTGCAATCCTGGCCGCAAAAGTAGGAGGAGCACAGAGAAAATGCATAAGCAGCATAAAGATTCTCTGACCTGAGATACTCATGCATAGCAGTTCCACTTATCAATAATAAGCCAGCTTGAACGTGGGGCAAGGGATGGATTAGATGACCTCCCTAACCAATTTTCTATTATTATAAAACCTCGCGCTCTCAAAATCTGTGTTGTGCACCACAGGTCCGGATGTTTTATACACATATATTTTGTCTGAAGGGTTTCTATGGCTCACTGTCGAGCTGAAGCTCTTCTTCTCCCATCTTTACCAGACTTGGGCTCTTAAAAAAGAGCTTCAGCTGAGAAGACCTCCAGAGCAAAAATGAAATATAACACAGTAGAACATTGAGAAAACCTCTCACTGTATTTCATTTCACTTCCAGTCTTGGGCAGTGTTCCTGTATGTTAAGATGGTCCTCTGACTTAAACTAACCCCAAATATGTTTTAGGAAACCAAAGCACCGACATCATAACTAATGAGTCATGGTTACATATAAACTGGTTCCCCATTCAAGTGGAAAACTTTCATCGGACAGAAGTATTTGACATCAGAAGATAGGTATAAATAGGGCCTCTACGAATGTCGCTTCCTTTGTGGTTTCACACCTATTGTCTCACATGAGCAATGATGTTGTTTAGTGCCTAGTTAAACCGTCTACTCACACCATCTTTTAGCATTAGAGTTGCAACACCTTGAGTTATTGAGTCTGCTTCAAAGAAAGATTGTGGAATCAAGAGCTGTCATGGCCCAGATCAATGCAAATTTATCCATACAGCCTAAGGAGGCAACGGTTCAGCCTTTAATTTGTGTTTCAGTCCTTTCCATTACTGGGTACATTTCAAAGACAAACCTTTGCACACATTTAGTGCCTTGGTTTGTCCCTGTCCAAGGAAACCTGCAATAGCTCATCAGTATTTCTACCAGCCCTGCTAGACAGGCCAGTTCCTTCCAGGGCAGCTGTGTTTGCCTCGGATTGCGGTGGTATCCACAAAATGTTCTGATTTGCTACATCCAGTCCTAACTGGGGAAGATCAGCAAAGGAGAATCTCTTTCATCACTGATAATTAGTGGCACATGAAAGAGGAAAGCACATAAAATGGAGGTAAAGGGTAAAAATACAAGCAGCAATGACCAAGGCACCTTCATGACTGATTATATGATCCTAATGGTACTTGAAGGCTTAATTCTGGGCATTGGCTTAGTTGGGGCAAAATGGCAGAACAATCATTTAAGGAAAAGCAGTCTGTGATAGATCTGGAGATCCATTCCCTGCAGTGCTCAGAGGTCTCAGCAGATCTTTGTTGAAGCCCGCAGCACCCTTCCACTCCTTCACACATGCTGAAGGCTGTGGCACAAGAAAGAGGGATTTTTCTATATCTCCACGAGGGAACGTGCTGCTGCCACTTCTCTCAATATCCATTTTTCCAGCTTTGGCTGCTGCAGTGCAATACTCATCTCCTCCCTCTTATCAAAAGTGAGGTGAGTTGGGCACAGGAGAGAGCTGCAAAGTTATGGACATCGCCTTGGGAGTGTGCTGGGGGCATCATCACAACCTGCCTTCTGTTATTTTGGTTCCTTGGCTGGGCATGGCTGTTATCCCCTGAGAGCTTCAGCACTCTGCAAGGTCTACAGGAGATTCAGAGGAGATGGACATCCCTAAAATTACTGCATGTACTCGGGAGTTCTGAGCTGTTATCATTAAATAGTGAAAATAAAGAGAAAAAAGTGGGAAGTTGTGAGCTCTGATTTTCAAGATACGGAAAGTCATTCTATGTTAATATTCCCATCAGCATAATAACATATTGGCTCAGTGATGTTGCAGTGATTAGTTAATATCTGTGCAGCTCTTCAAATTTGCAAATCCTTATTCATCACTCTGTTCCACCAGTTTTATGAGTTGGTGCTAAAAATCACTGCCAAATGCTATAAAAGTGATCGATATCACTATTAAAGCATCAATATTCTTCCTGCAATCACTCACAGAGGATGAATATCCAGAAAAATTTTAGGATCAAAATAGTTAATAGGGTGGATAAATTATTCAGAGATGCTGACAATGATGTTCTCCTGTTAATTAATAAGATATATCTAGAGACTTCCAGTTGTCTCCCTGAGTAAGCTCCACTTTCAGCTGATGCTAAAAGCTTGCTATGGAATGGTTGGTCTTTTGAAATGTGTCATTAAAATATTCCAGTTTTCATAGATGATTTATATTTATCCTTTGGGAGAAAAATATAAATGTATTCTTATGGGGTTTTTTTGTTTGTTTGGTTGGTTGGGTTTTTTTTAAGACAAGAAGCCAGAGGCTGAGAAAAGAAGGAAAAGAAGGATGAGGCAAGTTCATATGTTGTTCAATGTAAATCAGCTGTCACTGCTCCTTAGAATTCCAGCCTTCATATCTTTGAAGTGCTAGTGCTGTTTCAGATCTGGATGACTTATCCGGGTTCTAGCTGGTGTTTGCAGGTCCATGACTTCAGGCCACAGAAGAACTCGTGGTTGTGGAGGACATTCTCTGCCCAGAGCACAGCACCGCTGCTCTGCCGTAGGGTTGGCCCTTATGTCTTCTATTAAAATTCCTACTGTTCAAAAGGAGACCAAGGAGAGCAAAAGCAGATGGTTATATCCATGTCCCGAGCACTGGGACATGGACACATCACACATGGCCAAGTGACTTGTCCAGAGAATTGAGGAAGGAGTGCAATTGGAGCCTGCAGCATTTATTTTTTCCATGTTTAATGAAGGCCGCTGCAACCAACAGAAAACCATTCATTCTCCTGAGAGAGCTTGCCTCTGGAAGGATGGAGTGCAGGGACATAGAAGGTGAAAATTTTATTGCTGCTAGAAACAAGCAGTTCTCCGGAAAAAAGACCTATTTTTGACTCTGACTCCTTCAATTTTAGCACACAGTTATGGGAGTCATGGAGAAGAAGGGGGAGAAAAAGACAGGCTTCTAATGCAAGCCTATACCCAAAAGCAACAAAGAAAGAACTTCTCAAGAGGTGACCATGAGAAGACCTCACTAACACTAATCACCACTGAAAGGGTTTGTTTATGTTCTTCATTTCNAAGAAAGAACTTCTCAAGAGGTGATCATAAGAAGACCTCACTAACACTAATCACCACTGAAAGGGTTTGTTTATGTTCTTCATTTCATTTTACATCTAAGAGCTAAGGTAAAAAAATAAACTACTTCATGTGATTGCTTTGTTCAGTGGATGCTCAACTTTTGACGTATTTTATTTCTTTGTTAGGAAGTGATAACATAGTCACTGATTAATGTGAATTCTTGCAAATAATATTTCAAAAAAGGAAGAAAGTTAGTGTATGTTTCAAAGTGCTATGGAAATGAACATATTAAAAATATTTCCCTTTATTTTAAGAGAGACTATGGCAAGAGATATAATATATTACCCTGTAACTCTGAAAGTAATTTTCAACACACCACCTACACTAAATGTATTAATAACTTCCCTAAGGTGAGTGCCATGCAGAACACAGATAAATGTTATTGCTGTTTTCAATTTTTAAGGCTTTCTAGACTTATTGCCTGAAATGTTTGCTTCTTATTTTCATGTCATTAATTTTGCATATTTCTCACTGTCAGTGCATAGCAGGTTAAGACTCCAAAACATTCTGAAGAATTTCTAAAGAAAATAATAGAATTTTCTATTTGAAGTTTATTTGAATCTTCAAATAATAAATGCTTTGTTTTTAAATTAAATATGGATTGTCTTCTTTTGCTAGCATACCCCTGCAAACTACAGAGTTAAAAAATAAAGAATTTATAACCTCAGTTAAATGTTACTGACATTGAACACTGAAAATTAAGTAACATTCTTAATAATTAAAATATATTGCTTGTTTGCATTTTGAATGAATTAGAAAAATCACTGCTCATTTCCCTGTTAATAGATATTAATAGATAACTAAAGGGTATAAATTTCTAGTGCAGCAAAACTACCTGTCTCCATGATCCCATGGATCTTAAAACAGGAATTAGATTTAATCTTTGAATCTTCTCATTGTTCTATGAATAAATTTCCCTACCTGGCCATTCTCATGATGACTGTTTCACTAGGAGAAACTCCCTTTCTGACTGGCATGAGTTCTTAGCTTTCTGGTAATGACAATGAAGATTTTTTTTCTTCTTTTTCTGTACATTCTGCACTGGAATTGGAAGTGGTCTGGTCCTTCACTTACTTCTCTGCTGCCTCAATTAATCCAGCCTTCTGGAGATCTTAAACTTCATCATTGAATCTCATCCAATCCTTAACCATCACACTATTGACCAGAGGGTCACTTAAGTGTGGAAGACACAATTTCCACATAAATTAAACTACAGTGCTTCAGTACTGTAGTTTTTAAATTTAAAGTTCAGCACTTTTAGTGCTACTTAGCTCTAGCAATGTTTAATATGAGTAAAAAAAGAACAAAACAGAAGAAACCCCAAAACACATTGTGTGCTGATGATGTGATTTCTTGCCAAGATTTCTTTTGGAATGCCTTACCAACTTAGACACCGTCACAACTACACAACATGAAAAGCAAAAGAAAAACCCTTGATTAACAGCACAAATGATGGTATTTCTACTATGGTTTACACATTGCAAGTGAGGTTATGTTCTCTTCAAGAACTTGAAACATCTGGATGTTGCATAATAACATGCAAGTTCAGTTTCACATGGAAGAATAAGAAAAATGTATGAAAAATTGGAGCAGCACAGTGAAAAACGATCTAGTGGCTCACTAGATTAACAGTGTTGGTCTAACAGAAAACACTTCCCAGGCGTTTGAGACTCCAAGACCCACTCCAGTTCCACTGGTTGCGTGGAACAGCCTAACTTTCTCTGCAAGCCCATTCTCAAGAGTTCCAAAATATTCTTTAGCTGAAGACCAAAGAATCAAAGTTGTTCAGCAGCAGCTTGGCAAAGGTTATGAAATAACACTTTATGCCAGGGCAAAATCAAGCTGATAAATGGAAGCACACAGACTGGAAGTATAGATGCAAGTTTGCTAAATCGGGTTTCTTCACCACAGTTTGAAACACTGTCAGGCTTGTTTTAGGTACCTTTCCTCCCAGGTCAGATAAACTACTCTCAGACAAGCCTGCAGTACCTGAGGTCCATTTGCTCTCTCTGATGAATATCTCGGAACTTTTCTGCAAAAAGCTTTGCCTGTTTTCCTTGCCAGAACTCCTTCCTCTGCACTCTAGGATGACACACGATAGCTACTGTTGCTCTTTGCCAGCTCCAGTTGCATTGCAGCTGGGAGCTGCAGCGTCCTGAGATTATTAATATAATAAATTATAAAATTACATGATGAAGTGCTTTAATTTCCCCCTTTGATCCCCTTCTCTCAACCCTGCCCTATGCACCATCTTTACCCTCTAGCATTTGAAACCTCTTAATGACTTCAAAGAGCTTCATAACAAGGTAGGTTTTTTTCCCTCATAACATGTTACCCTTCTCTGCCCCAGATTAGAGGCCTCGTTGGAGGTCTCTTTCAGTGTCATTTGGAAAATGTATAAATAGACTCCTAGTAGCCTTCATTGAGAAGGTCAAAACAGCTCACGCCACAGCAGATGAACTAAACTGGTAAAAACAGGCTCTCAGAAATCACCCAAATCTGAGACCACTTTCTATTGAATATTGGGAGAGACTCTATCTGCAAAAGATTATCTTCTTTGACCCTCTGAGGCCTTTTCTGTGTCCACTGTGCAGAGCTCTAGCATGTCATGCGAGCTTTAAAGAGTACATAATTCACACCCACCTGACACTGCCAGGGTGATGAAAATGGATCTGGGTGTAAATTAAAACAACGTTGCTTAGCTTCAGATAATTTGGCACTAGAATTGTTTAAATCAATGTTTGAACATTATTTAAACTTAATTTTGTATTAAGTATAAAGAAATACAGAGACTGACTCACTTCAGACTGGATGACACTATTTTCCTAGACATGTCCCCTGAGCCAGAATTACAAAAAATTAATACCTGCCCTCAGTTGAAGTATTTCAGCATCTAAGCCATATTTATTCTCTCTTGCACTGTACATAATGTTCACTTTTAGTCACAGATATTCCCTTGATTTCAGAGGGCTTCACGTGAATGGCTGAGGTGAGGTACAATTCGATGAGAGGTATTTGTTTGACAGTACTGTCCATAAGACATGACCCTTTGAAATATCTGGCTGGATTTGCAAAGGTGATGAATGCCCACAAGTCTACTTGAACACTGTACACAGATCCTCTGTAAAAATCAAACAGTTAGTAGATATTTGACAACTCAGGAGCTGCAAGAAATTAGCTGGTACTATATGCGCATACAGTTACAAGGAGAAAGCCCAAGAGCATAACTATTATTTGATTATGACAACCAAAAAACTGAAGTTAAATTTCACCTTGCACCTTGCTGAACTTTATTTTACAAAATCTATTCTCTGAAGGGTCTATTTTTTTTTTAATTCTTGCCAAATGTGAAAATATCCAGAATTGTCATCTTTCAGAGCAAGAAGAAAATCTCTTCTCCTTTTGTGGGTGTTTGAGGTAGAGATAGACAGTTATTGTTGCTCATATTTATCTTTAACCATGGCTGTGGGCATGAGAAGAGATGTAGCTCCTAATTTGTTTCTATGCTGTGTCAGTAAATATATTTTAAAATCATACCATTGGTATCCTTTTATTACTTTCTTATAGTAATATGAGTCAGACCAGATAAAAAACAGCCAGTGGCTTGGACTATTTGTCCACAGAAAAAACCAAAAACCATCCAGCCTTGTGTGAGTTATCTGGCCGTGTGATCTGGAGATGGTTTCTGCTTGTGACTTTATCCCTTCTTTGACCCCCTTACCAGACAGA
Organism: Platysteira castanea; assembly: GCA_013397175.1. Classification (NCBI taxonomy): domain Eukaryota; kingdom Metazoa; phylum Chordata; class Aves; order Passeriformes; genus Platysteira; species Platysteira castanea. The sequence goes on from VYXC01003310.1 coordinate 1,132,471, forward strand.
CTGGGGGAGTAAACAAATTTACTTTTTCTCAGCAAGAGTATCAGGGCAACCTAGAAGAGCATTGCTTTGCTCTCCTCCTATCAGAACAGTGTTAATTGCAAATCTGGGGAATAAAAGGAAATTGAAGCTCCTATCTTTGATGTCTGTGAAGAAATCCCAGAGAGAGGATCAGGCTTGTGTCTACATGTGCAATCTAACCTCATAAATATCAGAGGAGAACCCTTAGAGATGGATGTCAAAAGAGAGGTTTCAGAAAACACATGGAATTGTATTTAACATTTGTGTACATTTGGATTGGGAGAACAATTTCAAAGGAATATGCTGGAGTAAGGGATAAATTCTGACTTACATGCACCATTTAATTTACTTTGAAGACAGTTGCATGTCCAAATTTCCCAAGGATTGAGTCTGGACATGTCCCAAGTGATAACTGTTTTTTAAAGCAAGAGGCCAGCGCTAGGCTGAGTATTCTTGTTGCTATTATCCAACCCCTCAAAGCTACTGGGATACATAGATAAGAAGGTGGTATGAATGAATCACTGGAGGAAAACTACAAGTCAAAGAAGAAACTGCATTTCGGAGTCGTTGACTTTCCTTCTGACTGAACGACAACCACTACACCAGCAGGTGTGCCAGCAGCATGGAAAATGCTGTTAATTTAGCAATATCAACGTCTGCTTTATGGGGAGGCCATGTGGCCTTGCATGCGTGGCTGAGCCTCCTCAGCTGCCCTTTGCTACGCTTTGGTTTTGTTCTGTGCTGCAGACAGGCTTTCTGCTTCCACAAAAACGCAGCACCAGAGTCAGAATTAAACACTGCCTTTTGCTGGATTAAAAGCAAACATACAGATGGCACAGCTTATAGCACCCTTTGTGAAGAGCCAGGAGAATCCTGCACACAACCCGCCCCGGGGCAGAGAGGACTGCTGCTCAACACAGAAATTGCTCCACACAGTCCCACATCTCAGTGGGCACAGCAAAGGTGCAGTCCATGTATTTGATAGGATGGGGGATGCGAGCTGCTTCTGCTGGGTACAAACTTCCCATCTGTTGGGCAGAAAGGCCACGTTGCTGCTTCATTACTGTGTTAGCAAGAGGAGACGGTTCAGCCACTTTGCCAGATGTTGTTGCTGTTCAGATAAAGTCTCTGACCCCAGGTCTATCCTGTCACTATTTTTGCGAAGCCACATCTCTTTTCTCTCAGCTAATCCAAACTACTGAAATGGTAAAGACGTATCACTGCTGGCAATAGTTATCTCAGCTTGGTTTTGTTTTGTTTTGGCGTTTTTTGTTCTTTCTTTTCTTCCCCCTTAGGACCATCTGCTTGATTTTATTGTTCTCTAATAAAACTGAGTTTTTGAGAAACTGCAGGACCCCTGCATTGCCAGATAATTGTAATTTTCTTCAAATTAATAACCAGGTCCAGAGAGTACAATTAAGAATGAAAATTGTGGCAAAAGAAATACTGCTCATTGTGTAGGTTTTTGTTAAACAACTGAGACGAAATAGGCAACATAATTCTTATAAATCAGCTGGAGTATTGGTTTGGCCTACTTTATTTTCTGCTTTGCAGCCACTACCACCAGGAAACATTGCCTGTGCTGTGGGACTTGGAGTGGTATGGCACAATTCTCCTTGATGATCTGGTCTTTTCTGTTCAAAACAGCTGTAGGATTTCTTTTGAATTGAATAACTTATATTCTGCATTACATTGACCTAATTCAGCTCTTGATTTAGGGATGCAATAACTACAAGGAAGGGAAGTCTGAACCATCTGTAGGCTGCTACCTACTCACTGCACATGTAGGCACGAGGGACTGACTAGGAACAAGAGAATGATCTTTTAAATATATATTTACAGGTATAGTATACTTCTTTTCAGGTGGTTTTGTTCGTATCATGTACACATACTCTGTTGTGGTCTTGTTTGTTTGGATGATTGATTTTGTGGTTTTCAGCCACAGAATCCCAATTAATTGAGATCTGCTCCCTAAATTCACATCAGGACATATCTACGTGCTCAGTACCTTTACCTGTGATATTTACCTGCTCAGATGCAGGTGGAGAATGAGATTCACTCCCCTGGGCAGAAAGCTTTCTTCATCTCTCCTCAGCTCTGCTTTTGATGCCCACCTGACCACAGCACTCTCCCACCCCATGCACAAAACCACCAGGACACCAACAACAGGAGTTCCCGTCACCCTTGTGCTAGGAACCTCTCAGAATGCCTGCTTCTGGACTGGATGCAGACACGTGCCTCGGGGTCACGACTAGGATGGGCATCCTTGCAAAATGACAGACCAGCTTTTGGCTCCTTACACCTGCTGCCCAGAGGCAGGCTGCAGAGGAAAGATTAAATAGCAAAAAGATCTGGCTTCCCATCTGACATTTCCTGGCTGTAGCAGTTTGAGCACATTATATTCCAAAAGCTTCTCTAATTTAGACTCAATTTCTTTGTTACTGCAGTGGATGAAAAAGGGTGCCTATTTGCACTCAACTTACAGTTTAGCTTCTTCTTCCCATATAGATAGCAACTGCTATTATTTTCTCCCAAAAATTGTGATTTTCTATGGGAGATGTTAACCCAAACGCTTTACCTTTTTATGTTTTGGTCCCATTTCTTTTTCAAATCTTATCTAGAAGTCAATGAACTTCAAGTACATTCTCCAGTGGAGAATATTAGAATTCTCCCAGGGCAGTTTTATTGTAATTATTGTTACTGCAAATTATTTGGGTGCTTTATTCTGATTAATATTACATTAATTCAAATTGTGCTCCTATATTTCATATCTTGAACATCAAATAAGAGAAATGAGTTATTAAATCAGAATACCCACTTCTGTTATTTGAATTGTAAACCATTTTGTAAGAAAAACACCCTGTTACCAGGCTATCTCGATTTTGATCTTTTCTGAAGTGTCCATTTCAGAACTTAGCATGGGGTGAACATGTAGTCTATTCAATCAGACTGAACTATTCGGGCTTGTCTGCCCAAGCAGCAGATTTAGAATTATTCTGTGCTTGCTTTAGGAATGCCCTGGCTTCATGATGCACTCTAGCCATCTAGCCAAGGCTGAAGAAACTGGGTGAGTTAGGCAGCTCTGCCAGCTCTCACTGTCACCCTGATCTGATGAACAGAAGAGGGAAAGGAGAAGCAAACCCTGATATTAATTGAATTTCTCACTTACTAGGAGATATAAATCTATTTTGCAGCTGAAAACATATGTTTTGTTGATGTGCTTGTCTTTTTCTTAATATAGGTGAAAAATCAAATGAGGATGTTTCTTTCTGATAGCAGTTTTAGATTCACATGTTTTCCAGCTCTGCATCTCCCACCAGTTTCCAAAGACGAAACCTGATCAGCCTATATGAAATTTAACAGGAGCAAATTCCAGATTCTGCATCTGGGATAGATGTAATAGCAGGCATAAGTATAAATTAGGAGAGAAGTGCCTGGAGAACAGCCCTGCAGAAAAGAATCTGGGGATGCTGGTAGATGGTAAATTTAATTTGAGTTAGCAGTGAGCCCTGGCAGCCAAGAGGGCAAAGCTCATCTAGGGTGTCAGCCCACATCATGCTTGTCACTGTTTCAGAGGCATTTGGACCAAGTCCTTAAAAATATGCTTTAATCTTTGGTCAGTCTTGAAGTGGTCAGGCAGCTGGATGGTAGTTGTACGTCCCTTATAATTGAAATATTCCCTTCTATTGCATTCCATTCCATTTTATGTTCTGAGAGAGTTTAGTACTGATGGGCTACCCGACTGAGTCAAACTCTGCTAAAGGCATAATTAGTCTCTCTATTAATTTTCAACTGGACTTTATCAGAATATGAATTTTTAAAAACAGCTTCTTGCATGGTTTTGCTTTTTTAAAGTCACTACCATAATTTGTTACTTAATTTAACTCACCACAATACATACTCATGTCATAAAATGCACTTACCTGTGTTTTTGTTCTGTTTCAAAAATAGTTCAAAACTGGATGTCATGTAAAGGAAAGTAATTTATTCTATCATATAATTCCTATGTTTATTTCTACCATAAGGAAGTCAAACGCAAATCTTGTGGAAAAGATATTATACCACATATACATGAAAGAAAAATTTTCTTCTGCAAAGCTTAATATGAGCAGAAGTTGATTCTGGACATAGAAAGTAAAGATTTGCTTCAAATTACATTTTGGATTTTCTTTGTTATTTTGTACTGTCTAATTTAAAATTTCAGTCTTCCTGGGGAGGGGGGGGAAGTTCGGACTATTTTATATGTAGCTCCATCACATATGGATTAGTTTGTTAGTTTGATCTAGATTATAGTTTATCCATGTTACCAGACTTTTGCTGGAGATGTTTGTGCTTTCTCTGTTATGGTGACTTAAACATCTACCATACATTGTAGTAGCACATAGCTGAAATTCTTCACTGGTGATAAATGAAAAGAAGAGTTTTTGTGTGGCAAAGCAGAGCCATCAAGCATCCTGACTAGCTCTGATTATCATTCAGCTAGCTGACTGGTAAACAGTGTCTCCAAGAAAGAAAAGCTTTAAAAAAATAGTGCAAGTGATAGCAGATTTTAAAAAATTATTCTTCCCAGCATCCCAGGCACATTTTACTTCTATTACATGTTTTGCATATACATGAAGAAATAATTAAGTCTTTGTTCATATATTAAAACTTACTTAGAGTCGTGGTATTACTTGCTAATAGTGTTACAATCTGTTTATATGCTACAGATTTTTTGTTAGAAAATATGTACCAGATCTGAGGACTCCTGAAAAGAGTCCACATCTGCAGAATACTGGCAATGTTTCTTTACGGGGATATTTTTAATCAGTCATGTTTTCCATGCCTTACATAATGATTCTGTCATGCATGCTTTATCAATTTTGAGCCTCAGGCATGTGTTTGTGAGTTGGAGTTCTGTGAGGTGTGCATGAAATAACCTTTGAATGAGGAAGATAAAAGATATCAGCTTGCTTACTGACACTGATACTAGGCACTGGGTGCCAAAATGGATGTGAATCAAAATATGCATGTACATTGCATTTTCATACATGCTATGGCACTGCTCAGCACTGTAAACAAGCTTGAAGTCCCAAAATTATAATATCTGCATTTGATTTAATCATCTGCACTAGTCTGATTATTAACAAGTTGCAGTCTGGTTTCTCAAGAATCACAACTGCTTTCAAAAACTAGTGGATGACTAACACTGAAAGTAGATTTCTGTTAGATTTGCTAAACCATGAACATTTAATTTTTCTTTGGAGTTTTACCAGTGTTGCCCTGGTTTTTGCTAAAGCCTTCTGTTTTAAACTTGGAGTCGGAACTCTTTCTCACACAGTTTCCTGTAAACAATAGCTGATGTTTGTTTGACCGTCTATTCTGTTTTTCATTCCTTTTGTGATAGGAGAACTTTGATGAGCATCTTTTTTCTCCAGTGGGATTGAGAAGGAAGTGACGTGTTCTCCAATCCCTTGAGGAGTTGAGAATTCTATAAGAATGTGACATATGTAAATAAAGGGGTCTTTCCTCTCCTTTCTGCTGAACCTGGCAGGTGTGAGAGTGTCTTTATTGTGTTTTCCCAGACACATACCAGGAAAAGGGAAAGGCACATTTCTCAAAGCAAACACAAAGCCTTCAGAAGAGACTGACATTTTTTGCAATAGGTTGCATCTGTTGCTGGCTGGGGCAGGCGAAGAAGTTGTGTATTTAAGAGCCTGGTGTGGGCTCCAGAAAGATTGTCATGCAACATCTTGAAATGGTTTGATATGACCAGGGTGCTGAGGAGGTGTCACAAACAGAGAACAGGAATTTATATTCAACCACTCCCTCACCCTCCTTCCCTCCAGATAAGGAACTGCTCTTTTCCCTGCCCAGTGTATTGGAGACTCTCTCAGAAAGACTGATATGAAGAAAAAGGCAATGTGGTGGTTCAGGAACAGTCCCCCAATATGTCTCCGAAAGTGTTTATTCTGTATAACTCTTTCAAGTCGTGCACCCATTTCCCTTGATTAACCTTCAAGAATCATAATTGTTGCTCAAATATCTTTGAAAGTCAGATATTAGCAAGATGGCAGAGAGTGAAATTGAGGTGTTTGATGTCATGTAGTGGTAGCAAAACTCTCAAACAATGCCTTAGCTTATTTTCTTCTTAATCCTCGCAAAAAGGAGAAGGAGAAGGAAAAGGAAGAAGAGAAACAGAAAGAGGAAGAGGAAGAGAGAAAGAGAATGAGGAAGAGAGAAAGAGAAAGAGAAAGAGAAAGAGAAGAGAAAGAGAAAGAGAAAGAGAAAGAGAAAGAGAAAGAGAAAGAGAAAGAGAAAGAGAAAGAGAAAGAGAAAGAGAAAGAGAAAGATTGTTGAGGAAGCATTGTACAATCTTTCCCTTTTTTGAACTTCCTTGATGGTTTTTGTGGAGACTATTTCTATTCAGTAACATCCAGAAGCTCTCAAGAGACAAAGAGTTCAACTGCTTTGATTTCAGATTTTTTTTGATTCAGATGAAGCATATCTGTTTATCTGTACAAAGGGGAAGGAATCAGCTCCTTACAGCAATGCAGTACTCGATTAAAAAAGAACATGGTAATACTCCAGCCTGAGACACATTGATAAATAATGAAAAAGCAAATGAAATACAGATCCAAGAAAGACAGAGTTTTCACACTGGGTTAGCTATATGGGGTTGCCAATAATCCAGGAAGTGTTAAGGAAAATCAATGCTGAATGCTAAATTACACAGGGATTTCATGGCTTCTGCTCTTTGTTCTTGTCCACTGCAGTAAAACAATCAGATATGGCAATACATAACCCTATTAACCACACCAGAGGAACTGTGTGCTCAGTTATCTGCAGTGAGATTTCTTTTAATGAGGTGTTTCCCTTTTCTGTCTGTTAAATGTTTACAGCCTCTTAAAGATGTAAAGTCAGTAAAAAGGGACATTAGTAGAAAAAATTATTCTCTAGTTCAATGCCTTGCCTAATAACAGAGGCACAAAAGAGTGAGATGTGACTTCAGAAGTTAGAGGGGAAAATACGGCTCCGTTTCTGCTGTACTGCTTTCTGCCAGCACTACCCAGGGCTGGCTGCAGCCAGTAGGGGTTACACACTATTTCATGGTCCCCCCAGCATGGATAGAGGCCTGCCTGCACTAGAACTTGTTAAAGGGCAGATAAAGCTGCAACAATTCAGGGACTGCACCTCTGAGATCTGCAAGAGCCAAACATTCAGCTCCATCCATTCATACTGCCCATATTGTCTCATACTTTCATCTTTGTACCAAATCATTTCAGGTCTGCTGAGTAGGACTAATCCTCATCCTTTAGAGAATCACCACTTTTCTCTGTCTCAAAATGGCTGTACTCTGCCAAGGTTCCTCCTCTGGATTGCGGCCACTATTAAGAAGTGTTTTTCATTTAAATTTAATGACAGGTACTAAAGCTGCTTTTGCATCAGGGAAAGAAGCTCACACACTCATGTGCTTCATTCTCAGGCAGCTGTCAACAGTGGAGAAGTCTCAGTGGGGATGTCAGAGGTATCAGGAAGATGTTTCAGCTATTAAGGTCTGATTTATGTCACTGACTGACTGAGAAGATCCTGAAGCCTATATTTGTACAATCCAATAAATAAAAAAAAATCAGCTAAAGAAAGGGAGAGGAGCTCCATAGAAATGTTGTATACGCATAATGTATTTTGAAATTAAACAAAACATGTATGAGAGATGTGAATCACTATGTTGAGAGTATGTTATTTTTTTGTTTTACTTTTTTGCTGTGAGCAAGAAATCCCACTGGATTTTTGAACTACATCAAAAAAAAAGTTTTCTGAAAAAAACTAGAAGATAGTTCAGTGACCATGTCAAGACTAATTATTTCTAATTAAGCAGCTACACAAGAGCACAAGATTGTGTACAAACACAGCTAGAGAAACATGTTGCTCTGATGTATGGACTGAGTACACACAAGAAGAGAAAATGTTGAAACTTAATAGGAATTAGGTTGAGAAATTAAGGCTACAGTCAAATATTTAAGATAAACCACATGTAACCAGAGCAAAATGTGTAGTTGAAGGGGAGTTGGGGAGTCAATTAACCATATAAGATGTAAATTGTACAATTAAGAGTAGCAAATATTCCAGCTACAGTTACACATGCAACAAAATTAGAATCAGTGGGAAAAAAGTGACTAGAAGCACACTTGTATTTCTGAGGAGACCAGGCAGAAAAAGGGAAGAGGAGCAATGAAAAAGTGTGTAGATACTGCAGAAAATGGACACTAAGGTATAAAACCAAACAGACCACAAAGGAGGGTGGAACTTCTGACGGCAGGGGTGCAAACACCTACAGCCAGCAGCTCTGGGGGCCTGCAGACCCAAGCCCAGTGGGATCACAGAGGCGACCCCAAGGGACAACCCCTTGGACTCTCCATCAGATTTGTGACTGGAAGGTTTGCTGTTGGAAGGTGGAGCAAGGATGGACAGAACTGCATTCTAACACTGACTAGACTGAGGAGGAATGGGCGGCAGAATTGTATTTTAACAGCAGCTGTGTGCTATTAAAAATATTTAAGCGTGATAAATAAAAGCTTCACAATTGTGTATAATAAAGTACAAAATAACACAATTGTAAATTGTTAACAGCAGTGTGCCCAGTATTGGAATAAGTTATTGGCTTTTTATTTTTATTTCTTAGCAGTTTGCTGCTAAATCAATAAACATTATCGACTCTTGTACCAATTGTGTTTCAGGGCTGTACTCTGAAGGGGGAGTGCTGGACTGTGAGGTACCAGTTACCCCATTATTATCATTTGCACAGAGGATTCCTCCTTTTCAAAGGTGAGAATGAGCAGCCTTTCACACGCTATTCCTATGCTGCAACTCCAAATTCAAGTGTCTCTTGTGTATCTTAACTCCAGGGAGGAGAAATCTGGTTTCAGCATTCAATATAATTGCAAGAAACCTGCTTTGTCTCACTCCCCGGTACCAGCCTGCTGCGCCTAAACCAAAGGGTTTGCAGCACTCAATGCAGATTCACTCTCTCCTCAGATATATGTGGTGTGTGACATTCTAGTGAACACATCCTATGAGCTGCCGATAGGAAGAAATCTACCTGCATGGAGCCCCTGAATAGTTTTGAATTAGCTTATTTATTTAAATAGATTATGAATTCAAAAAATAAACAATTTTTTTAAAAAGTTTGTCAAAATGTTATTTCCACTTTTTATTCGCTCAGTTTTGATTTCATGATGACACAGTTACTTCTTGAAACTTAATTTTAAAGACATCTTTCCAGAGAAATAAGTAATCTTCGTTTTCAATAGACTTGTATCAAAAGTCAGCAAAGTTGCAGGGAAAAATGGGCGTAATTCTATAATCTTTCTGTGGACATTTTCTGTGTAGGCTCTGTCATTTTGAAAGATGAGAAGAAAATTGGTCCAACATTACTCATTCTAATTTTGGCAAATTCTAAATTATAGTTAGTAATTGTAGGAACTATCACTCAGAACTAAGATGGACATTTCAGCATTTATTTTTCTCCCTGAATATTTTTCATGGTATATGGGAATGATGGGCTTGAGCATCACCTCAGTTATAATCAGAATAAAAAGTTCTTCAAAGCTAGTGCAAGCAAGAACTTACTGCAAAGAATTGTGAGTAATAGCATGTAAATTATTATTTAGAAAGCAAGGTTACTTTCTGGAAAAAGATTAAAACATTCTAAGAGCCACATAATTGTATAGCTTTTAAAAAATAGCATCCTTACAAGCTGGAGCTATTTTGTTACCATGTAATTTTAATTTCACTTGTATTTTCAGGCTGGGTCATTGAAGTAGATTATGGGAAGTTTCTTAATGCTCATATTGCGTGGCAAAAACACATCTCCCTGAAAGGACATCTGTAATGCTGCCTTTCAAAATTTCATCAGCCTCCACGAGCAAATGTGCAAACAAGGAGAAAATGGTTTTAAAAGCCTGTGAAGGCATTATTTCCAGTGTTTCTGCAATTAAAATGTAAAGACTTCTTTAATGTCTGGTTATTGCCATTATTATTTTCACAGACTTTCTCATGTTTTTCTACACATTTGTTCTCTTTGGATCCAGCCCAACCTGTCATATAGTTTGATATCTGCACTGCAACTAAATGTATATCTCTATATTATCAGAAATATTCCAGGAATTGTTTAGTGGTAAAAAAGTCACCTTAAGCCCTCATTACAAAAAAAAAAAAAAATCCTTTTAGAATAAATGTTTAAATAATTTCTTGCACTCATTCAGTGCCTCCTCACACCTACATCAAATAGAGATTTACCAAAATTATTTTCACTTCTAGAACTCTATGGAAGTGCACTTCTAACCCATGGGTTTCTGGAGACATTGAGAGAGAATGGGACACTGACTAAAGGTGAAACAGGCATTTCCTTCCCCATTCAAAGTCTAGGTGTTTTTGTTAAATTACAGGAATATTTCACATAATTATCCCATGCTTCATTTTATCACAAAATCCTTTTATCTCCTGCTTTTAAGGCACTTCTGGTTTCTCTCTTTTTATTCCCCCCTCCCCCCACGACCTCTTTAAGTTGTAACTTTGATTTTCTCTTTCTGATTTATCATGCTTGTTTTCCCTTTGCCCCCTGTTTTTGATCTGCTAGTTAAGGATTTGTATTCTGAGTCTTTGGTTTACAGTTCTGGTGGAATTTTTGCTGTTGTGTAAATCTGAGTGCTCTGATAAACATGTAGCAATTCATATTGCTCTCCCTACTGTTTGTGTGCTTTCCTGATAATGGAAAAAATCACTTTTGAAGCCCTTGAAGTCCCACTTATCATTTGCTAATGGGTGCTTCATAAATGAGAATTGGAAGATTTGTCGGTGTTAGAGCATAAAATGAAATATTTTGTTCAGGTAATTCAAATATTCCCACAACACCTTTTAATACTGCTGTTGCTGATAATGAAAAGAAATACAATTCAGAGGTTTTTTATTTAGTCTAGAGCTGGGCTTTCTTGTCAGAAGGACTATGATTATGAGTACTCCTCTGAAATTTAAGAAGAGTTCTTTGAAATTTTCTAAATGGAAAATATCTGCGGCTATGAGTACCTAAACTTGAGTGGGATACAGCCCTCTTCTGAAGACCTGAAATTTGTCACAACTTTAATGTCTTCTCTCAGGAAGTTTAGTTTAACTATCTGCCAAGTGGAAGTCAGACAAGTAGCACAACATGACCTCATCCTGCTGGAAAACTTTGCCAATAGTAACTATAGAAAGTTGCACCCTGGAAAAATAATTTAAATTTGCAATAGGGAAGTGCTGTATTATACGGACCTGTAGAAAATGTGACTTCTTTTCCTCAAGAAATTGTCAAGAAGTTATTCATGCCAGGTTTTTTCTACCATGTCTTCTTTTTACAGTTAAAATTTTTAAGCTCATATCCAGACAATTGAGGTAAGTTTCCAAGGAATTCATTTGTCTGTGTTTGCTGCAATCATTTTCTTTACCTACATTTTTATTAAACAAAAATTATCCTCGTCTCTATAAGTTATTTCACTTACAAGTTGCTTGATTTCATGGAAGCTAATTTTAAAATTTCATTTAAAACAGTCACTAAAACTCAAACTTATCAAAGCATTCCTCTCTCCACTGTTTCAATCACTTCTAAATTTTCCAGACAACTTCATTTCTTTCTCACAGCCTTATTCTGACTGATTAGCAATCCTTTTATCATGTTGTGTGCTCTGTTTAAATCCTGGTGCAAAAAATCTTCCACTGAACTCAGTTCTTCAGAGCAATATTCGTATTTTTCCACTACCTGCTGCTGTTGGTTATACAGTTCTTTATCTGTTGTCAGCTGTCCAGCTCTGTCAATCTAAAGTATTTCCATACACATTCTGAGATTCACTGTTAATTTACTGGTGCCACCTTGTCCTTCTCCAATATCAGATTTCTCCAGCACTGCATCTGCCAAACAGCTTCTGACACACCTGACAACACTCTGCAACAACTGTATGTCTTCTCTTGTTATATAAATGCTTCCAATCACAAAAAAACCCCAAACCATATTGACTCTTCTATTCATGAAAGTACAATTCTAGACTCTCTTTAAAGTTCCTGACTACAAGTATTATTAATGTGGCTGGAAACAGCAACAATTTTGACTCCAATAGCCAATCAGGAAGTGCAAATAATAAGCAATGAATAATCACTAGTCAAAGTACACAATAGACGAACAGTTGGAGGTTGAAATGTGTTTACATAAACTATTGGCTGAATTATTACCAATGACAAATTCTTTATTAAAATAGAAAATAGGAATTCTTAGAAATAACTAACTGCATCAAATAAATTATTCCTAGGAAACAGTTCAGCTGTGAAATTTATTGTTGACTAATGCTTTATAATGCCTATGGAAGTAACCTGAACTACTCACACATGTTTAGATTCATTGAAAAAAAACCTAAAAATCAGACAATAAGCGTAATACCACATCTGGTATCCTAGTGAACTTGCTACTCAGTGTATAACGTAATTAGTAAATAAAATTGTTAGGATTAATCAAATGTAAATGAAATTTCTAGGATGCATAAAGAGTGAATAGGAAATGAATACTGCGGAGTTCATAACATCACTGTGTAAATTGCTTGTGAGATATCACTTGACATTTTTCATTCATTTTCATCATATCTCAGAAAAGATATTGCTGAAGGTGAAATGTAGAAAGAGGATTGACAAAATATTATGCATAATACATAATGAAAATACAGTGATTTCCACAGCAGGAGAGATTTGAAAGATTGAGTCTGTTCAGTTTAGTGAGGACATGGCTGAAAGTGGGCATTTCAGGAAACTAACAGAAGTTTCTAGTGAACATACAGAGAATGTAAAACAACCAGCACCTACTGTCCTCATATCTCAAGACGAGAGGGAGTTCAATAAAACCATATAAAATCTGAAGCTGATCAATAAAAATGCTTTTTACATAGCTATGGCTGAGGTGCAGAACCCACTGACACAGAATAATTGCAAGAATAAACTTAGCAGTGTTTATAAAAGGCAATTGACCTTATATTGATGTATGTGCTAGGGAAACACAGGAAGCATATAATCCTCAACCCTCAGCACGTGCACCAAGCACCAGTTGAGAAGTGATACTGAGACATTACTCAAATGGCCAAGTGAATCATTCTCCAGTGACTCTATCTCTTCTGTGCTCTCCTGGAATGGAAAACAAATTCGACTTCCACTCTTGCTCTGCCTACCTAGTTCTAGGGAGACAATCCAGAATCAAAGCACCTGGACAACTGCATGCAAGGAAAGCAAGGGCTCAGGAGGAGGTTGATTTCAATGAATCTCCTCCTATCTGATGGCAAGCTATGCACATTGATATACAGGCTCTGGGAAAACCAATTTTCTCTTATCAAAAAGAAAACCAAACTATGCTTACAACAAAATTCTATATTATATTACTTGAATCTAGCTAATGGTTTCAGACATTTCTAGTCATCTCTATTATGCACAATTACAGAATAAAATGCAGGACAAGACTAGTTTGTTTCTAGCAACAAAGATTTTTATCTAAGGGACAAAATATTTGTTGTCTTTAGTAAGTAACCTCAGATTTTATATGTTCTCCTTGAAAAGGCATGGGTGGGATGCCTAATGTTGACAGTTTTTCCAGTTTATGTCTTTTGCATATATTTTCCAAATTATCTATTTTTTTTTATATTAGCAATATGAGAATCTTTCCACTATATCTATTTATTTGACAGGAAGAAAATTTAGATTTGACTTTGAAAGACAATCACTTTCATTTCTTCCCTTTTTCATCCCTTTATGGTTACTTGTCTCTATTCCAGAATTGCTCCTAACATGAAAATATCTATTGCCAGCTGTATAATCTCCAGGTGATGGTTTAGCTGTAATTCATAGACATCTACCAGATAGATTATTACATGTAATATGAAACTAATATGAATATATTTTGATTTTATTTAAGGAATATCTAATATTTAGAAAAATTATATTCCCTGAAGAAGATGGCCGTGTTTCTTTGGATGGACACACAGGGTACCCCTTCTGAACTTGACCCAAGACCACTGATATTTATATAAACATTTCTGTTTAATACAGCAAGCCCTGGCTGGGTCATGGTCCTGCTGGCTGAAGAAATAATGCTTCAAAGAGTGAGAGGTGTCAGAGCCCAAATTTTAGCTCACTCTCTACAGGAAAATTACAGATCCTCTTCTTAGCTCCATGACTGAGGGAACTGAACCCATTTGGTCTTTTCCCCACAAGGTTAAATTCTTGTATTAAAACAGCAGTGCTGTAAATTGATAAGGCAGCTTTTCAAAATACAGTATTTATGGTCCTCTCAAAATACCTGAAAATTGTGGAGTCTAATGCTGCTTAGTTAACTGCTGGCCTAAACATCTATAAAAGGTCTCTATGTCCACTGGCCTGTTTTATTTTTTCAAATAAGCAAAAAATAGGAGAACTGAGCCCCAGTCATTTATTTCAAACTACATCTGGGGATGTCGACTGGGGAAAATAGAAACATATATACTGGCATACAAAAAACAAAGGTTTACTTCTAAGATTTGTTTCTCTTTTTAAAAAATGAAAAGATACACAACACTAGTATTCAAATTCAAAATGAAACTTGTAGGTTCAGGATGAAGAAAAGCTTTTGTGTTCATATTTCTAAGTGTAAAACCATTTCTTTCTTTTTTCTGGCTTGGTTTTTTTTTTTTTTTTTTTTTTTTTTGACTACAGATAAACAACATATTTGAGGTTAACTTGAAACAATTCTTCTTTTTTCCTCATTTTTCAGATTTGACAATAAAATGAAAAAACAATGATTTACACAGCTCTACTCCATGACCTAGAGTTCTGTGATTCATCACTCCTTGCTCAAGTTTCATTAGCTGCTGTCTAAATGCTCATTATCTTTTGGAGGCACATATTTTATTCTTTGCTTCATCTTCCTTAAGGAAAGAAATTATTTGCTCATTTATAACATAACCAACAATTGTATTAACTAGCCTTGCTGCATATATACCTGGAGCAAATCTTTCAAGAACTAAGTAAACATGAAGGCAGAAAAGAAATGATTCGGAGGGATCAAAAGTCTTAGGATTTCTTCCTTCTCATTTAAAATAATTTCTTCAATTATAAATACTATGATCAGAAGTTCTGACTGTAGTAAAATCTGCAAATTTTGAACACAGTCATTATTTCATATCTTACAAAAATAACACAAAATCCCATGGGTACAACTTTCAATAAAGCTAATTGGTTCTGTTTGTTATTCTCTGTAGTCCAGAAACCTTTATTTTTATTACAAATATTGTTTTGGTCAATAATTTCCCTCTGACATTGAGTGATTCTTAATAACTAATATTTTGAGATTGCTATTATTATCAGTCTGAGATATTCCAGTGTGAGGGAGTAGAAATTCTGTGCATTTTGCCTTGAAATTTCCCCTGAAATCCAGCTTTGGGATGAAAGAGAAAGAAGTAGAGTTTGAAGCCTGCAGGTGTTGAGGAGGAAGAGGGAGGGACAGTCATAACCAAACTTTTGTTCTGCTTTGTGCCTTTCCTCACCAGAATTCCTGCTCCTGCACAGCAGAGCTCCAAGCGTGCCCATTTTACAAAGAAATTCTCTGAGAGGAGAGGACAAAATTTTAGGGAGACAGCAACTTGGACATATTCAGTCCTTTAATTTTGAAGGACGTTAAAGATGAAAGATAAAAATCCCTAAACGGTATTCACAGGGAAACGGCACTAGGGGCGGGGAAAGACTGCCGTAAAATCATTTCCCTCACAATCATAAGAGAAATTGAGCAGGTTATGCAGAGCAGCAGTTCCACTTTTCTCCATGCACCATAAGCCACTGCTTGCTTACTAGCAAGGGTAACAAACAGAGTGTTGTAGTGGCACCTCTTAACTTCCTTCTGCTCTTTGAAATGTTAATTCTTCACCCTACATGTGTCCAATGTGGTCCTTTTTTGTTTTACTAAACAAAGTTTCCTTATTTCCTGTACAAAACATATGTTATTATATATATTTTATTTTAACCCATTCTTTTAGATCTCTCCTAAGCTCCCTCAGTGATTTTTCCAGATGTGCTGCAAGACTACAGGCTAATTTCCCCGTAGCTCTGATATATCTTTCATGAACATACATTATTAACCAGATTGTGAAATGTCCTCCAGACAGCCTTCTGGTGTTGTGAACAAGTAAAGTTGATGGTTCTGTCTCGCCTCATAAGGTAGGGCAGGTCTGAGAAATACTCTAACAGGGCTTCTCAGAGTGCTTTTGTCACCATCCCGGTACCACGGAAAATTGTACTGATCACGTAGATGGTGAGAGTTTTGTCTGTGTATAAAAGGTGTCAAAACAAGCCAGCACAGGAACCACCTCTCACAGAAGACAAGATATCAGCTGGGGAAAGACCTGAAAAAACCCAGTAATGCTGTTGCCATGCCCCAGGCAAGTTCTCAGAATTTCCAAAGCCATGCAGAATGTTCGTGGCAGAATTAAAAGCAGTTTACCCCTTTAACAGTGGGATAATTTGGATGTCTTGGGACTCCTCATGTCAAAATCCTTTTCATCAGAGAAAAAGACTAAAAGCTGTGTGCAATTTGCTGTTTCTCTGATTGATCATCATCAAAAAAAGCTCTGTGTATTACTAGGTTCAGTGCTCAGTTCACTGAGATTGCTCATATGGATGAAGGCACTTTCGATTGCTCCTCTTTCCTTACCTGTCTGAATGTTTTCCATGTGCTGTGGGACACAGAGGAGGGAAAGGAAGAACAGCAAGGAGGGATCACAATTTCCAGCTGTTTCCTTCTGATACCATTAATAAAAAAAGGTTCTGTTGCAATTACACCTTATCATATAACTTGGGAACAGAGGATGCCCTCAAACCTTAGTTTAAAATGTTTATTTACTTGTTTTAGATTTCAAGCTCCCAAATACTGGGAGTTTTTGTGGAGCAAAGATAGAGCTCAGCACTGGCTTTGGTTCACAGAGGACCCTGCCATGTACCACATGTGGTACTTGCCGGCCCAAGGACTCCTCTACTGCCACAGCAAAAATCTTCTCTGAGAGAGCGGGGAAAAGATAGTGAGACACAAGAGTATATGGTTCCTGCTTCTACAAACTCCTGCATTGCTGTCTTTGCTGCAGCCACAGTTTTTTCCTGTCCACAAAACTTGAGCTCTTGTGCCCAGCTGCCATCTGTCATTTCTATTATAGGAAAGTTAGCAGCACAAGATATTGACTCCTTGTCCCTCAGCAGTATTCAAGAGCGATTTATAAACGCTTTCTAATGCTACCCCAGTTCTAACTTCATTGTTCCATATGCACAACTATGTCTTTGCTTTACTATTTTCTGGGTCTTCA
This sequence comes from Platysteira castanea, assembly GCA_013397175.1. NCBI lineage: Eukaryota > Metazoa > Chordata > Aves > Passeriformes > Platysteira > Platysteira castanea. Next base: position 1,149,855 of record VYXC01003310.1, read on the forward strand.
TCCATACCTGTCTTCCATTGCAGCTGCTGTTTGCACTTAGGAAGGCAGATTATTCTACCTGTCTGGGAAAGGTCTGCTATTTCTAGGTCCCATCCCAATACAGTGCCCTGCAGCTTAATCGTAACCTGACAGACAAACTGCCTTTACCTGTAGAGACATCCTTACTTGCTGAGCCAGTTGATGGGTGGGAAAGTAAAATAATTTCCTAAAGAAATCATGGGCCACCACACAGGCATAATGTGGGTGTTACCAACAGAAGGGCTGGTATTGCTGCATGAAATGTCAACTCATCTGCATGGTCCACTGCATGTGCCTGAGAAGCACAGACCAAAATCAAGCTGCTTGATTCCCCTTTCTCTGACACTGTGGCTCGTGCAGCTCATTCCGTAGGGGGCATTCAGGGACATGCTGGAGGATATGGGACTGTGATCATCTTGGACCTCTTGTGAGGGCAAGGTACCCTACAACTGCAAAATCTGACAGCTTAGCATAGATTTACTTAGTTCCTGCTAAAAGACTTGACAGAATGAGACAGGCACATGGCATTCAGAGCAGCATTGATTACAGTTTTACTGCATCCTTCTGTCTAGAGGCATCAGTTACTTCCACAAGACAACGTCATGCAAAGCCCGTGGTCCCTGCTGCTCAGCAGTGTTGTGCCCCGAGTGGTGACACCCCGAGCTCTGTTACTGCAGCCCATGACATGATCACAGCCACTCACCCCTCATCAGTGCCTCTGCATCCACGTGAGGTATTGTGCCTGTAATCTCTTTTAAATAATAAGATCTGACAGGCCAGGCACTGCCAGCTAGTTATGGACACCCTGAGCAAGTTACAGGTCACAGGGCTGAAACCCAAATGGCTTTAACCACTCAGAAATCACACTGATTCACGGCCTCAAGCAGCCCACAGTGAGATGGGGATGGAGACTGCAGATGAAAATAAGGAAACCAATCCAACCTGAACACTTCCTGCCCATTATAGCGATGGGTTTCATCACAGCCGTGGGTGGCAGCTCAGCTGAGATCTGTGTTTGTGTTGCTTCGCACAGCACTGAGGCTGAAGTGGCTGTACAAGGTGAGAGTGGTTCAGATTGAGACACACCTCTGCCGTGGTATTTGCCTCCATCTTTCAGGGGCCACAGGATTTATGGTCACTTTGACCTGCTGCAAAAAATCCAGTCTCTCAACTATGTACTACTCTGGTTCTGCTGAACCACTGGTTACTTAACCTGGAACTCACGGGAAAGGATGGGTGATTTTATGCTCCACGCATGAAAGGGTAATGCTTTGGAACATAATTCTGAATGCTTAGCATGAGAAACTTTAAAGAAGAAAGATTGTCAGCCCCTTCTGAAAAACTACAAACTATTTTTAAGGTGAATTCAAGTGATCTACTCCAGAAATAGAAACACCTGAAATCCCTCCAGACTCTGTCATTAAGTCCCTGAATATATCAAATGCATGTTTTGTTTGGCAGTAATGTTGGTGGGGATTAAGAAAACTATTAAGAGGGTTGGAAAAAATCCCTTTTTAACATAATGACAACAAACATTTACATAATCAGCGGAAACGAGAATAAGAAACTGTCTTCAAGCTTTACCAAGGCAGCAAGTTAACTGGTGCTTTTTGTATGATGGCATAGCAGCACTGCAAAATGGTCTCACTATAATTAAGTACTCTACAATTTGCATGGCTTAAGGCTTGAACGCCAACATAAGTTATGGTAAAGTAGGGATGTAACATTTTCAGATGCCAGACAGGGGTTTGTGTTAGTGAAGTTTTCATGGGACGAGAAAGCCTCTCGACACCAGGCAGTGAAGGGCACTGGCCCCGGTTCCTCCTGTGGCAGGGTCTGACCAAGAGCTTTTTTTTGGCCACAAACCATTTGGGAAGACCTCAACCCTTTGAAAGCTCTTTGAATTAAGAGAGCCTTGGTGCTGGCTTTGTCTTAAGGTATCTGGTATAATTTTGTGTCGCACAGCCTCTCCCAACACGCCTGTGATAGGGCTGCTTGTTGTGTTCACAGCTCCTGCAGACAGGGCACACCAGCCATGGCAGCCCGGAGCAGCACCTGGGTGAGCCCCTGAGCTGCAGTTTTGGCCCAGCCAGCCTGAAGGACATGACTGATCAGTGCAAGCATTTTTACAGAAATATGGGTAGTTTTTGCAGAGATATTCTGAGAAACTTCTTCCCCTCACTGAAGGACTCAGGGTTAGTGGAAACCCACCTCCATCCTAGGTGTATTTGGAGTCTGGAAAAGGGTGTTTCATTTACAAGGCTGATGCTTGTGATGCTCACAAGCTTTTAAAGAAACACAGAATATAAAATCAGAAGAAAGAGACTCCAAGTATAATGCAAAGACTGAGAAATATACAACTTATTTCTGTATTTTCCCATGGCTGCTGAGCTCTCTTCTGTGTGATAATTTGTTGTGCTGCTGCCAGAGGTGGCTACCATCGGTGGGAGATGGTTTCTCCAGAGATCAGTGTTCAGCTGTTGTTTCTCTGATGGCACTTCAAAAGCCTGTGGTGTTCCTACTGGATCTAACTGGGTCCTTTCCTCTTTCCCCAGCTCAGATCCTCAAGATCTTGAAAATGTTTGCCATCTTCCTTCAAGCCCATTTTATTTTGATGAGGAATGCATTCCCTAGACTTTTCTGCCTGGTATGTCCCTGCTCACAGCATGATGCTGCTCGGGTAGCAAGAAAGAAAACAAAAAAGCCCAGAGAAATGGGACCTAGGTGCAGAGGCCAAAATGGTGAGTTCTGAAGGGAGTTGGCAGCCAGAATTTTCTGGCTGAATTGTTGCTTTTTTTGTGGGTTTTTTTTTTTTTCTTTTTTTTCCAGGCAAAACACATTTGAGGGTGTGGACTATTGAAAGCCTCAGGTGCAGTGTTTGTTTTGTTTGCTTCATACAGTAAAGCAGACCATCTGTTTACTGAATTTCAGCCATTCCACTCAATAATCCACATGCTTTATTTGTTGTCTAAACATTTTTCTTAACTTCTCTATGACAGTAACGTAGTACTTGGTGGGTAACAGTGCAAACTCATCTGCAAGCACCAGAAAAAAGTAGCTCATTTCACAAATTAGGATGTGAAGTGAAAGGATGGCTGTGATATGATTCTGTATCTCTCAGTAATATTAAACTCTAAGTTCTCAAACACTGTAGACAGTGCCCTGATTAAATAAAGACTGAGCAGCAGAGAGACAGTTCTGAGGGAATTGAATGGATTACAGTCCTGTGCTAGATCTCTAATCTACATCTATTCCAGAATGGAATGGATTTGAAAATTGGATGAAACAAGGTCTTACCAGGTTCATAGACAGAAAAAATGCATTGTAGGTAACAGCCAGCTATCACAGAGAGAAATTTAGACAGGTGGGTAAGACACTGCCCAGCTTTGATGAAAGCATTCATCACAAAATTGTCCTTTCAGTCACTAAGTGCAGCACTTCAGTAAATACAGCCATTGTTCTTTTCCTCTTGTATACACTGATCACACAAGAAATGAAGCAATCCAGCACAGCCTGTGTCCATGTTGGGTTAACAAGAGGAATCTCAGCAAGAAATCTGTGTCCCACTGTGTGCTCTAAATGACATGGTTTTGCTACCAAGCTTTTTAAAAACAGGTTGCAAAAGAAAGTGGTCCCTCTGCCCAGAACTTGCTAAGGATCCAAATGAAAATGCAGTGTTATAATGTTAAGAATGGAAATGAAATGCACTTAAATTAATTAAATATATAGAAAATAAAAATCAGAAGGAATAGCACGCTAATAAGTCCCTGGCAATATAGTTGTACTTGACAAGGAATATTGATTACTGGGCTATTTCACATTTTCTATGCACTAATGCACTGAGCATACATAGAAAAGTGACATCTCTGAAGTAATTACATAGGCATTGTCAGTACATTCATTTGTGTTTGGGTTATTTCACTGCACTGGCATTTCTATAAATTATAACATGTCACCTTAGATGTACACAGAAGTTAAATCATTTATCTTCCAACTAATCATAGAAACAAGAGCAAAAACGTTCCTTGACAAGAATTTGGATAAAAGCCTTAATACAAAATTGCAATGCTGTAAGACTTCTGACTGATTTTCTTTATTTTTTTTTAAATTAATTGAAGCCAGACTTAATTGTTCTCCAGTCATCTAGGGTGAAGAGAATATTACTACAGCTTTCTCCAGTGTACATATTTATAAGATATAAACACTCAAACCTAGACTGAAATATTTATTTTCCAGAGGCCAATAAATAGTCAACTAATACTTGTGACTTGTATTCATGAAGTTGTCTCTGCTATCAAAGGCTAAATCTGGAGACCTAGAGAAAGAGTCACGAGATCCACCAGGTATCTGATTTAAGACCCCTTGGTTTATCCTTGTCACCAGCCACATTCTAGAGCACACATTTTATTCAAAGAATGTTATGAGCTAGTAAATGACACAGCTGAATGAAGCACTTGCCTGTCAGAAGAGTGCTAATACAGTATTTGAAATTTATGAGTATCCTTATAGCTAAAACAATCTACTCAGATAATAATTATCAGGTCAATGCCTTTTTAGAGAAGTAATTGACATCTCTGTAAAAGCTGGCGTTTGGGGTTTTTTGCTTTGTTTGTTTGTTTGTTTCACTGTCTGGAGTAAGAAAAAAGTAAAGAAAAAGGGAAAAGCCATTATTTACACAAGCCAACAACATTACCTTGCAGCAAAGAAGCTAACCCTACCCCAGGCTGTATTAGAAGGGGGACTGGAGAAGATGACCTTCAGAGATCCCCTCTAAAGTCTATGACTCTCTGCCTCTGTGAAAAAAAAAGGAAAGAGAAAGAGAAAGGGAAAGGGAGAGAGTGAGGACAGAGAGGGAAAGAATTACAACGACTTACCTGATTCCAGCAGTCTGAAACATAGATGTTTGTTTCCCACTAAAATAAAAATACAAAATATATTAGGTTGAATTCTTTAAACTTTGGTTTTCCTTCTTTATTTGGTTCACAGTGCATTTTTGTAATATCTTGAGGTTTATCACAGTTATAAACCTCTTAATTTTGATCAATGGCATGTTTTTTTCCCCCAAACAAAATTGCTGGACTGCTTAGTTAATGGTCTTGAGGCTGTTCACGTTATTATGCCATTCTTTGTAAACTGCTCTTTTAATAAAAGTACAACTATAAAGCCCATGCCAATGATCTGGGCCTGAATTAAACATCTCTGATACTTAACCTTTTCCAACTGAGCAGTAGAAGAGACCAGAGTGGAAGACAGGTTAAGTTTATGATATCTATGATTCATTAATTTAAAAATAATCTTCTCAGTGATGCATAAGCTGCCAAATCTGTACACGTAACTTATCCTACATTTTATGATTCTATTTAGTAATTTTTTTAAACTCAAGATACGAAGAGGTTCCTACCAAACTCTCCTCAAGAAATTTAAAACCAGGACTCAAGACACTGTTTTCAAACATTAAACCTTACAGACATGTTAGATGTTCACTTTATATAGTATCTTAAACTGTTTTAAACTTGCATGAGCAAGCTAAAGCAGTATTGCAGAAGCAGTGCTGCATAAAATCTATATTTCACAGCTTGCTCATAATTGGGAAGTAAAAGGACAGTTTTCTCTTCACAATCTGATGTTGCTGACAGCAGCTGAGAAAGATATTTGAGTGAAGCTGGCACGCATGCTGAAAAACATTATTTCATAATAAAAACCCTTTGGGTTTTTTTTCTGAATATGATTTTAATTCAGCAATAGATAAACCTTCAAATGGATCTAGATTTTCAGTTTGCTTCAAGGCTGAGGAGTTTATGGTATGCAAACTCTCAAATTCTGCCATTTGCAAAATGAGGCTTAGATGTTAAATGACACTATCAGTGCACATCTTCCACGACAGCCAATGCATATTTCATATATTGAACTGATGGCATATCTGGATTTCTTGATTAGAGAATATTTGAGGTTTCAACTGTTTCTCTGTTCTGGATAGGCCTAGAAGCACTGACTGAACAGTGTTCATCATATTTTGGGCTCTCTGACAAAAAATGCAAGCAAGAATAAGGTATTAAAAGACAGGAAACTTATGTGTACGTTTGAGAATGAAGATCATCAGTTACAGCTCTGGACAATGGTTAAGACAATTCTGTAGCTCATTCATTTCCAACTGGTTTTCTCCCTGATCCAGTTCACAGTAATTCAAGTGGGAAAATTTAAGACACAAATTGGTGGAGAGTTGTGTATAACTTCACCTTTCCTCCTTACTTCCAACTTCAGTATTCTACTGGGAGCACCACAGTGAGATTATGGACCAAAAAGTTGATATATTTACTTCTAAATGCCAGTAACAAATCAGAAACCATGACCCAGTGCAATGAAAGGAGGCAATTACTTTTGAAAGGGTGAGAAAAGGCTCTGATTTGTGCTTTGTCGGTTATGAAACACTTTTAATAACTTCTTTCCCCGATGACCACCACTCCTCATGTGTCACTCCGGGTTATCCCTGGGGTATGTTTATCTAACAGTCAATTGGCTCTAAAGGTCTTTTGTTTTTCCCATTGGGTGAATTTGACAGTCAAGTTTGAGAATGGTTTAACTCCCCATTAACTGTTGTTAATTTACAAGACAACTCCTGCAGAAAACAAACAAACAAGCTCATAATTTGATGCAACATCAGTCTGGAACACCAAACAAAGCCATTAGGAGCAGCACAACTGTTGGGATCAGCAAACACAGGTGACTGGGGAGAAGGAGCAATCAAGCAAACACCAGAGCTATGTCATTCCCTGGGAGAGCCAGCGTGATTCCCTCCATTTATCAATATTCCTGTGGTGTTCAGAAACATATTGTGAGAAAAATCACACACAAAGGCAAATTTAAAGCTCAAGTTCATGTTTAAGAATTTTGATATGTATTAAATAAACTGTTCATACTTTTTCTGAACTCATCGATAAAGACAGAATCTGAGAGTCAAATGCATTTCATGTAAGGGAACTGCACACAGCAAAGCCAGACAAGCTCCTCTAAATATCCCGCTCCACAGTTTGAAATTTGCACTCGCTCTGCATTACATGTTGAATTCTGCTGCAAACACAGTCTATGAGGGTTGGTGGATAAGAAGTTTGTATTAGATCCATTTTCACTCCAGACATCCACCTCCAGCCTTTGGTGAGGCCACCAGTGGTAAAAAGTCTTTTTTCTTCCTTCTGTTTTTTGGTTAAAATAAAAAGAACCAGAGTGGAGAATTCTGTTATATGAGAACAGTTTGTAATTGATGTTCATTTGTTCTGTGGAAAATAGAAATATTTCTTCTATGTCATCATACTTTTAAATGTTACATTTAAAGCCCTAATGACTGATTAACACCTCACAGGATGAACTACATTGTACAAAAGAGGATGTCTTTATTTCAATGAGCTTATACTCTAAGCAAAATGTGGTTACAACATTTGCATAATTATTTGTAACCATTGAATTTCCAGTGGCTTTGAAAAAAATTAATCAAGCTTAATTGCTAAGTCTGTGCAAGAAACAAAAAACTCAGTGTGCTGCACACTACCTAGGTGGATCAGGACTGGCTGGTGTCTGTCAGGGAGCATTTTATGCTCCAGGGAAACCCTGACACAAAAAAGAAGAAAAAAAGGAAAATAAAAGATGAAGTCAACAAGGGATAGGATATATTAATAAAAGTATAAGGTCTGATAGTTATGGAATGAAGGACTGAAAAGGCAGGAAAGAGGGTTCAGTGCAATGTATGGAGGCAATAAAAAGAAGTATTGCCACTTGGAGATTTTATCACACAACATTGTCAACCATGTTTAAAATATATCCCTGTCACAGGACTCTGTAAAACCAAGGAAGAAGCAGGACAACTAAAGCTCTCCTTTAGGATTTTTTTTTCAGTTTATTGGCAGAAACAGACCTGTCAAATTACATTATTTCAAGTCATTTCAATTGTATCTGCCAATCCCAAGCAAAATATCTCTTGTCTTTTTTGGGTGTGGGAGTGGGTGTTAGGGTTTTTTAGGGTTTCTTTTCCCATTGAAAGTCCTTTTATCATTTCCACCTGTACTTTGAAAGGATCATTAGTTTGAAATGACAATTCAGTATATTTCATTCTCAGGTTTTTAACAAAAGGAAAGAATAGCCTTCCTTCAAATATTTCTTTCTTCCTACCTAGAGCTACTTGATAAATTTGTCATGCTATTTGAATTAATAATAATTCCTGTTGAACCATTTCTATGGGGTAAGCAATTGCTACATTACAGCTGAATAGTACCCAGCAGAACCAAACAACAGGTTTTCAGGTCAGAAGGACAAAAGCCAGTTGTGCCTGTGTTTTCTCTGAAGCTCTCCCACAGCAGGATGAAAGAGTCCAACTGACTCCTTGGTCATCCATTCTGGATAAACCTTTCTGGGGAGCAGGGCTGAGGTGATGCCAATGACAGCTCCCTCTTTGTCAGATCAGCTCCCAAGGGTCATAAGATGATGGGAAAGAGTTGAAGGACAATTTAAGCTGTCCTAGCAATACCTGTCAACAGGAGAAAAAAATAAAAAAGTGCATAAAAGTGGTTTAAATTCATCTTTGTTCTCTGTCATTAGCTCTGTGTTGGGCACAAGTGGGCCAAACGACGGAGTCCAGACATCAATCATCTGCCAGACAAATCCCTCTCACAGCACACTGCCTTTCTCAAGGGATCACGTGTTGCATCTGTTGTGCCTGGAATGCAGTCCTTTAGTTTTGATTTGACATTTGTTTCCACAGCAACCAACTGGGAAATAACTATAGGTGATATAAACTACACGGGCAGGATTGCTATGACAAACAATTCCAGCCTGCAAATCAAAACTCAAAAGAGAATGAAAAATAAATTTCATTCCATCTGTATAGATATGCACTGAATAGTCAGATACAGGGCAGTATTCAAAGTTTCCAGTAGGCTTCAGCTGCATATTTCCCAGCTGTTATACTATTAAAGGTTGTCCTATCACCTGAGGATGTACTTTTGTGTTGAAACTATAAAAAAAGCCATCATGAAATTCCTAGAGTAAGCAGATTATTGCAGTAATGATAACCAGGATGCCATCTATTCTCAAGTATAATGGCAGTCTCACACTTCAGTCATAAGGATACTTCAAGGAAGTACTTATTGCCTATTTATTTATGACAGTTACAACCTAAGTGTTCCCAAAGATTAGAAAAATATCAATTATTTGATTATTTAGGAACAGAAGCTGCATGAAAAGATCATTTTAACTGCCTTCCACATAACACAGTTCTATTACATCAGTCAATCACTAATGGAAGAATGACACTTGCATTTGAAGACAAATTTGACTGCTAGGAACATAGCTGCTGTTTGACAGTGCTGCACTACCCCAAATAGAGCTGGAGGTGCCTCAGCCAGGAACAGCACCCTGCTCTGTGTCCTCCTGAACTTCAAAGCTTTTCCATCTTGGAGAAGGAAAAAAAAAAGGTCCAAAGAGCATCTAAGCTTTCCTTTTGAGAAAATGCTCAAGTCTACCTTTAAATTTATCCTTTCTTGGAACAGAATTCATTTAAACTAAAGAGGGATGTTTTCTTGTCTGGGAACCATAAGTATTTCACCCCATGAAAAATATTCAACGCAAACTTTTCCAGAAGTTCATTGTTCACATTATAAACTCCCTGTGTAGTTAGATGCTGTGCAAACAGTCACAGTCCCTGCCAGATACAAGAGTGCTTTGATATAAAATAAACAATAGTACAGGAGGCAGAGGTGGATAAAAGTTATTGCATTAACCCCTGTTGATTTATTTTGGGTATTTCACTTAAACAATGCTGTATATCTTCATTAAAAAACACTGATAAATGTGAAAAAAAAATCCCAACCAGGAACACCATTTAGCATTCCAACCTAATCATGGGTGATTTGTGAGGTCTACCAGATTTGAAGAGGGATGTGGAGGATAATGGTGTATCATTGTGCCACTTCCCAGTTCAATAAACCTCACTAAAAAAATAAGCCTCAAAAGCTCCCTGTGAAGAAGGGCAGCACTTATTCCAATTTTATCATGAGAAAATGAGTCACAGTGGGTTAAAGTTAAATACAGACACTAAAGTCACACTAAACCTGTGTGGCTCAGGTTCAGAATGAAGCCCACCTAAGTCCTGCTTCTTTCTTTTAACAGCATGACCGTGCTGGCTTTCTAAAGAGCCAGGAATATATTACATAAATTGCCTTTCTTCTGTCCCTGCATGGGCTGTCACAACAGGCTGAATGCAAACAGGGATGATTCCAGGGAACTGATTTCATAACCATACGATTCAGAGCTCAGGGATAGGAGAGATTGATGAAAATGTGCTGGAAGGCATTTCCCCCACGTGTTCTCTGCTTTGCCTCACAATACTGAATTCCCTCACAAAGATTAAATATGTGCATAAACACAGGTGAGTGAGGCTTTTAACTCTTCTGCTCTTCACCAGCTGCTCTTCCATTCCACTGAATTTTCACTTACTGCATTTTCAGACTGACTATGAAAATGTGGGACATATCAAAAACCCTCACAGAAACGCACACAAGTATGGAAGGATGAAAAAATAGGAAACAATTGAGAGGCTGGCAGAGTTCACAGACAGCACTCTCTCTGCTTCATAAGTTTGATTTGAATTATTATCACCTCAGAACCCTCAGTCAATTCCAGAATACAAAATTTGGACTATGACTGATAAAAAAACTGAAGCTAGAAAACAGTCCTCCATGTATTTCTTTGAATTTTGTGCTCAGCAGATTTACAAAAGGGATGTTCAGAAATAAAATGTTTCCTCTTTGGGCTAATTAAAGGGTAGGACCATGGTGGTAATAATGACAACTGGACTTCTGAGACTTTAGGAGAAACATTTTACACTGGCAGAGCATGTTGAACAGCTTTGAAACTGAAAGTTGTGACAGAAATGAATGTCAGATTAGGTAAAAAAGAAGTGAATCTAATGAATGTTCTGAAGTCACTCTCACTGTTCCTAAGGCAAGATTATGAAAAATCCCCAATCCCTTTTTTTTCTTTTTTTTTTTTTTCCCTTTAGATAAAAGGTCTCTTTGGCTCTTGGACAGTGGATATGAGGGTTATTAGTTTTGTTTTGAATCACCAGGGCTAGCCATTCCTTTTCTGTTTCAAGAAGGAGCATAACGAGAAAGAAAGTAGTAGAGGCTTCATTTGCAATTTAACTACAAAGGAGCAAATCCGCAGCTCATCCACTTGTCTGGGAAATGGAACTAAAGAGAATTTACCCTTAGGGACAATTTCTTGCTCCAAGATGCTGAGATTCACATTTTCACTCACAGAGCTGACCATTACCAGATGTCTCAAGAGTCACACAACCTGCAAACCCTTGGCCTTCCATGAACAGTCAACTGACCCTACCTGCCTCCCCACCCCTGCCCAAGTGGGAGTGCTGGAATTCTCTCTCTTCTTCCGGATCAAATTTTTCTGCATAGTGCTGCAAATTCCTTGTGTCTAGCACTGCACCATAGCATGTAAGAACCCTGAAAGATGGGAAGTTAGTCAATAGTGCTGTTCTAGTGAAGCTGTTACAAGGTTATATTTGCCCGAGGGTGCAAATGTGGGAAGTGCTGCCTATAAGCAAGCACAAGAACACACTCAGACATTTTTGCTTACTCCCTGCCCCCACTTCAACACATTTTTCAGACCAAATAAGAGAAAAAGTAGAAGAGGAATTCAAACAACAACTTTTTGGGACAGCTTAATACTATCCCCCTGGAGCAGAACCATGATGCACATGGTAGATGCACCTCGTGCACTGCTGCAACATCACAGAGCAGCTATTGCCACAGCCACCTTAGTTCTCAGCACTTTGCATAAACTAAGCACTTCAGAAAAGTTGGAGGGATCAAAATGATGAGGTGGATTTTTTAACACCATGCAAGTTATTCCCTAAATGCTTGTAATTATGTATTTTTTAAAAACAGGGGAGGGTGAGAAAGGAATAATTAGAATATGACAAATTATTCATCAGCATCTCCCCATGCTAATGAGACATTTCACAAGGCAGTTAATTATTCCAGAATGATTAGTGCATCCATACTTATGCGGACAGATCTGTAACATGAAAATCAGGTAGTTTTGAAAAATCTGATGCTGTTACTAGACTTCACCAAACAGGTCTCAAAAACATTTCCTTGTTTCATCTAAAGGATTTGCACAGATTAAGTTAATTGGAGATAAGTTTATTCATCCAGACTTCTTTAATTTTCCACATTAGGCTTCTAAGGGATTTTTCATATTTTTTATTATTTTTAATAAATGATGCAACACTGAAAATTAGTCACTTTCTTTCCTTAATCAGAGGAGAAAGTAGGTTATTGCTCTGCCTGCCATAAAACACAAGAACAACCTCATTAAAGATTTGGTATTTTACATCGTTCAGTGACAGTTTTGTACATCACCAGTGCTGGATTTCATATTAAGTATTCCAAAGGATGCTGCAACAGCTGATCTAGGGATTAAGAATTCATGCCCTGGGTCAAACTAATAATTCTGATTTCTCTTCAGTATCATCCATCATAAATATTTTTCCCCTAAGGCTGGCTCTCAGATCCATATGGAGCACATGATCCTGGCGCTTTGCCTTTCTCCTGTGCAGGGTCCTTGCTGCAATAACCCCTGCTCTGAAGGACACCTTGGGCAGCATTTGCTCTGGAGGTCCAAAGCGAACAACTCCTTAAGCTCTCCACGCTCTGTTTCTCCATTGACAGCCACTGCTGGTGCCTTGGGCTTCACTTGCTTCCTTGTCTAGAGGTAGCTGAAACCAAGGGCACTGTCTTCAGAGTGAACCTGACATGGGAATGATAACTCAGAATCACCCTCCACAGCTCCAAGCCCCTGCTAGCACGCAAATTAATACTCTACAGACTGTCCTGAGCCTGAGATTTTTTCATTATAAGATCTTGGACTTCCTGACATTTTCCTTGGAAGCCCACATCAGAAAAAATCCTGCTGTACTCTTCCTTGGCCAAACAGAAACACGACACACAATGAGCCTCTTCCCTATCCTATGGTGCAGGATGGAAAATCCACAGATACACGAAGATGCTCTGGCAGTTGAAGTGAGTGGCTGCGGAGTAGCTTTGTGGCTGGAGGGAGGCAGGAGAAGCAATTACACTAAAATCAACAGATATTTTGACAAATTGCTTGAAACACTTTTATAAATCTCTTCACAGTGTTGTGATTCACCCGGGTCTATCCTTCCTGGATTGCAGGTGAAGTGAACAAATCAGTGTGGTTTCTGTAAGCTGCAGTTAATGGCTGCAGTTAATAGCTTGTGATATTGGTAGCAGGGACAGGAACTACAATTAGTTTCATTAAAGGGAGAAAAGGCTTAAGGTAACAGAAGCTGGGAGCACCAATACTAATTAATTCCACAGAATTAAATGGCGGTGTCATTACGGAATCTGTGGTTTGAAATAAAAAGGATGAGGCTTTAGAGGGCCACAGAAGCTTTTTCTCAGTTACTCTGGTACCTCTTTATTTTTTTCCCTCCTTTTTGTTTGGGAGCAATGCATCATGTAGAGAGAAAGAAAATGAACGTATCATAAAACACGTCAGGCAGGGGTTTTGTATGGCACGTGTGCTGTACCCTACGAGACAAGGTCAGAAGGAGGCTGAAGCCCTCTCTGTCCTGTGAAACCTAGCCAGATGTGGGATCTTTCCTAAAAGCAAATTCCCTCAGGGCTGGGTGTTTCATGAGGTGGAGTAGAAGCTGCACTACAAGTAGGTATGCTTCTACCAGTCTTGTGGGAAAGCACGGACTCTTTTGGTGAGGAAAAGGCCTGTGAGCCCTTCCAGCTTGTATGATCCCGCAACCATCCATTGCAAAAAGACCTGGGAATAGTTGTCAGAGTGGTAACGACCAGCTATCTAAGATATATGGTATATGGGCTTCTTCCCTTCCTCATAAGTTTCACAGAATGCACACTTCAGAGGCTTTCTGTATTCTGGCATGACAAGTGAGATAGGAGAAACGGATTATCCAAAAAGACCCAGCATGTATGTATTAACAGCACAGGCAGCTTCAGAGTTTTGGGAGACAGCTACACCATCCGTATGATGGCTGGAGCAGGCCCTGGCTCTCTGGAGGGGTGCAGGTATGCAAGGCTATTGGGATTCTTTCAAGCAGGTTTTTTGGCATAGAAAATACTGCAGAGGGCTGTCCACATGAAGCTGGAGCCCTGTGCCTTCACTTGTGCCACACAGAGTGACAGAGAACATCTTTAATTTCATCACTTGAGTAAAGAGCTGCTGCCCAGAGGCAAAACTGGCAGAACTGGGTTACTAATACTCCAAGAGTATTCTCAGTCAGCTACGTCTTGTATTTGACAGGGCAGGGTGGGAGAGAAGCTGGTGCATCACTGCTTGAGAGTGTGAGTTGCTGATGCCCCACCAGAGGGTTATAAGGTGTGAACAGCTGGCAGAGTCCCACCAGAGAGCCCAGGAGGCTTCTCCAGGTGCCACATGGGCCACAGTAGCCCAGGACACCCTGACATTGAGGCAAGGTTGGTTTCGCTGGCAGAGCACACATTCTTCCCTATAGGCACTGGGATTATATTCTGAAGGTAAATTGGAGTATTTCTAAGTGAATTTCAGTTGAGCTGCCTTGGAATAGATAGGATCTAAACAGACCAGAAGAGAGGAAGAAGCTGCAGGGAGATAAGACCAGAAAGAGAAATATCTTTATTTCTTTATTGTAAACCTGAGTGGCAGTTTCGCCTGCTTGATTTGGAAATATCAGCCAGTCTAGGTGATAGAACTAAGCAGCAGAATCAAGCATGTGAGCTTTAGCAGTGTAATAGGGAAAATTTAATCCCCAAACTAAACTTACTTTCTCATAAGTGAACTGTATTGTATTTTGAGTTTACAATGATCAGGGATTATCCTCCAAAATAAATAATAAAATAGCACCCCGTGTCTATGGCAAAAGTTAGAGTCTGAAGGTACAAATTGGAAACAATGACCTTGACTCTTCTTTCTCAGAGGTTCAGACCAAAAAATAAATTAAAAAAAAATAAACAGGTAAGTCAATAAAGTTCTCTTAGGAAAGATAAAGTAAGAAAAAGGAGAATTGGAGCTGAGATGCTTCCTATTCCTTTTTCAGATATTATACTAGCTTTTCCACTCTCCTTGTTCTTCTCTAGTTGGAATCCCTGTTTTGCATGCAGAGCCAGGTCCATGATAAAATCCCTCCATCATATCCACTGACTACAGCCAGCCTCAGCCAGGGAAATGGATTGAAGGATTCAGCAGGACCACAGTGTGTTTAAATCCCTGCAAAAGGGAGAAAAAGGAGAGCTGACAGATCAAAATAATGACCACATCCTTCCTGTTAGATAACAACAGTTACCATTAGGGATGAAACACTTCCTTCTAGAATATAAATGCCATGATAGTGCTATATCTTCAAGGCTGTTTTTGTGATCATAATGAAAATACTAAGAGCACAGTTTCCTTTGTTGTTCCCCTACACACATTTTCTTCACCTACTGAGAAAAACCAAATCACCCCCTTCTCTGCCTGAAAACATCAGATTTACTGCAACTTAGCAAGGTACTGCCCCTCAAGTGAGTGCTGACATTTCAACATGTTTGTAGTCACAGACACATTTGTTTAAACCCCATCTCAGCTTTTGGTCAAGATGTAGATCTGGAATTTGCAGGAAATATTAGTTTTCCCTCTCTTTCGTTGTCTTCCAAACAATTCCTTAATTGATTAACTTTTTTTTTTTTTGCCCAGGTATGCTGTGAATTCCAACACAAACATAGAGAAATCAACTATTTAAACCAACATCAGTCTTAACAAGATGATCCATTTCATCCTCTTATAGAAGCTAATGAACCGTTTTGAATTTATTGTGATGGAAAGACAGTGTCTGCTTGCAATTAGGCTGATAAGCAGATTTACTCTCACAAGCAGGTAGTTTAAAATAATTATTTTCATTAGTTCTTATAAAAAAAATTTTAAAATATATATCTACGTACAATTTAGCTTTTTTACCTGGCATCTGAAAACACATTCTCAGAAGGTATTTCCAGCTATTGTCTTACAAGGGAGAAAGAAAGTATCTCTGGCTTAGGAGACATTTGAGTTGACATTTTGGAGCTTAAAATGGGAACTCAGTTTTAAGTACTTGAAACAGTGTATAGCAGTTATGAAATCACAATAATTTATCAATAACTGTCAATATACAGAAGCACTCTATCTCAGCCCTGTGGGATTTCTGTATCTATCCATAGCTTTAGGCCTATTTCACTTCAGTCAGCTCTCTCTCATCCATAGCCACTAACCTTGGTCCTTCTATTTGATTCCTGACTCCTGGCATATGTGATAGACCCTTAGAGTTTTCTTAATGATGCTTCCTAAGGTGAGAATATCAAATATCCTCCACTGTTCTGAGATCTCTCAGTACTTCCCTGACCTCCAGATGTCCTTTCAATAAAGCTTTCTGCAACATCTCAGCACTCATAATCCTCTGCCTTTAACTAACAGCCCATCTAGCAGTACTTTGGTTTTAGGGGTGAAGAACAGGCTACGCCTGTCACCCTGTGCTATCTCTTAATTGCTTTTTTACAGGATTTTATTTTGCAGCTTTGCTGATCACAGCCTACATTTCAAAGGCACCTGGACAGGATTTTTTAAATCAAATACTTGTATACTTCTCTTTATCCACTCCTCTCTTGGGCATGCTTTTCTGCAGATGAAGAGCTAGCTGCAAAGAGTTCAGTATCCTTGTGTGCCATCATAAAGGTTTGATATTTTCCCATAATGTTCTTGAAATGTGAAACAGCATTCCTGTGGCAAAACAAGGAAGTAGCCTTGCTGCCATGACCTGCTTTACTGCTTTGAATATGTTAGGTACCTTTTTGAGAATGGCTCTGCCTCGTAGGAAATGGAAATTTATTCCATTTTATGTATGTATTTCATTGGTTTGTTTCCTTGCAAAGACAAAGGAATATAACATTTTTCCTTCCAGTGAACACAGACCTTACTGGTTTTGCTAGATCTTCTTTACCATGCCCAAAACAATTATTTTCTGAACTGCTTTTGCTTTTGTCTCAACTTTGTAAGAACAGAAACTATCCTAAATCTTGAGCTGAGGCTGAGTTGGGATCTTGGGAGTCCCTTTTCTTCAATAGCTCCAGTGTTTTAATTTTAAGAAAATACTTTATTTTCCATGAAAACATATTTTAACTTTGAAAAAGTGTTGTTTTTCATGTCTGCTTCATTACCTGTTGTTCTCACATGAAAACTATTGGAAGTTACGTGGTTTTTATTCACCCAAAGTGTAAGTTTCCGTGCTCCCTTCCATAGTGATTAACTATCATAGCTCCAAATTTGGCATCTTTTTCTCTGCTGAGATACAGACTGAGACACACACAACAGAATGCCACAAAGTGAATTCGTTATCCTACATCCAGTAAAAATTGTTTTGGCCTAATGACTATTTTTGGTTGAGCAAATGCTGATTTCTTATGGAGAATTAACTCTTAAAAGGCTAAAAGTTATCTGAAATATGTTCTCTCAAAATCTAGACTTTTAGCAGGTCAGTTAAATCTGTCAGGTATGCAAATCTTGTGGGAGATCCATTGCTTTCATCTTGTTTTCATGCATTCACATCACTCTCCTATTTCATATCTATGAAGAGCAGAGTACTCCAATGCCAATACTACAATTTCACAGGTAACAACCTCTGCTCAAGTTAACAGAAGGCTGCTTAAGAACAAATTCTCACCAAAAATAAAGGTTGCTTTTTTGCCTTTTTTTTTTTTTTTCTTGACTGTTACTACTTATGGTCTGAGACTGAAACATTGACTCAACCTTTCCCATTTCTCTTCCACTCTACAAGAGCATTTCAGCTCCGGTGGGAGTTTCAACAGCTTCACTCAGCATCTTGCTCCCCATCACTCACTCAGAGCCAAGTCATCCCACATCCACTGGCTGAGGGCTAATTCATCAGCACCAGATTGTGTTGTGAAGCAGCTTTTGAGGTTTGAAAAACCCCGTGCCAGGTCCCTTGGGCAGCGTAATTCTCCATACAGAGGATGAGTTAATATTTTGCTACACATCTTTTTGGCCATTTCAGAATCTCAGGGGAAATGTACTTACTTAACACTTATACACCTCATTTGGTCTGCAAAATCATTTATAAAAAGTGATTGGAGATGTGTATACATTATCCCTGTTGTAGATAGGCAAAAAACCTCACAGAGATGAGATGTGCCCCATCTGGGATCACACTTAGCCTTGTACAAGCTGGCAGAACGTAGGAGAAACTACTTTGTCCCCAGCACTAACTATCACAAGATGCTCAAGTTAGGCTTTACTCTCAGGGCAGTGAAATTATCCCACACCCACAGTGTCATATGTATTTCTTTTTGCTAGGCTAAATAATCCCTGGATGCTCATCCCAAGCTTTGTACTGTTCAGTTCTGGTGGTTTGGGGTCTGTATGAAGTAGCCTGGGGAACAGGTTATAAACCATATTTTTCCTGGTTTCTTGCTTTGTTTCACTACTCTGCCAAAGAGAAATATTTGCACTCTGAGAAAGATTTGGACTGGGTAAACAGCTTCAGTGTTGGGAGAATGTGTAAGGTGCCAATTTCTCTGGAAGTAACACTTGTCGTGGAATCATTAATGCTGGAAAAGATATCTAAGATCACTAAGCCCAATCAGGCCATTAGATTCAATCACAACGAACACACCCAACACACACAAAGAAAACCACTACTGAGGTTTACTCAGTACTAGACAAAACTGATTGTGACAATGGACCTCAAATAAGTTCAGCAATTTTCACCCATATATAGTGGCATGCTCCCAAAAAGGGAGTAGTTGTGCACATGAATAGCACTGCTGCTAGAACATGAACAAATTCCTAATGCTGCACACTGATAGCATTTTGGGAGGATATATGCGTGAGATTAGTGTAGGTGGTGTTCTTTTGTACAAAAAGGCAGTGAAGGGCTTCTCACTATCTCTAGAGGCTGCAGAGAGTATGGGTCTGTTGAAAACAAATAGCACACAACAAGAATTAAGTAAAAAATTTTGATCTTTGAAGGGGAGTATTGGTGTTTTCATGTGATCACTTCAAGGGTAAAGAGCAGAAGAGCTTGTTTCTTCCCCATAGCCCATATTCAAGTGCCCGGAGTACCATCAGAGGTGTTATTCTATCCATCACACAAGCCCTGCACCTGCAGGGGACAAGAGCACTGCCAAACATGAATCAGTGGTGCAGTATCTCTCACAAAGTCAGTGACTGATCCACCGGTTGCCAAGATCTCCTGGCAATTTTCTCTTAAGAGAAAACAAGACTGAAATATACTCAGCCCCCAGGTAGTAGGTTCCCTCCCTATAATTTACCATAAAACAGATGTGAACTTTTTATTTTTTCCACCAGAACCACACACACTCAGGCTCCCTCCCTTTTCTTGACCAAGAAAACTACTCTAAATGCATCTCTGCTGAAAGTTTGCTTATCTTAGACTGCCCAAGACAACACTTTTTACAGGAATGGCAAGGAACTTTCTTGTCCTTCCCATTAAGAAAACCAGCACATCATTAGGTGGCTTCATGTCAATAAAGGTTAGCAGCCCAACAGGTCTACCCTTGTCAATAGTTGTCAGCAGATATTTTTCCAAATAGACAAAATTAGAGTTGAAAACTAAAACCAAATACATTTTAAAATATTTTTCTCTGTAGAGCTGTTAAGAAAAGAAAACTAATTTTACAAATGGCACTCGTTTATTAATTAACTCATTATGTATCAAGCAATGTTGGAATGGCAGCAGTCAAGTCCTTGCTCTCAAGTCTAAACAACAGTAGAGGCAAAAGGATGTTTTCCTCCTAAAATCCATTCTGAAGCCAGCTTGGATCCTCAACAAGTATTTCCATAGATTATAGGATCTCTTTGGTTGTCCCAGAGAGACATTTATGGGATTCCTCACTGGAAGACACAGGCCTGGCCCAGATGCAGATTCGCTTCTGTCCATCCAGGCCTGAACTGCTGCTGCTCCAGTGTGTGAGGTGTGGGGGTCTCCCTCCTCTGCTCCATCTCCTGAGAGCTGTGATGTTCTCAAATGTTTCATGATCCATCCCTAAGGCCTGAAGTCTTTAAAAAAAATGTCATAATTTGCACATTTTCCAAAAGCTATTTGTAGGGTGGACATGTCCAAAAGTGTGTGGTGGCAAATATACAGACAGCATCATTACAGGGCCCTCAGTCTCAGTAGGAAAACAGAGTAACTACTTCAGCAAGTTGGTTTTTTTACTATTTTGTTGTTACCCTAAATCAACACATTTTTTTGGACTCTTGACTCAGCTTATTTCTCAGTATTAACTATCATTGCAGTACGCATTAGAAAGTGTGTAATATCTAGGACTGTATTCTATTTTGGAAGTTCTATTCCCTATTTTCATAACTCTATTTATCAATTTTCTTTTTCTATTGTGAGTAGTAAAAGAACAAATTCTTCTTCAACTGGATACTAATGTGAAAATGCAATTTAGAAGTTCACCTTTCTTTTCAAACCAGACCAGAACAAGCTAAGTATTCATAACTCTGTATCACTCCACATGTCTTTTCTCCCACCCGAAATCACAGATTTGTCAGTGTATTCCTGTTTAAAAGGAAAAATAGAAGTATAATACACTTAGGTGGCATGTAGTCAAGTC
Organism: Platysteira castanea; assembly: GCA_013397175.1. Classification (NCBI taxonomy): domain Eukaryota; kingdom Metazoa; phylum Chordata; class Aves; order Passeriformes; genus Platysteira; species Platysteira castanea. The sequence goes on from VYXC01003310.1 coordinate 1,170,575, forward strand.
TGAGAATTGTCAGATGCCTCCAACTCCATGACTGCTACAGCTATAGTAGCACTGAAGGCATTTTTCAGTGCCACAAGCCAAAGATCGGGAAAACATCAGAAAGAACCATGGCATTATTTTTTAACTTATTAAAGGAATTCCAAGTATCTATGTAGCACAAAAGTTTTCCAACTTACGTCTTGCACTAAGCCTGAAATACTGGGCTGGTATTTTGTACAGTCCTACTGAATTCAGCAGGTGATCACACAGGTTTTTGTTTACTTGGGGCCCAAATAAAGGATCCCTGGATTCTCTTTGGTGAGCACTTCAGGCATCATGTGGCAGTAAACATGGAACTGTCAGACAATGGAGAGGAAAGAATTTTTAATTTCAGCTCTGAAGCCACCAGAAAATATTGTGACGAATGAGATAAGAGCTACTGAATATTGGTGCAACCTATAAAGGAAAGCATGCATACTTTGTGTGGGATTGTGGATCTCTCTTCCTGCAGAAGCGACAAGCAGAGATGTTACACATCTCGCAATCCCACCGCCCCCAAGCTTTTCAGAGAGCAAAAGGACACAACACCACACAAACAAAAAGTGCTGTGTTGGTAAAGGACATTTGGAAACCCGCAGCAGCAGGTGACAGTGCATTACTGGGGAGATTAATTACTTCTCATGCTTCCAGAAAGTCCATTAAGAAATCTAATCTACAAAACGGGCTCTCCTACACACATTACTTATCCATTAACATTCTGCGAGCAATTAGCAATTAAGCAAAACAGGTGATAGCATGTGCAATCCCTGTGAAGTAGTGGAAGAGAGATTTCCATAATATTTTCACATTGAAGTAGAAACAGCACAGCAACAAGAGGTGCAGCAGCAAGCACTATATTTGCACAGTCTGGCCAGGAAAGGGACATGGCAACAGTTTAAAAATTTGAACCACTGTATCTAAATAACATCTGAGTTTCATTTGATTAAGATTTTCCCTCCTCGCCACTTTCCTTTTCCATGATACCAACCTGTATTTTTCCCTATCTCTGGTCTTACCCTCTTTCTGCCACCATTTCTCGTATCCTTAACTTCTCATTTTAATCTTTTTGGTGTGTTTAGTGGTACTGTGTCAATCAGCATTTTTTTACATGGCTCATGTCTATTGTACAGTCATTTGCCACCATTTGTGTTGGGAAGATTTTGTTCCTTTCTCCTTCTGGGACTTTAATCCTGATTTTTTTTCTGATTGGCCTACTCATCTGAATCACCCTCCATGGGTGGTTTTTTCACCCTGTGAAGCATCAGGGGAATACAGTGAGACCTTTTATCAGCAGAGAAAGGTAAAATAGTATAAGAATATGTTTCTGGCTGAGAATTTTCCTTCAAAGAACTCTCTCTTGCTTCATCCCACTGTATTTTTGGTTCCATCCACCTCCTGGGCAGCATTTATAAGGTTGTCTGATCTGACCCTTTTTTCCAGGTCTTTAGCTTTGTCTGGCACCTAACTTGATATGGCTAACAATTCCTTGGCACCTCTCTAGCATAATTATACATCGTGAAATGCATTAGGGATTTTCATTTGAGGCAGCTGAGTCTCCACAACAAGTCATGGTTTGGCATCTCTTTGAACCTTGTCAACAGGGCCACCAGTTATGGTAATGGTGGTGTTTGTGATGTGCGTGTAACAACTGTCCAGCAAAAACTAGAAAGTCACCAGCAAATTTCTTGCATTTCTACAGCAATGAAATCTAAATGGGTTTTAGTCAATACATCCATATCATGGACTTGATCTAAAGATATTTAAATGAAAGTTTTGTATCCCACTGTTAATATCCATCAAGTATATCTTTTTGAGTTGAGGATTTTTTTTTCTTCATCCTTATTTAATTTTCCTTCCCTTATGTGTTTCACTTTTAATTGTGTTCGCCTGGTTCAAAAACACTGTTATATTTATTTAATCTCTGTCTTTTACTCCATTTTCATTCCTTTCTATCCTCTAACACCCCTCTTCACACAATGGTGATTTAGTTGAAAATAAGGCAAATAGAATTAAGAGGCAGAATTTATGTAGATTGAAGATATTCAGGCCTAGACTTTACAATTCATTATTTCAGATGATTCAGAAATAATACAGTTTATCCTGCTGCAGTATTTAGTATGAATGAGATGGCCATCAATTCTTAGATAATTGTATTACCAAAAGGACAATAAGTACATGGAACAGGTTGCAGGAGAGAATATTAAAGCAAGGTGAGATTAGTCATAGTATAATAGAATCACAGAGAAGGAAAACACCTATATCATTCCACGACCCTCTCTACCTTTCCAAGCCTAGATTACTTTCCACTAAAACACAGTCTCAAATTTTTTGTTGAGTCTACCTTGAGAGGTGCTGGTTGGCATTCACCTCCTTGTTTTCAGAGACTGCTCTTTACCTCTGGGGAGACTCCCTCTGCCTGTTGTTTTTGATGAACTAAGCATGGGGTCAAACAGCTGCTCTTTCTTGAACAGAAAAACTCACGCTGCATGCCACAGCCAAAATGATGGGCTCCCGAAACAGGACTGCTCAACAGTGAGATGGAGAGTGTGGAAGGAAACCACAGAGAATGGCAGTGATTCGAGTGCCCTGGCAGAGACACCACTGCACTACAGCCTGTGAACAGCAGCCCGTGGAGTCAGCAGAAGGAGTTGTACCAGCTGCTGGAGGTCTTGAACAAGGTGCAGCTTCAATTAACAGTGACACACCAGCAGAAGTAAGTGTGGCTGCATTTTCGGGACTCAATTAGCATTAGCCTACTTAATAAGGTAGGAATGTTCTTGAGAATATGAGAGATGCTGAAACAGTATAATCTCCAGAAAGAATCTGAAAGTTTTGCCTCTGGGTAAACTGAGAGAACCAGCTGGAAATGGAGAGGCAGTCTAGAAAGCAAAATAAGCAGAACAGATAAAACAGCATGTAACTCCTTGCCTGTAATTTACCTACAGGAGAAAATCAAGAAAGAAGCTTGTTAGAATATGATAAACCTTGTCCTGCATCTAGTGCAGGAGAAAAGGAGATAATAACTGATTATTATTATTATTAGCTATACAATATTTTCCTTTCCAAAGGCTCCAGCAATACTTTTATTAAATGGAAAAATATCATGCACATTTTTAAAAAACACAGGGCCATGTGCTGGGGTAATGTTGAATGAAAGGCAAGTAGAAAGAGGGATGAGAGCTGGAAGAGGCTTGTAGTAAAGATGATGTGTCTCATTCTTCAGTCACTCCAGTGAATGTTTTGTAGTGTGGATTTTCATTACTGCAAGCACTGTGTGTGAAGCAAACACACCTTGACAATACAAACTACACCCCAAACTGCTTCACAATCTGATCCAAGTGTCCCAGAAGATTAACTTTCAGACAATAAAACTACTAAATTGTAATTGGTAGTGTCTCACATTGTGGCTTAATTCTGAAATCTCATTGTTTGAGATTGGATTGGGGCTTAGCCTTGGTGTCCAAATGAGACACAACTGTGGAATTATCAGATTGATATATTGGTTGGTGCACAGTGATTCACTTCCATTATTATCATATTTTGGAGACTTTAGTGGTGCTTTACTTCATTTAAAGAAAGTCTGTAAGGTTGTCTCCCTTCTTGGATACATTCACAAGTTGGGTGGACACAGGCCAGAGCCACCGCTCTGGTTAACGATGGTCTGGGAAAGGGTCTTGGGCAAGAGTCCTCCCAAGTGCTATCCCACCTCAGCCATTAAGTGAAGAAGAACAGCATTTCCCTTCTGTTGAGGATGTGTTTTTTGGGGGGATATTGAAGCAGATTAATGATGGAGATTTACAATATTAGTGGGTATTAGAGATAGAATTAAGAATACTTTTAGCAAGAGGTAAAAGTCACTGCATTTAACTCTGGCAGGAGCAGGGTGGGGAGGGTAACCTCTTGGAGGAAAACCAGGATCTCATAAATTAAGTTGCTGGTTGAGATCTGACAGCCGACAAATTTGGTTCTGAAAAGTAGGGGGTTGTTTGTTAATTAAGAGCACAAATTTATTTTTTTTCTCTCATTATTATGTGTTATTACTTATGTAATTTTTATTTCGTTGCTGTTACATTTAATAATAATTATATTTGTACATAATCCATTTTATATATAATTATACATATATTTATATATACACATATAATTATACATAATATATATTTATAAATTAGATTTTTATATAATAGATTTAATAAAAACTAAATAATTTTATTATGTGATTGTTATTATTATGTCTAATTATTATGTGTTGCTGGGACTTTTTGCTTAGGTTTTCTATCAAAACAGAATTCAGGTCAGCCACCACATCCTTGAGTGGACTGAGTAGGAAATTCCCCATAATATGTTGGGTTTTATAATGAGATTTCTGCAATATCATGCTGCTGCTCTACCTGACAAATAGTTGGCTTTTATTTAATGACTCTTGTCCTAGCTACTGTTCTATGCAGAGCACAGAGCAATATCTTTCCAAGGAATATCTACACTCAAAAAATATTTACCCTATGATATCCGTAAGGTAAATGTTACTTTATAAATTGGAATATTTGTCACTCCATGGAGTTGTTTGCCCTTTCCCAGAAATACTTATGCAGTACAATGAGAGTATTTACCCTTCAATTTAACCAGCAAATATTTGTAGGCCACTATCTTTTATGTCCACCACCTGTGCTCAAGGCATCTCACTGCCAAATTATTTTATTTCTCAGGTTTTTTTCCACTTTTTTATGGTAAGTTGTTTGCTTCATATTTTTTCTGTATCTATTCCTGAACTCTCTCCTTCCCATTGATCACCACATTTCTGGCAACACAGGACCAAGGAACAGGGTCAGGTTTCCATACACCCAAGGCACAGCAACAACAGAGGAACATCGAATTGTACAATCATACAGTCATAGAACGGCTGGGGTTGGAAGAGACCTTAAAGCCCACCCAGTTCCAACCCCCTGCCATGGGCAGGGACACCTTCCACTATCCCAGGTTGCTCAGAGCCCCATCCAACCTGGTCTTGAACACTTCCAGGGATGGGGCAGCCACAGTTCCTCTGGGCAACCTGTGCCAGGGCCTCAGCACCCTCACAGGGAACATTTTCTTTCCAACATCTAATCTAAAACAATTCACTTCAGTTTGAAGTCATTCCCCCTGTCCTGTCACTCCAGGCCCCTGGAAAAAGCCCCTCTCCATCTTCCTTGTAAGATCCCTTCAGGTATAGCAGGGCTGCCATTAGCTCACCCCTAAGCCTTACCCTTTTGTTTTTTGGTGACTCATCCTTACATTTGCAAATCACAAACCCAAAAATCGGGATTAATTTGTAGCACACCACAGGCCCAGGTACAATTTGGTCTCTGACGTCCCCCAAGCACCTTTCTGCACCATGAGTTTGCAGTTTATTCCTCCAGCTGAATAGCTGTTGGAAATTATTTTCCTTTACAGAGAAATTTCCTTTCATTTTACTTTTTAAAAAAATCTCTCTTTTTCTTACCTTTCTTTATGTAGAGTAGAATCTTATAAGTTGCTGTGCTTCACTAAGGTTACTTACTCTTTTTTTATTGTTTCACCCATATTTTAAAAATAATACTCTCTTAGTTCCTCTCAAATATACTTAGAGTTCTTAAGCATTACATCCACTTCATAAAAAATGCAGATAATACTACAAAAATTACCAGTAACCACAAAACCCTAGAAACCATAATTTATTATTTTAAAATTAAGTTAATGAAGACGTTAAAATGCTGTCAGGTTGGAGTCCTAAATCCCTTAGTAGAGTTCCTTTTTCCCCCAAAAAAATTGTTCTAGTCTATCAAAAAAGGAAGTTGATTAAAAAATGAAGGATCCCTTTCACTTTTCCTCAGAAAAGTGATCTTTGTGCCCTTTTTTACTTTCTGCTTCCCTGGTACAAAAGAAAACTCTTCTGCTCTGTCCATTGTTGATCTGAGTCACATCTGAATGTTTTCACTGAATAGGTAGTGTTCTTAGTCTAGATCAACTCAAATTTAAACAGAAAACTCTTAGATCAAACCCCATGCCTTCTCTCGTTGTCTGACATTACATTTGTAATGCAACTGCCAATTCAGAAAATATTTGCCATGTGGATAAGCAATCCATTGATCACACAAGAAGTACCTGTGCATGCCAGACAACGGCAGGAGCTGTGTCTTTTCACAATTCTCTAGAAGTACACTCCGACTAAAAACCAACCCAAAATGCTTTGTACCCCCTGCGGCTGCTGCAGAATATGTTGGGGATGCTGGTGGATTTATCCTCTGTTCCCTGTTAGGGACATGAATCTGCTCATGGAATGTTGCAGGTGAGAACCAGGAGCGAATTTGAAGCTGACTCCTGGAGAGAAATTCACAGTGGTGAATAAGGTGCTGGCAGGGAAAGAGGATACCCATGTGCTGATCCTATCCAGTTGATGCTTCAGGTGTAGGGGTGAAGGTGTGTTTGGGCAGGTAAGGGAGAGAAAAGCAATTTCCTAATGCAAACAGCTGGAGACATTGAGAAGAAGTGGTTGTGGCTAGGTGCATGTAACTGTAGTAACCTGCAAGCTTCTTCTCTGAGTGATGTGTGGCAGCTGGATGGACAGGCAGGGACCTGTGGAGCTGACAGGGGGTGTGGGGGTAGAGGGGAGATAGCAATTTCCTAGGCAGTGTTCCCAAAGGAAGAACCACAGCCAAGCTATCTGCATGCTAAGCAGCTCTTGTTTTGTTACAAAAGAAAATAATTTCCAGAAAACATTGAATTTCTTTCCTTCTGTTCAAAATATTTTCTCTTTTTTCTTCTTCTCTTCGTTTTTTTCCCCCTAAAATTTAACCCAGATCCATTGAATGTAGCATGTCTATATTTATGACAGATTAGAGGGTCCCTCTGACCCCCTGCTGCATCATTCAGAGAGGTGTGTGCAGAAACACATTTCTCAGCTGACAAGCCCTCCCCAGGGGAAACTCCTGTTCACCAAGAGAGGAGGAAGAAGAAGACAAGGTTGTGCTCTCCTGGATGTCTCTGTAGCAACTTCCAGCCTTCCCTGCAAGGCAGCCAGGAAGTCACTTGCGGGCTGTAGCTGGGAGGCTTTTCTAGGAGAGCCACAACAGAGATTTCTCAGAAGTACTTTATGTCTTCTGCTTAGAAAGTAAAATAGAAAAAGATCCCTAGGACCAAAAATTGGCTAAATCATGACTAGAGCTAGATAAAGTGTGGCCACACCTTTGAGAGGCAGTTCAACACAGACAGCATAACCCTTCTTTTCTGTCCCATGCAAATAACCTGATTTTAACTGGTCCCAACCAGTAAAGATGGTCTGCAACAGCCTGGGAATCCTCTCCCATCTTGCTTTTCTAGCCTGACTATTGATAAATACCTCAATAGTTCTTGACTGAACAAATACAAACACCTCAAGGTAACATTATCTAATAAAAATTTTCCTCTTTCAGAAATTCTTTAGATTGTTTTTTTCCATTTTCTCCTAAGAATCCTTAGCAAAAGTGAATCTCCTGACTGAGTTGTGGTCATCTGCACTGGAAATATAGCATCTTTTCTGGTTGGAGCTAAGCTTATAAAAAAATATAAATAGCACACTCCAAAAAAGGCTGCCAAATTTTTAGCAAAATACATTTGCATGGATTTCTTTCCAGAGTAGAAATTCCTCTTTTTGCAATTGTGTGCAATTTATGACCACTCAGAAAATATGAGCCATGTTCTCTCCTCTTTTATTCAGCATAAGCTTCAGTGAAATCAAATTACAGTGATGTAAAACCATTGTAAATGAGATCAGAATCACAGTCTGCCTCACCCAAGACAAAACTGTTTTGTGGCTAATTAATTTCATTTTGTGATTAACTTAATATTAGTGATGGGGTCCAAATGTGTTCTGTAAACTGCTTTATGAATAGAATTTCATTCTCTGAGGTCAGTGAAATACAAATGAAAAAACATTCTATTATCAAAGGTGCCAGATGTTTTGTGAAATGTTTCCTTTTTATACAAAATTCCTGTTCCTCCTGAAATCCAAACACTGACTTTTAGAGATTCTTTCACTGAAGGTACTGCATTTGGTTTGTTTGGGTTTTTTTGACTCTAGAAAGACAGGTTCTTTACTTAGCTGGTTAATTATTGCTGAATATATTCACTGTTGTTGCTGTCTCCTAGCTAACATCTAAGTTTGTTTTACCAGGAAACCAGTGCATATCCATAGCTTGATTTGTTACTTTTATAATTAGCCAGCTAAACTAGCAGTTTATAAAGTTGTGTCAGCACAAAGAAAATCTACTTGGATTCAGAAGGACATGACGTGCCCTGTGTTTGCAGAATATTAATTGTGACTGGAATAAATATTGATTATGCCCTTTGTAAAATGACCGATAAACATTTCAGTATTCTTTAAACACAAGCTGTTTGTTCCTGATAGATTGCCGTACTTTCCCTGAGGAAAAGTAGGGAAAAAAAGTTGGAGAACGCTGCATTAGATGTGGGAAAAATACTCAACAAATGATCTTGTTAACAGAAAATTGTGCAACCTTTACAAAATTTTAATTAGAGGCTTAATTTGATACATTCCAAGTCTGCTGGTGTGAAAAAAGAGAGATGTACTGGAGGATGTTTCATAAACTCCAAGTTGAAGATCTTGTTCTACAGGAATTACTTTATCACATAAATTAATATAATGCTCAGATCTGGTACTGAACTGAGAAAACAGCTCTTAATAATGTAACTTCTGCTGTAGTTCATAAAGCTGAGACAAATAAACAATGTCTTGCTTTTTTTCCATCCTGATGCAAATATAAGCATAATATAATCCCAATCTTCTCTAGAAACTCATTATTCCAGGTTTTGGCTCCTGAAAGTCACCAAATTCTGGACTTTTTAATGCAGGGACAGATCACAGTCTTTCCGTAGAATGAATATTTTACCATAGTAGAATATTTTACTTCTTTTAAATCTTAATTTCTGATTAACTCCTTCTAAAGCGCAAGGCTCCTCAGATCAGTGTCACCAAGGTTCAAACCATTTTCCCTTCCTCCAGTATGTTTCATAAGGATTACCACATTAAAAGGGCCAAAAAACCCCCTCTACTCTCAGTCTCTTTTGCTGTCCATCTTTTCATGTCTTCTGATTTAAATTGACTTTGAGATTTGTAGTTACCTTCCTTGCTGGGTTCCCTTAAATGATTATAATTTTTCCTTTTAGGGAACAATGTTCAGATCTCAGGATGGTCCCATACTCATTTTATTCAGGCAGCTCATTCACGATTTCCATCTCTAAGCATTTAGATGTTACTTCTGGCTGACAAGTTCCCTGCCTAAGCACACTTTGTCAGAGACATCAATGTACAGCAGCTCTTCAGGGCTCTACAGTTGTCTGCAGATGTCACTTCCAGGTCTTTGGTTACATTCTACCTTCTCATGACATCTCTTGGATAAAATACAATCTGACACATAGCTTGAAATGAAGAGGTTAATTGAGTCTCTATAATTGATTCTGTACTTATATTCACAGCTCGAGAATACTGGATCTAAAGACACATAATTATGTATTCCTGGCCACCTAAGCTGGGGCAAACCTTATAAACACCATTTAGTCCAGATCTTATTGATAGACATTTGCATAAAGATGAACTGTTCATTTGTTGGGGTTTTTTTACATCCTTACACACCAAAAATGGCACCAAACGGAAATCGATATTTTCATTAGTGGTGATATTCTGCTTTAATGAGGAAGGACAGGTGAGGAAGGGCAGTCCCCTGGATGTGTGCTCAAGGGTTACACTGCGTTGCTTTTGTCAAACTCACCGCAAAAGGACAATCCTCCCAGCAGTAACTTCTTTGGCTGAGGCTGGTCCCATCACTGGACGTGATTTCTTTGTTAGCCAGACAACCCAGACAATATTACATTCGTTTCTGTGAGCAAAGATGCTTTCTTATTCTGTCATTCATAACCTAAGATTCTGGGTAGCAGATTTACTGAACTCTAGATAAATAAAGCAAGACTAAGCTATTGCTTGCTCTTACTTTCACCAGAACATATCCTGATTATCTGCAGAGACCTCCCACTTGGAATTTGCACACAAGAACCAAGCACAGGGAGCATTTGCACTCTAAGTGAGAAAAGACTCACTTTAGCAAGGTGGCCATCCAATACATTCTCCTACATGAGAGAGAAAACTCTATTCCACTTTGCACCAGGAGATTCTGTTCCCTGCACACAAATAAACAGGAGGCATGGTGCTTTCTAGACACAAATTACTAGCTACTCTTCCAGTTAAACAGAATCAGGTCTGGCAAGGAAAAAAGGACATTGTGCTGCCTCTTGCCTCAGAACAGCACAATCAGGAGAACAAGAAAGCAAGCGAGATGGAATAAATGAGAGTGAACTGCCTTTCAGGTCTTGGAAGATCCTTGTGGAATTAAAACTCCAGAAGAAATGCTTGTAAAATGAAAAAGCTTGTTTTGCACTTTGCTCCAAGGTTCAATGTGCCCGGCTTTGCAGCCATTCTGGGCAGAGATGAGTAGAAGTCACTTAGATGTCCAGCTGGATCAAAAGTGATTCACAGCTTCAACTTTCTTCCTCAGCACTGTCTGGTAAGAGATGCCCCAAACAGACCTCCATGGGCAGCTCTCTGTTACTGCTGAGCACGTGCAGCCCTCCCACCTGGCCCTCTCTGGCAGCACCAAATATATTCATCTGGCAGTACCAAATATATTCATCCGACTGGCTGACTGAACAAACTAATCTATCAAAGATGTAATATCTTATGAGAAAGGGAGAATGTCTCAGAGGGGGACCAAAAATTGGGATTACTGCGTGTGGGAGCTAAAGCACACTCTGAAACTAACATTAAAAACCCGGCATTTTTCATCTGTCACTGACATTTAAATCAGAAAATCCAAAATCTGTGTAGTGCCCAGTGAAACAGCAAGATTTAAAATAGCTTTAAGTGGCAGAACAGCCAATTAGCCTTGAATAATGTGAACTGAGCAGAGCACAAAACCCCTGTCTGCTTCCCTGGTGGAGCAGGCTGAGGCCACCTGGGGTAGTTTGCTGTCTCCAGTGATACCTAATGACCAGCATTTCAAAGGAAGCTCAAATTTTCAGGAAGCTACTAATTACTCCTTGCTGAACCAACAGCACAGCTGATACAGCTTCTGATCAGTTTATGCTTGGGCTAGAAGCCCCTGTATGTTTTTCTTGGTCAGTGTAATTGCATTTTCTATTCATGCGGAATACCTTTCCTTTTTAAAACAAAATCCAGTACTGATAATGGTTGGTTATACTCATCTCGAGTTCTCATGAAAAAAAGCTATAATCCCATTTTTCTTTAAAAACAACCCCAAAACAACAGTGGTCCAGTTGCACTGGTACTGTGGGAAGTAGAAATTACAAGTAAGAGATTTTGTTCACACACATGAATGAGTTCTGCAAACACTAACAGACCCGTGGACAACTGCCCAAAATATTAAACTTATGGGAAGCCTGGTCATTCTCCTTTTTGAATTTTTTTTTTCCCAGGGAGAGGACATAACCAGAAAAAATACCTGGTTGTAGAAGGCTTAGGTTAGAAGAGGGCAGTGTTCAAAATCTTTCAGCTCTGCATTGCTGGCTTAGGTATGGCTTAGGTTAAAGGCAGCCTAGAAAACTTTGCTTGTTTGTTCTTGAATTCAATCCATTCCAGGATGAACATTATTTAAAAAATAATATTGCTCTCAGTTGATGTTAGCACTCTCATAGAAAGAAAAATGAAAACATTTCAAGATTTGTTTTTATGGCTTCGTTAATCTTTTCAAAACAAATTTAAAGACAATAGAACTGGAAAGGCAATTTGCTTCTGTCTTCAGCTTGCTGATTGCTTAATCCTTGGTTATCACATCTATTAATTGAAAATCCGGGACATTCATGCAAGTAGTTTAGCCAAGGTTTCTTGTGGCACTGGGGACTGTGGAAACCTGGCTTTTCCAAGGAAGACAGGGAGTGAAAAGGGGGTCTTCTTGTGAGGGGAACTATTGCTACCTGCATTTGGTCTGCTTCTGCAGCAAGCCATAGGGATTTGAAAGACACAATTGCTCTGTGGAACTGCTTTAAAGAGCGGGGGAAATTCCCCCTCTGTAGGTTTTATCACATCCATATGTTCATTATATAACAATTTCTAAAGTGGAAAGAGGTCTCAAGAAGTTCCCTCTCTCCAATAACCATGTTAACAGATATTCAAGGGTGTTTTATAAGTGTTCAGATGGGATTTGAGGCTGACCACCAGCTGATGACAGTATCCACTTCCAGCATCACAGCTTTGAAATTTTATTCTATAGAATTGTTTTTATGGGATAGGGAGAAGAGGAAAAAAAGAAATGTGGAATAAAATATTAAAAATCTCTAGGAAAAACATCAAAGAGAAAGAAGAATTTGGCACTGAGATTCCTTCGATCATGGATCTAAATTATGTTGTGGGAGCAGCATGAAAGAGGGTTTGAGGGCTTTTTTAATTTAGATTTTTCACTGGAAAATAAATGTTCTTTTCAGATGTTAGAAACTAACTGTTCCCTCAAAAAATATTTCCTACATCTTAAAGTAACGAGGTTGTACTACTTCTGATGGCAAAAGAAAGATACAGTGGTTTAAGCAGTCAAAAAGTCTTTCTAATGCTACCAAGGGAGTACATCTTCTTTGGAACATAAAATATATAAAAGGATTCAATTTTTTTTATTCTTTCCAATAAATTTAAACTATTCTATTCAAAATTTCTGAAGAGCAAAATATTTTTTCTCTTCAGAATAGTCATGGAAAATTAAAATCAGTTACAAGAAAATGATAAGGCAGGTTTAATGTGATGTCTGGAATTCAGTCTTAAGTCTACAGAGGCCAGAGTATTAGAATAAATCAGCTGCTGTAGATTTGTTAAACTAAATGAAGAATGTACATTTTATGATGTGGAAATGCTGATTTATTTGTATAGTATTTTTTGCTTTGCAAACATAATTTTCAGTTGTCTAAAACCACTGCCAGGATTGACTACATCTAAGGAAAATGCAAAAAAATTTGAAACAAACGAGGTAACCAAATTAAGTCTTTTTGTAGATGTCTCAGAACTTTGTGTTATAGTCAGATCTCAACTTCCAGCCAACTAGTAAACATTTTTCTTTTCGTATCCTTCCTCCTTAAAAAGTGGTAATGAATCTCAGTATTTTCCATACTGGCCACCAACTTAAAAGGGAATAAAACAGCAGAGATAGACCAAGGAAGAGACAAGTAACTTGAGGATGTAAAAGGCAATGTGCCTCACTAGGGTCTGTTAGTGGAGGGGCAGCCTTTCATTTCTGAATTCTATTTGAAATTCTAAATCAAAGGTAGCTTAGCAAGGATCTAGAGAATCTGCAAACATTTCACAGTGTTTTTCAAAAGAGGTGTTAGCAAAAAATTAAATAAAATTTCTTCTATCAAATGGGTCTCAACACAGAGAATAAAACTCATCATTTCCATACACTGAGACAACAGTGGTGCAAATTTATGGAAGTTTATGTATAAATATGCATATGAATAACACATAGAGAACTTCCATGTGATGACAAATAGAAGACACATCTGAGATGCCTGTTAAAATTCTGTGTGGACTCAGTCGTGCTGCATTCACCGGCAAACACAAAACAGTTGTCGCTTTAACACACTGCGGTGAAAGGAGAGACAGTTTTGGCAGCTGTGGAAGGTTTTCAAAAGGGGACAATGGCCTCCAGAAAGGAGTAGGAGGAAGTGCTGGAACCACTCGACAGCACAAGATACAGTCACAGCAAAATCATAGAAAAAGGGCATTCAACCTGTGAAGTAACAATGGTACTGGTGCCTTAGGTTTTAACTTTTATATTTTTCATATTCTGTATCCCCTAGTGTGTAACTCTGAAGTTTCTTGTAGCTCATTAGCTGCTCTCCTAGGCCAGATAGACACAACAAAGTCTCTCTGAGCTTGCTATTCAAGGACACTCAGATTGTCCTAGGCTCAAAGGTGTAAACTAGGGTCTCTAGAGAGGTGGAGAAATTTAAGAAATTGTATCATTAGCTATAGTTTTAATTGGTGAATTTCTGCTGATATGCAACCATTTGCAAACCAAACCTATGAAAGGACGAAGAACTCGTGACTCATTGTCCATCTTGGGGTCCATTTTATGAAAGCAGCCTCTGGCTCCCCAGGGTGTACCTTTGAAGGCCTTTCAAATAAATACCTACCTTTACTCCCTTACTCCTGTCTAGTCTCTGTTCCTAGGTAGCCACTCAAGGCATCAGTACAAACAAGACACAGAATGGGAAGGGTTTCTGAAAGTGGCCGTAAGACTGGAGTTTATCTTCAATATACCAAATGCAGGAAATTTCTTCAAAATAAAGGTGTTGTGTTTACAGATGGGAAAAACCCATGTTTGGGTCAAGTGCCCCTTTCAAATTCTGAATCACTAAAATCAAAGAATACGTTCATTTTTCCTTTCCAGACTACTAAGCAATAATATTAAATTTGGAAGTTTAAAATCTTTTTCCTGTGTTCTCAAGTTCCCTACATCCAATCTCTTCTCAGTATACACTGCTTTCCCCATTCCTCTACTGCACTTTCTTACTTCGTTTCAATTCCCTCCTGCTCCACCTTCATTCCTCAGTGCAGCATTTGCTAGACATCACACCAAAGCCACCAGATCCTCTCTCTCTCTCTTTCTGCTTTTTGCCTGTTTTGTTCAGTTCAATGCAGCTTCTTTGTTTCACGGGCTACAACACACGTTGTGTTTGTACTTTGCCAAGTCCACAGGACCTCTGATTCAGTTGAGCTCCCCGATATTTGAGTGTGAATAATAGATAGTGGTGCAGTGGCTGGAAGTGCCAGCTTCAATCCACATGCAGAGAGGCAGAATCAAAAGGAAATGCCTCAAATCTGAATGAGCACAATCTCTGGGAGTTCCTCCCTGCTCCAGGTGGGAGATTTTTGTAGAGCAGAACATGGGAGCCAGCAGCCCCTTCCCTTTCCCCATATTTACACCAGTGGGGAGTAGTACCACTGGTCACTGATCACCCTGGGTTTTTGCTTTTCTTTATTTTTACTCCATCTCATAAGGGATTACTTTTTAACCAAAGCAAATCATTTCTAGAAGAGTGAAGACAGCAGGCAAGGTGGTTAGGAACCAGGTGTCCTGCAGCTTTCCCTCCACGCCTCCCTCTCTCCCACTGAACTCCAGCAGCCACCTTTTACTGCATCGTGTTTCCAGCTGAGATTCATAAGATCTGCTAATTAATGCAGCCTAAATCCTAATAGCTAACAGATATTTGATAATCCCCGAACGTAAGGATATGTATTATCATCAGCATTATTGCAAATCTAGCTTCCATTATTTGTATAAAGGGTTTTCTTTGCAAACTCTATGGTGTAATTTATGATGAAGTTAATCATAAATTATGACTTAAATTATTCACACTATTGTTAAAGAGAGGCACAGTAGAAGTATTCTGCAAACAGGATTGACATACATGTATGGAACTTTCATGAGGCTCAAGGAACAGAACAATCTACTAGAATTTCATGTATTAGAAGTCAGAGAATCCTTTTCTACCATCCCATCCTTTGCCTCCTCCCCCATAAAAAAATCCCCAACAAAACCACAAACAAACCCGAAACCACAGATGACAGAAGAGACAAGTGATGAGAGACTAATAGTGTTTCTCTTGACCCTGGCATTAAGTCCGCCTAGGAGAGATCAGGTTCAGAATTTTCTTTCCTGGGTTGTATCTGATACCAGAATTCTATTTTGTATGAAATAGATTACATATAAATGTCAACATTCTCATCAGCATATGAAGCACATAGAACTAAAGTAAGAAAATACTTTAATTACATCTCTGCAATTAATTCAAGGTGGAATTCTTCTGTTATTATAGACACATTTATAAGCATCTATGTTTTATATATATACATTTATCAGACAGGATGAAGCAGCCAGAGTTGAAATGAATGACAAGAACCTGATTTACTCCATAGGGGAGTGTTTCTAAGTCCAACAATATTCTGTATATTCAAGGCAAGGACATGGTAGAAACCAAGAGAAAACTTATCTTTAAACTGCATTGAGGTAAGCCTATCTTTGGCAATAAATGGTTTAGAGCTGATTTATGAGCTCTGCTGAAACAGATAACCAGCAGATTACAAATGTTCAAGATTTTTACACAGCTTTGTTTAGCTGCATCCCATCTCTTTTAGATTCAGTTTCAAGATGATTCTAATTCAATAACTGCAGAGGCAACAACACTGATATAAGTGTGTCTGATAAAAATGTATTTCACAGTCACATGGGAGGCTTGTTTCCAAGACACACTGACTCAGTCAGGATGCAAAACAAACACCATATTACTTTTTTTTTAATCAAACCTAGGTGACATAAATGAAGTGCGAGATTATGATTGTGGAACCATCACAGTGAAATATGTGTAAATGACTTTCAGCTATTTAAAAAAGTAGAAAAGGTTTATGACAAATAACTAAACCCCAACACCAATAAAATCATACACCACAAAACAGAAAAACAAAGGAAAAAAATCCACACAATCTGGAAGAATACAGGTTTGAACAAAACATGAAAGAAAGAAAAATAATATTGAGTAAATTCTCATACATTTAGGGGGTTTTGTAGCCTAGTCTAAAAGGTAAAAAAACACTCTTGTTTTGTTTAGAGGAACTCAGTCCAAAGTACTTGAAACAAATTAAATTTGCAAAACAATTCGAACTAATCAAGGTCTGGTCTCCTCAAGCATATGTGAAATAATAAAAATCAATCAAAAAAGAGTAAGAATAACTATAAAGCCCTGTCAGAAAACAACCCTCTTATTAATCTACCCCTAAGAAAGTTGGTGGTTAATAACGTCAAAAAGAAAATGTGGCAGAGATGGGCAGGTGGAAACTTCACAGGGGGCATGGCGGGAAGGCAAAGATCCCACCAACAGCCCTGGCTCAGATTGGGAAGGGTCTGTGCTGGACAAAGGTCTGCATGACCCTGGTGTGTTGTTAACGTGGATTTGTTTAGAATGGTCTCAATGTCTGTGTGCTTCTGCCATGGCCAGGACTCCTGTAGAGTTAAAAACAGCGTTCATGTTCTCTACTGAAGTCTGTTCCTACCAGCACAGGACCCCAAAGAGAGCATGTTGACACTGGCTAGATAATGCCAGATCCATTCAGATACCAGTGTGGAGCAGCTCATTTGGACGGGGTCTTTGCAGGTTATATGATGTAAAGCTCTTCCAGGTCATGAGATTCCGGATTTCCATGAGAATGAGAGGGAAGATGCTTGTGCCAGGAGAGGATGATATAATCATTGTGATCAGAGCAACTGCATCGTGCAAGATGCTGAGGCAGTGCATTCAGCAGGACTGTAGAATGAACCATGTGAACTGCTTGCAGCAACAGCACAGCCAAATCCGTCATTCTTTTTCTGTATAAATATCCACAGGTTGTCCAGGATAAGGGAGGGACACTTAAAATTCTGGGGTGCATAAAAATAATCACCTAAAGTAAGCACGTGTAGGTTCAATTGTTGACATTCTGAGTTGTATGCCATGGGTCTAATTTCACTTAAAAACATTCACATAGATGGTCGTGGGAGCTGTATTAGACCACCTGCATGGGTGTCAGGACTTTCATGTTCTATTGGATATATTCTCCCTACATATGTGCATTTAAACAAATTTTGGAAAATGACTTTCATATACTTTGTGATGACAGTATTGAATAATAATAGGCAGCATCTAAATGCCAAAATAAACTATGAAAATTTTGATCTGCCTCAAGGGTGCATCTTTGAAGGTGTCAGACATTAAAAGCAAAGGAAATAGAAGAAGTGATACGCCAGATGCACACATCTGTATCAGTTCAAACCCAATCCCCAGTGCCCAAAGCTGTCAAGCACAACTTGCAGGAGGAAAGAGATACTATTTATTTTTTAATCATCTATCTAAGTACAGAAGGCTTGGAAAGGGCTCTGGGGGTTGAAGTATGTTCTACTCTTCCTTACCATACCCTGTGTCCATGGAGACACAATAAAGTGGCTCTGACACCTGCCAGGTTCAGCAGAAAGGAGCAAATGACGTCGGTTTATTGACACTATATTATTCTTATACACATTCCAATACTACAAGGGATTGGAGAGCATGTCACTTCCTTCTCCATCTCACTGGAGAAAAAAGGTGCCCATCCAAGTGGTCATATCACAAAAGGAATGAAAAACAGAAAATACTGTTAAGTAAACATCGGCTCTATTTACATAAAACTGTGTGAGAAAATATCTGACTCCAAGGTTAAAAACAGAAGGCTTATAGTAAAAAAGGCAACAATACCCCAACATTATTCTTTCCCCCCTGTTTTTGTTAAGACTTTTTCTGCATGGCTGTAGCTCACAAGTATTTGTGGTTTCAGCTGCTTCCCAGACACTGGCATTCCAAAGGGGCACCACACTCTGCATGAGGGTTTAGTCCTTCCTTTATCCTTGACACACAAGTGAATGAGCACCCTGTAGAAAATACTTTTATTCACCTAAAGTCATGGGATACATATGAACTAGGGGGAGGCTGTGGAAACAAAGAGGAGGCTCAAAATGGGAATGCTGTCTGTTCCCAACATAATAGGAGGATCGCTTGGGAAGTGCTATCTTTTAAGCACTGCACTGGTGTTGCATAATGCCTCTGTCAACACAGCATCCATCAAGGAAAGCCCTGGGGTATAGGGGAGAGTCCTGATGGCTTTTTTGTACCACTGGATAAAACAGCACTGGTTTCTCTTCCTGTGGGGACAGAGCCACACCAGATATTGCAGAAGAAGCAACTGGCACTTGTTCCATCATGCTGCAGTACATCTGAGTATGTACACAGCCAAGAGCTGAGCTAGGGATCTACAGGCCATTTCAGAGAGAAAGGCCCATTTTAGGGAATCATACCAGTGGACTGCTGGAAAATGCCCTAAATGACTATTACATAGTCTAATTTATTTATATGGTTATGTTTCATTATAGTGTTCCTTTCAAGATTTATTCATTAGCAGCAAAAATGTCAAATTATTACCCTTTTGCCTTTTTTAGGAAGTAACCAGCATTTCTCTGTGGGTAGGCAAAATCTAGCTTTTCATTACTATTCAGGTTCTGTGGTCTTATTTATCACCTAATTCCACTCCATGGCAGCACCTATTGCAATTTTTAGATGAACTTCAGAGAGGATGGAACATTTATGTTCTTTGCCATTCCTCACATATTAAGACTGAAGATGTGTCCAAAAAAATAGACTTGCTTATAAGGAACTGGCTCTTTCCCTGTGATACTCTGTGAGGCCAGCTATTGGGAAAAGACTTGAATTTTTAATATCTAATTCCTTACTCAAATAATACATTCTAATTAACCTGACTATGTGGCTCAATAAATTCTATTAATTACTTAATCGATATTCATTTTATTAAATACCAAAAAATCATTAAATAAACACTGTCAAGGAACTTTGATATATTTATTACTGATGCTTTTGCCTATTTCAGACCTCCTAACTTCAGGAAATTATTGAATATCTTTCTAATTTTTTTTTTATTATTTTGTTCCTATGAAATGTTTGTAAAAGCTTTGTTTCCTGCCTGCAGGACAGAGGACACAAAAAACCTAAGACCTTCTCTTTGGCATCACTCTAGATATTCCCACTAGGCTGACAGGGGACAACTATGTACCCAACGGTCAGAAGAAAATATTTGTGATCACAGGCATTTTCCCAACCCTCTGTTTCCATCCAAAGTCAAACAGAGCCTGTCTCTGCTTAGGGAACATCTTTGTCAAAGGTAGTCCACTATCACCGTGGAAAGGTATATACAGATATGGAACTACTAAGAGTGTGAAAATACATATAATTATACATCATTCTCTATTATAAAATGTATATAAATACACAAACACAGTAGCACATTCCATTTTTAAATTAAACCTTAGGCAGCATGGAGTTAAGCCCCATCCTTGCAGGAAATCACACACAGTGGTGCCATGGGTGTTTCTCTCCCAGCACATGAAGAGCTCTCCTGCCAAGCCCCCCTCACCTCAACTCTTCCTGCCTGAGCAGACCCATCCTGCACTAAGATCAATATTTCACCCACTGACACCTCCAAAATCCTGACAATCGATGTTTTTTAAAAATTAAAATGCAAGATTCAAGCCAAAATATCTCGGCTGCCTCTGTGTGCTGCAACGTTCAATACAAAGATCGAGCAATGGTTTTATGGTAACACACAGAGCAGCCATGAACAAAGCGTAGCCCAGGCCACAGAGCTGAGCAGCTTGCTTTAGACAATCAAAGAAAGTTACAGACAGCTGACGTCAGCTCCTCACAGTGCTGGATCACAACGTGAACACTGCCTCCGCTCTCAGAGCTGACACTTTCCTTCAGAAGCACACGAAGGAACGGAAAGTTACGCCATGTTCTAACCAAGACCTTCATCTCCTGGTCCATTTTAGAACATCTATACAAGAAATATAAACTTCAGATTTACATAAAAAACAGAGGCTTTAGAAGCTTCTAAAGTGAGTATTCTTCAGCAGCAAAATTGTACTGCTATCTGTGAACTCCATCCAGGCCAGCACAGGGGAATCTTAATAAGGAAATTCGGAAAGGGGCTATATTAGAGATGCTTGCTCAATTGTACTGCATAAGGCTGTAAGAAGCAGAGCTCAGAAACACTTCAAGAGCAGGAATCCAGTGTTGCGAGAATGTGCCACATCTGGTATTTGAGGAGGCACAAGGGAGAAGGCTTACGGAGATTAGTGAGAGGCAGCAGAAGAAAAGTGGGAAAAGACTCCGAGAGCCAAAGCACAATGCAAGAACTCCACCACAAATCCTGCTGATCTGGAATGTGTACGGCAGACAGAACAGCACACGACACTGTCATGGCAAGCTGTCTTCCAGCTGGGCAGCTGGAGTTGGGAGCTGAAGCAGGAGAATTAAAAAACAAGAACACTCCTTGTTAGCAGGACAGAAATATTCTGGAGATACTGAACTCAAGCGTATGTGTCTTCAAAGACACTCAGAATATATTATTCTGCAAATGGCACTGACTTAACCCATTTCCCATACTGATCCCAAACCACGGTCATGATTTAGAACATTTCCAAAGGATTCCCACTACCAGGACCCGATGGAAGCCAAGGAGGCCAGACAGGACCTAACCTGCTGAAGTCTGGATAACAATAGATCAACAAATGAGTGCTATGAGGTGCGTCATTTAATAAGTAAGGAAGAAAAAAAGAATTCTATAAAGTGACTCTTCCCAGGTACTTCCGGGATAAATCAATTTAAACTTTGCACACTGCTCAGGCTATTGCTACAGAATTAATGTCCTGCATAGCAGCCAATCTAATCTTTTTTAGTAATGCACTGTGAAAAACCTATTATCCTACCTATGATTCTTACTGGTCTGTTTCTATTTATTTCTTCGATGTCAGTGTCAGCAAGTGTATTCTGCCATTTAGCAATAGGGGAAAATATTCATCCACTTCAGAAAATGCAATTTCAAATGTGGGCCCTCATATGGGATTTGATGTGGGGGTTTTTTGGAGGATGATCAGCAAACCAAAACGATACAGTAAATGGACAACTGGAGGAAAAACACAAACCAGTCATTTCAGGAAAATGTAAGCTCTTAAATAATGGACAGTCTTAGGGGATTGCACAATCATGTACCTCACTACTCCCTTTAATATCCATTACAGTTCACTCTTGGTTTTTTACTACCCACTGTGTTACTTACATTTTTTGGTGGCATTACCCTAAATTTTTATCCAAGTCAGTTCCAGCATGTTGCAAAGTTTGGCGTGCCTTGGGCAGAAATAGCAAAGCCAGTGGCCAGAGCCACAGCAGGAGTGGCACTGGCAGCAGGAACCTGCCCCATCCTTGAGAAACAACTGCTGGGGTGCACTCCCCGTGCCAGGGGAGGTGTGATGCACGTGCTGTGCCAGCAGGCAGGTGGCAAAGGGGCACGAAGCATGCTCAGCAGGCCCTTTGGAATGGTGAGGAGGGTGGGTACTCAGCGTGCCCACCTGCTGCATCAGCTGGGGGCCAGGGAGGGTTTTCTGGGACAGATGCCATTAGCACCAGCGATGCGGGTTTTTAAAAAATTTCTGGGCTGAAAGTGTGGGTTTCCAAAACAGGTGCACAAATCATGGAAAATACCTGGAATTTTTAGTGGGCTTCTGAGAAAGAATTATTACTAGCTCAGAGGTGAGATTCCTAGGCTGGGGCTTGTTTGCTCTTTTCAGTTGGTACAGAAGATGTTCCTCTTAGATAAACTGCATGCAATTTAATGCAAAGAACACCTGCAGCTGCTGGTGCTTTGGGAAATCTCTAAGGATGGCCTGAAAACACAATACTTTGTCTCTGCCACTTCCTTTTTCCCTTGCTAAGGTATTTTGGGTAAATAAATGAGGAGAGTTCATTAGCGTGCACTGGCTAAACAATTATTAAGAAAATATGCAAGGGCTGTGATTTATGATAATTTTCATTGGAACAACCTAGGGAACCTAATACATAAATCTTCAGGATTGTGCAGCTCACTTTCTATGGGCTTGGGCAGATTAATAGATAATAGCACTAATACCAAAACAAGTTAATGTCTTAACAGTTTTTGTCAAGATGCTGTTAGTTAATCTGAAAAGCTAAGTATGTCCAGATTTATGCCAGTGCTGTGCAAAAGAGAAGCAAGAAAAAAGACAGCTGTCTTCTGCTACAAATACAGCAATATTCAATGGATGTTTGTTTAGGATATGCTGCAACATGCAAAAAGGAG
Organism: Platysteira castanea; assembly: GCA_013397175.1. NCBI lineage: Eukaryota > Metazoa > Chordata > Aves > Passeriformes > Platysteira > Platysteira castanea. Next base: position 1,193,388 of record VYXC01003310.1, read on the forward strand.
AAGTTCTGGGGACAGGGCCAGGTTTGCATATTACAGATCTGCATAAAAGCGGATCACAGACATAGAACTCAACCCTTCTCTAAACTAAACAAGGTTATTCTTATATATTTAAAATAGCATATGTTCAAGTCATCTCCCCAGAGACCTGTCCTCACCCAGTTCAGACACAGAGAGCACTCGAGAGCACTTTTTCCATTCTCAGAGATTTTGAGATGATTACTTATGAAAGTACATGTGAAAGAGCCAATGTAGAATTTCCCTCTTTCAAGAGTGCTAGAATTGATCAGCTTCATAAGACCAGTTATGCTTTTCTCATGCAACCCCATTCCTATTACAACATCCACAAGTTTTTAGCCAAAAAACAGGTCAGTTATTAAACATATGAACATTTTAAAACATAATATGGACACATAATTTACTCTGCTTGCTGGGAAAATGCAATGGAGCATGATGCATGTATTGTGAAAATATTATCGAATTACCAGCTAATACACAGGACACAGGAAAGCACCTGTGTCACAGAAGATGAATCTGAGGGCCTGCGGAATTTCATATGACCTTTCTGATTAACTTGATTTCCCTTCTCCCACCTTGGGCACAGGGAAGTTTTTTCATTCTTGGCTTAAAAAGGAGACACCTTTCATTCAAGCCTCAGTTTACTATCTACTGGCCGTAGACAAAAATATAGTTTCTTGGTTTGTCCACAGCACCAGACTACCCTTGCAGGCAACTTCTGCAGATGAAAATCCAACATGCATTTATCTGGCATATTTACACATCCCATGTACTTCCACATTGATGCGAAAAATCAGATTGCATTTTCCCCTGGTTGCTCCTACTGTAGAAATTAATTTCTGCTTAAAACAGAGACAGAGGTACACTGAAATGATCTTATGTCCAAATTCTCAAACCTCGGAGCAAGAACATATAAAAGGGATCAAAAGCTTCTGGATCTTCTTTCATCTACATATCTCATTTCTTCTATCAAACACACCAAGCTGTTTGAATCTTCCCTGTGACTTTGCCTGACTAATATATGACTCTGTAGGGTTTGGGGTTTTTTTCTGTTTTCTTTTTGCCTTTATATTAATATGCCTTCAAAAGAAAAAAGATCTGTGAGACTGCTAATTTGACAGTTGACAAACACCATCAATCTTCTTTGCCAAAAATAATCCGACTCTAAACTTTTAAGATTTTGAAATTAAGAATACACTTCCCTTTCCCCCCCCCAAAAAAAAAAAAATTATGGGTCAGAATGAGGTTGAAGATACAGAATGCAGCATAATCCAGTTAAAGTGCTGTAACACAGACCCAAACAGAAAGGACCACTAACTTGTTTGTTCCTTTCTCAGCTTGTGCTCAAAGGACAGTTTATGCAGCATGCAGTGCACCTCTGAGACAGCAAAAGCTCTCTCTCTGATGGATATTTCAGTGTGTCTATCGGCACTGGATCCTGGAAGCAGTCAGCTGGAAGCAGGTGGCAAAGCATCTATGGAAAACTGTCTTTGGTTGAAACTAATGTCCACAGGTCCCCTGCCTGGCCATCAACACAACCACTACCCAGCTACCTTTGCAGCCTCAAGAATTCTCCATGTATTTCACAGGATTACAGACTGGGTCAGGTTGGAATGGAGCACAGTGGATCATCTGGTCCAACCTCCCTGCTCAAGCAGGGTCATCCCACAGCACATGGCACAGGATTGTATCCAGACGATTCTTGAATTTCACCAGTGAGGAAGACTGCACAACCTCTCTGGGAAACCTGTTCCAGTGCAGGGTCACCCACACAGTAAAGTTCCCCCTCATGTTCAGGTGGAACTTCTTGTGCATCAGTGTCTGGCCCTTACCTTTCATGCTGTTGTTCAGAACTGATCATTGTTCTGGTTATAGTTTTGGTTTTCCACCCCTTTTACTCTCACTCAGTAAAAGTTTCATCAAAACCATATTTCTGTCTCTTATGTCATGTAAGATTTGCTTAAAGCTTTAAGACACACATCATCTTCTGCTTCTCTCCCACCTACAAGCTTTGTAACCACATTGTGGAAGAAAATTAGATTGGTTTGACATGATTTGCTCTTGACAATTCCATGAATAGTTTTCTGCTATCTCTCATAAATCCCTATCTGATTGAATTTAAACTGTGCCTGCTTTACACTAATTAATCTAGAATCTCCCTCAAATTCCACTTTTCTTATTTCTTCCACTTCTTCTATTCCCTGATGCAGTGTCAAGCTAAATGTTTGATTTATACCAGCATATCACATTTTTGTTTCTTCAGAGAAGAGTAATGCCTGCAGATCTGTTATTCAGCATTCACTATAACAAGGGGGACAAACTGGATCTATCAGGTTTGTTTAAGCAGCCTAACAAATAAGCACTTTGCAGACTGGCTGTGGAACTTTTTGCCAGCAGAGGTTGTGAAGGCAGATACAAAGAATAGGTTTGTAAAATGTCTAGAAAAATTCACAGACCATGGCTTTACACACACACAGGAAAAGTGAAGAAGCAAATGATTATTGGGAACATCTTCAGGAAAAAAAAATTTTAAAAATTGTATTTTAAATTTGTAAATGAAAGGAAAGTATCTCTAACATCTCTGGTACAACAGTTCATGCTGCTGCTGCTGAAGAGTGAAGGGAAAAGAAGTGTGTTCTTATTATAGAAAATACCTGTGGTATAATCATACCTCCAGCTTACCTGAAAGCAGTGGCCATCTGGCACTGAAAACACCAGGCAGGTATCCAGGGATGGGAGGTGAACTGCTTCTGCTCAGAACTCCAGGCCGTGGCTTTTGCACATGTGGTGTGTCCATGCAGCACCGCAGCCACGCTCTGCAGTGCACAGACCCAGGTACAGGTGCCAGCTGCGTGTGGGCACCCTGAATCTGCTCTGGCATGAGGACACACTGCTGAGAGGAACCATGTCCCTCCCCAACAACATCTTAAAATGCCTTCCTTTCAATTAGAAGACTGTTAGCCATGATCAGCTATCGCACACACCTGCTGAAGGTGGTGAGCTGCTCAAATGAGTCGGCTCTGTCATTAATTTTCTGTGGGTTTCAGCTGCGACTCCTGTGTTTGCTGAGCTACAGCAGGGTGCTCAGTACAGAACAAAGCCTAAAGCTGAAGAGTTACCCTCGTTTCTAAATTGGTTGCATGCAGCATTCAGGCACCTCAATCTGTTAATTACTGTGTCTGGAAAGCCTTGGCATACATATTCATCACCTGCGATTGTCATACTGCCAGTTTTTGCAATTTTAATCACCAGCTTCATGATATCTGGCATTTTTCTTGAAGTCGAATCCCTCAGAATTGTTTGGTTTTCTGACAGTCTCAGTTTTGCTTCTTTTTAGAAAAGAAAGTCTAAATTTAAGGTCCTGAGATTTCAAAGAAAAAAAAAAATGAAATGACAATATCTGGGGGGAAAATAAAGATTTTGGAGAAGAGTTGTAAGAATAAATGGTCTCTAAAATATAACTGTAAGAAAACTACAGTTCACTTTAGTGAAAAAAGAAATGGAGGAATGAGATTATATACAAAAAAAGAAGGTGGGCTGTTGCGGTCAATATGATAATCAATTACATAAGGTATTACAATAAATGGTAATACCATTTATTTAATAAATGGAGCCTTCCAAGAAGACTCTTGGAAGATGAACTCAGAAGAATTTATTCCCATTTGTAAAAGAATGAACACTATTAAGAGTTTTGTGACTGCTGGAGAATCAGAGCTGGCAGACTGCAAAAGCTATGGAAATTTTTGCCAGCTGTCTATAAATCATAAGACAAACAGCTGTGAAAGGACTTCACAGAATACTTCATCCTGCTTTAGACCACCCCTGGATTCTTTCACAATTTTGCTTCTGTAATTGAACACGTCTTGTTTCAGCAGCAGCACGATGGTGATGCACAGCAACTTCTCCTAGTAGAGAGCAGCAAAGGCAACATTACTGTTTTACTCCACATCACCTTTGCCAGAGAGGAAGATAAAAAACACTGGCAAAATTTGATGAGAAAATATTTTTTTTTTCTCCTAGGTTCTCCTCTGTGTTGAAAAGAAAGTGCTATGGATCAAGGCCAAGGCATGTTTCAGTACTTCATTATCTTCACAACTGTGTGACATTGCTGTAAGCAGCCTCAGAGCAAAGCCGTGTCAGAGGGAGCTGCAGATCAGCGGTGCAGGGCTACTCCTTCATCCCATTCTCTGTTCCTCAGCTGGCTTTAGGGCACGCTCTCTAAGGAGTGACCTCTTGGCTCTGTACTACATCCTCCTGCTATTCTTGTTGCAGGGAGTATGGATTTGAAAGCAATCCCAGTTATCAAAGCAGCAGTTATACTTCCTGCTTTGGACCTTAGACCTTAGAAATTAATTCAGACTAATTCTCAGTTTCTCCCAGTTAGAGACTTGGGAGCCAATTTCTTTTAAAAAGTCTCTCTTTTCCCTGAGTTTATTGACCCATCACAACTCTATGTCCATTATTTGTTGATTTCAAAATCCTAAACAATTTCAATTTCAAATTATGTAACCCAAAAGCACATGTATTTTCCTGCCCAATAAAGTTTGTTTGAAGAGATTAAAAATAATTATGAAATAACTGTCCAAGAGACAAAGAGGGTTTAGGGCATTCCACTGAGTTGAATCTAATTCAAGTCAACAACTGCCAGAAGCCAGAAGTGTCTGAGTTCCCTTTGACTGTTAGGACAAGCTTGTTGCTGGCTTATCCTTGAAAAAAAATACAGACACATCACATAATCCTTCAAATTTTTTGCATCCTCAGGAAAGAGGATGGGAACTGAATAGTCTCCAGGCAGTTACCCACACATTGCTGAGCTCATCTCTTCAGACGAAAAGAGCAGTGCATAACAAACACAGGTGTATCAGTAAGAACTGACTTCAACAGCAAGCAAACCCAGGGCATCCTTCTCCAGAAGTATAAGATTATAATTTTAAAATATGATATCCTTTAGCTGCAGAGGAAGCTCTTTACAGAAAGGTAAGGAAACAAGGAAAAAATTTATATCTTATTTCACTGGAGTTTGACTTTATTCTAGTTGTGTTGTACCTGCCCAGCAGGAGGAGTTCTGAGTTAATAAATTAATCAATGCAGCCCTACTTCACTATGAGCAACTTCAATTTAAATTAGAGTTTTGTATGTCCATATTTTGTAATTCGTAATCAAGAGATACTGCTGCTGCTGCTTGAAATATTTCACAGAACTGCAGGAATCACTAATGTGTTTGATTCTGTTCCATTTAGGTTAATCTGCGGTCTGTTGCTGACCTCTGTGAGTCCCGTACTACCTTTAAGTATAATCCTACTCATTATTAGTGCTAATGAGTACAGCTCCCTCAATTGCTTCATTTCAGTAGTTTCTGTCAGCCTAACTTTTCCTGCCTGGCATCCAAAAGAACAACTTATTTTAAGTGAGTTTTGAAAGTCCTGACTTTCTCATAGCTCTTACTTTTTTAATCATGAGGATAAAAATCAGAGATCTGTATCTATTTTAATCCTTCTCTTTGCAGAATTCCACAGTTACACTCATAAAGCTAAAATCGTAAAGGAATTCCTACAGTCCTAGGTAGGCTAATAACTCATATTTCATAGGAAATTCATGCAATGCAGATCTGCAGTCCACAGACAACAAAGTCTGCGGGGGGAAGGAAACATGGAAGTTGTGTGACTCTTCCCGACATGTTCAGTACATCCCCTAATGACATTCTGCTCATATGTGTTTCGTGGCTTTTGTTGCAACAACTTTTAAAATGGTCCACTGACAGTTTATTTTTCTGATTTCAGTGTTGCTCCATTTCCCCCCTGGAAACCAGAGGCTCTGTCTTGTATAGTCTCCTCTAGTCCCTTTTCCATTGTCCTTCTTGCCAAAGAAATGCACCTTGGAAGTGTCTCAGATGTCTGTAGAGAGGAGAAACTGGAATAACAATTTCTAAATTAGAATATTCATCGTAGCTGCAACAGCAGTAGCATTTTCAGTCCTATCTTCCAAATAATTCTGCACTGCACCTCTTTCTGGCTCCTGGACATAGTCAGACTTTGGCTGTACCTGAAGAAATAAGAGCAGAGCAGAATGGGGATGAGCATCCCCAACATCTTTTCTGCTTCCCTTTCTGATGAGGGAAGCTCAGGCAATTGTCATTGTCCCAGTGAGATAGTAAATAACGATCATCACAGGAAATACCAAGTGACTTCAATGTAGTCTGATCCAAACGAAAAATACAGAAACTCGGCCCATCATTTATTAGTGCAGGAGAGGGTGTCACTCAGGCTGCTGCAGAGGTGCCCTGCAGCTCTGCCACGTGCTGGCTAAACCCCACAGCTGAGAAGTCAGGAGCTCTCCCAGCAGTGGCAGCTGGGTTGGGCTGTGTCCCTTCTGCCCTGCTGGAGGGTCAGGAGGATGAGCAAGGCTGGATGGAGGCTGAACTGGCTCAGAACACGTGGCCATCAAAGCAGGAACCCAACAGCACCAACCAAGAAAACTCTCTGAAGAACTTTAATCACACGGCCTTCAATATTAGAGGAAAAATTTATCCTTGTCTTTCTTTTCCCTCTGAAGTAGGAAGGGTGTACAAAAAGTGGTTTTCTCTTGACCTTTTAAGAAAAAGAGTCTATATTCTGAGGAAACAATTTTTTCCTCCATATTGGATAAATATTAATGTCCTGAGAAAAGTGTAAGATTTTACTATTTTCTAAACATTCCTAAATAATATAAACCCCATCCCAGAGTTTGCGATATTCCCATCTAATAGCTGATATTAAACGTTTCTGCTTCACTAATCGAGACATAACTGCAGCCTTTGGTAACTTTAACTTGCAAGTCATTCTAGCAGTGCATGAAGTGTGAATATAATTACAGTCTCAGAATATTACTATTTCTATTGTACTGGAACTCTGTTCCACACTCCTCCTTCAGATAAGATTGAAGTGTTTGATGTGAATACATCTTCAATTAACATTGCTGGAAGATAATGGAAGGCATTGATTAGAAAATCCTTATCAAGGTAAAAGTGTTTGAGAACTAAAGAAGCAACGTTCCTGTCAGACCTCACTCCACTCTCAGCAATGTCTATAATCAAAAAGGGGCATCATAAAGTCCAGGTGATGGCAGCAGCTCTTTAGCTGTACAGTTACATATTAACAGATACATATCTCTACATATGCAGGTATAGAAATAAAAATCATTATGCCCATGTTCTCTTTGTAGGAAAAGGAAAGATGAAGATGGTTCATCCAGCATCTGAGTGTTGAGTATCTCAGAGCAGGACATTCTGGAAAGTATTGAGGATCATGCAGTGCTTACTGTGGTACATCAGAGCAGGCCAGGTGCTGTTGGCACCCGTATTGTCTGTAGAATAGAAACCAAGAGTTGTCAAGTTTTTCTCCTGCAGCTGAGCTTCTTCACTCATGAAGGACAACAGGAAAACAGCAGCCAGTGCCTGTGCGTGTGTACCTGCAGATAAGCAGTGGGGACAGACACCCACCAGAGAGAAGGATTTCTGTGCAAACTGAGCACTTCAAGATGAGCATATGCATGCTGCCATTGAGGTTTGGTTTTCTGGAAATGAAGTGAATTGATTTGCAGTTTCCCACTAACAATAAATAATGTTCCACTCTGAAGGCATATAGTAGATCTTTCTGTGCTTGAGCAGTTTGACAAGTTGTGAAGTGGAAAATGAGTTAACAGCCCAGAATGAGAATACCTGAAAACAAACCAGCTTCAAGTCAGCCAGCTGAGACACAGCACTGACCAGTCCTACTGTGCTGATTCAGGAGGGAGTAGCAAAGGTCAGGGCCCACCTTAGCAGGGCTTCTCATGCTCAGATTTATGTTTTTAATATAGTGTAAGATATGTTTAATCTGCTTAGAGATGAAAATTGGCTGAAGAAATTAAAAAGAATGGGAGACAGGGAAAAGAAGTTTTATTCAGTGGGGGGAAGAGGTGATGGCTTTAAGGAAGGTACAAAGACAGGTAAATCCAGATATTGGAAGGCATCTTGCTCTCTTCAGGAGAACCATTCTGTTCCACTGACATTCATGGAGAGGACCTAGACAGCCCTCTGCTCTTCTTCCCAAAGACTGTGGGTGGCAAATCAGGCTTCTACAATACTGACACGGCACTGAGCCTGTCTCTCAGAGTAAGGCTTTTGAAAAGCTGTGGCCAACCAGACATGCCTTTGCTACCAGGCTGTAGTTCAGCATCTGGAAAAAATGGCCGTGTAAGATTACCTAGAGCTGCAAGGTAGAGAGCATTGCTAAAGGAAGGTTCTTTTGGCTTGGCCTGAAATTCAGCAGGAGGAATTTCTAAATATGCATGTCATATATGTACTCCCTCTAACTCAGAATGTCAGGGATAAATTCTCTCCAGTGCTTCACCAGCCCTTTCCAGACGAATAAATAATATCCTTCTTTATTAATCCACACAGATGGCACATTTGTCCCCTAGCATTCTTAATATATGGCCATATATGGGCCACATATATGGCTTGGAAATCTTCAGTGACTAGAAGGAGACGTGCCCTAAAGTCAGTGCAACAACATCCAGCTGGAATTTAAAACTGCAGTGGTCCAAACAGGGCCACAGGTATGCATGGAGCTTTTTGGTTCGCTTTGTTTTCTCAAATGTAGGCTTTGTAGATGTTTAGTTTATAGAAAACCCTTCACATCCCCAACTTCTTTTGAGAGGATAACAATATATCATTTTCATCTCACTCACCTCACCTTACTCAGCACAGAGCCATTTCTCACACCCCGTGCATATCCCATCCAAACCACCACGTTCCATTAGCAACAGGGAAGTTGGCTCTTCCTCCTCTGCTCCAATATACCGAATATTGCTATGGAGGGTGACTAGCAATGCTCTCAGTCACCCCCAGATTGGTGCGAAGAACGCAGAAAGAATTTTATAATTTTCTCCATACCTATCTGATGAAGAGTGCTCAGCTCTTCACCGTCTCTGAGGCACTAAACAGAAAGATTAAAATGGAGCCTGATAAAGATTGCTGGTTTTTGGCAGCGTGATCCTGGAATGTATTACTGTTAGATAATTAGACCATAAGTCTCCTCACAGCAAGTCTCCTGGCTTTATGGCCACCTGGATTGTTTGCTAAGCACCCAGAGCACTATTCATGCTTTAAGAACAAATTAATTATCATGAGTCAATTAGCAGTACCCTAGCCACACTAATGGGTAGACTGGATCATCAAGCAAACCTATTCAGAAACTTTAAAAATAATATTCTTCCTGGAATTAGCATAATATTATTTTACAAGCTTTTAATCTTGGTTTCCTTTCTAAGTTTATTTTAGCATGAACAAATAGGCATTCAATCTCTGGCTGGTTTGTGAGAAGTTCACTGTTTATTTTCATTTTTTCTGTACCTATGTTACAAGTTTGGCCACTTGAGTTGCCTGCTGATGTTTGTGTCCCTTACTTGATTTTTTTTAGCTGAGCACTAATGATAAACAGAAAATAACAAAATAAACGCCTTTCATCATGAATTTTTAGTGGAAAAATAATACTTTCTGTGGTTTATGAAATTAAGGTTTGGAAATATTCTCCTGACCTTCCTTCAAGATCTTAGGTCAACTGCAGTCAATATGACCTGAAAGTTATTAATCTTTGTGGTTTTTAAGTTTAGGTATTTGTAAAACTTTTTTTT